>OY856187.1:15659291-15824150 GCA_963693315.1 Diogma glabrata | reverse complement strand
TAAAAACATATTATCATAATATTTAGTTCTTATTGAAATATTTTCACCTATTTTTACTTTTTAAATTAATTATAATTTTCACCTTGAGGTGGCATTTAAATGACGTTACAAAACACCAATATAACTCATTACTAAACCATAATCCATTTATTTTAAAAAAGTTAAGCATTTATTAATTCAACTGTTCCCCATATTTCGTTATCAACACATCATATAATTAATGAACGTAATAAATAATAATATTGTTTGCTCTCGACAGAAAATCACATACGTCTTCCTTGTTGTTGTTGCCTTTTGTTTTTTGAAACTAACAACAAAATTCCAATAATGTTGCTTTCATCTAAAGTTTAAAACAATAATATGATATATATTTTTTCAAAGTTATAAAGAAAATTTTCTTTTAAAATTAAAGGGATCAATTCTCAAGAAACTTAAACACAAATATAACAAATAATTTATAATTTTTTTTTGGATGATTTATAGAATGAAATAGTTAGATTAGAACTAGAAACTACTTTACAAAAGTCCGAAGGTAAGCTGATAAGATACTAGGTGTGATGTTGCGGATATCTCATGATGAATATAATATTTCCCTTATGGCTTTTATGAAAAACTTCTTAGTTTAGAAATCTTTCCGTCTATTGAGTTCTTATACGTTTAGCCAGAGTAGTTACTTATTTTACCCTCGTATTTTTAAAATTTTAATGAAAAATAAAATTTTATTTTTGAAAATATAATCATAAATCATAAACTAATAAATCATAACATCCGAGTTATATATTGTATTAATTATTTTTGTTGTAATATTTTAGTTTAAGTTCATATAAGAAGTGAAATAAACAAAAACAAAATTTAACTTAAAACTAATATTCTAGTTCAGATTAAGAGATCACCAGAAAACATCGAAATGAAAAATGGTTTTTGTTGGCACTTGAAACAATATATGTTTTTAATTCTTTATATTTCGGTTTAACACTTAAAGAAAAAAAAAATGATTTGTGAGTTTAATTGAAATGATCTGGATACTCAGTTATGGTGTTATGTGTTGAAGAACTTGTGAAATTCTATGAAAATATGAACATAAATTTGATGTGTGATTATTAGAATGTTTAAATTTTTGATTTATTGAATATAAGTCTTGAATCTAAATGTATGCTTCTAAAGGCTAGTAATTACGTAATATTAATCGTTGTAGAAGATTGTTTGATATATAAAATAATGGTACATAATGGTACATACAATACATGCTTGAGGAAAAGAGAGAATTAGGCAAGTGTTAGGAATGAATGCAGTCCTGTTTGTTTGTTGTTTTTCTTTAATATAAAATCCAAACTCAAAACCATATGTATTTTTAAAATTTCATCAAATTTGTTTTAATTATTTTATACTTTTAAATTAAAAATCATCCAAAAACACTTACCAAAACAATAAAAACTCATAAACAACAAAAACCAAATAAAATTTTGTTTATAAAATTATAATATATGAAAATTATGTACAATTATTACGTGACCACATCAAAAACGAACGAACCCCAAAGCATTATTTTCCATCAAAAAGCAAAACAAATTTGTTTAATTTTAAATAAACAAAAATAGAGAAGGAAAAATAAGCATATACAGAATAGAAACCAACCACACTATCATTCATACAAGCCAACAATAATATTAATACATATTTTCTACAAGCACAATCACTTTTTTACTATATACGATTTTCTAAAATGATAAAACTGAAAACATTTCTCAAACCATTAAATTTCTACGTTTTTCCCGTAAAAATAAAAGAATTCCTAACACCTATTTCGAAAAATATTACAAAATTTTAATTTTTTTTTCCTAGCCAAAATATCATGCACACGATTTTCCACCCAATCATCCATCAAAAAAATCATTTTCGTTTTGTTTTGCTATTTTCTCATTCTCGGTTTAAATTTAATTTTATTTTGTTTTGCTATACTTATATTTTTCCTAACCCCCTGGATAAATATGTTAGACGTGAAAAACGTTTTTCGAGAATAATTTTCATATTTTTATTTGATTTTTATCTGAAACGAAAATTCGTTCTGTATTAGAGTTGGAATAGCGAGGAAAATAGATAAGAACCGTTTATACTTTATAGTGTTGTGTAAAAGAAATACAGATACCTTTTAAGATCCAACAACCACATGCATTCTGTGGTGCTGAATGCTTTTGTTTAAACCTGTGTGAATTCAACTCACACGAAAGTATTGCTGTCGGCAAATCATTTCATTTATTTGCAGATCAAACAAAGGAGTTCTATTACATTTTGTCACCATGGAGTTTGTGATTTTGACAGTTTGGTTTGATAGTTAAATTACTGACAATAATAGAGGATGTAAGAGGAAGAGGGGAAGGTGGGGAAAGAGGAGATCGAAAGGATGAAGAATTAAAAGAAATAATTTAAAGAATTAATTGCGCTGTAAACTTTTTTGATATATTGTAGATCGCGATATTTATTTTGGGGTTGTATGCATTACTAAAGGAATTGTTTGAGATTCAAATTTATGAGCACTGCGTTTATTTAATTTTTGTAAAGAATTTTTAAGGCCGAAAAAGACCACGTTGACCTATGTTCCAATAAACACCCGAAATATTAAAAATCTCAAACGTTTTGATTATATGCAAATTTATCCAGTTTTGATGCTTGTAGCAAAATGCTGGTGTAAAATTCATTATATAATAGAAAAACAAATATTTTTCTATATGGGAAAATTCTTTACCAATTTTGTTTTCGTTTGATATCTAAAACCACAGTGACTTTCATTAATCATGACGTTCTCAAAATTCTTCATTTTAATAAATAAAGGTACCATTCTTGTCACACTTGAACTTTTGGAAATCAGTCAAATTTTTTTCATGACAAAAATTAGATAATTAAAAGCCCTGTTCGATATAGTTTTAGTGACATTGTACCTATAGCTTGAATTTGATTAACTTGCTAAATTTTTATTATTCTTGAAAAATTTAAACAGCAGAACAAGCGGGGTCCATCACGATATCGTTTTTAATGTGATTTATTCTTGAAAAATTTTATTTTATTTTATTTTTTTTATTTATTATTATTATCATTATAAAACGATACAGTTAAGGCAAGCCTTCTCAAAGTCTGTACCGAGTGATATACATTTACAAGTAATTAACAAGTAATTAACATTAAGGAAAGGACAATACAATTATTGAAATGAGACATAATAATTACTGACATAAAATGCTGATATTCACAACAATAATAATACTTATATATTTATAAATTGAAATATTCAGTAAATTCTACCAAACAACAATGTATGTACTTAATAATAAAGATGGATAGTGGTTTGAAAATGATAAAAAATGAAAAAAAAAAAATGTACAAAAATGTATGATTGAAATAAAAAATTTAATTATTCAATAATTCAATGGCTTGATTTGACAAAATGGCTAAAGCAGTTTCTTTTAAATATGCCAAGAGTATTTGAGCATTTTGTATGTTCAGGAAGATTATTGTAGATGTTAATACCATGAACGAAAATAGAGTCTGAAAATTGTTTACACGAGTATCTGCTACTAAGAGACTGAAGTCTACGTGTGCGCAAGGAAGAACCAAACTGTAACGAAGATAAATAAGACGGATGATGGACATGCAAGATCTTAAATAAAAAGCAACACATACGGTACTGTAAATAAGAAAAGAACTTGCAACCGAGTATTTGCGTAGCATAATTCGAGACATGATCATACCGCTTAAGTTTATGGACATAACGTGTACAATTGTTAAATGCGACTTGCAGCGATCTTTTAGAATCAAAGTCGGAATTGTAAAACAGAACATCACAATATGTAAAAAGTGGTACAATTAGAGCTTTGATAAACAGCAAGCGTATATTTAAAGGAACAAAGTGTTGAAATTGACGCAAGCAATGTAGAGAAAAATTTACTTTACGACAAACTTGATTTATGTGATCAGGCCATGTGAGAGTATTATTAAAAGTTACACCAAGATTCTTCACAGTGTCAGTAAATTGAAGTCGGACACCGTTTAAGAACAATGGAGGTAACACAATGTCAAGGCGACGCTTGTATATAAAAATACACTGTGTTTTAATAGCATTAAGTGAGAGTCCATTTGAGCTAGACCACCTAGCAACAGAGGCCAAATCTTCATTGATTTGATCAAATGCACCATTAATAGCCTTAAGTTGTGCAGAATGGTACATTTGACCGTCATCAGCATATAAATGAAGTGAGCAAAAGTTAATGTGATCAGGTAAATCATTAATATACAAAGCAAATAACAATGGCCCCAAGATTGACCCCTGAGGTACACCAGAAGATAGCGGAAGAGGAAACGAAATGTTATCTCCAATACGTACACTTTGACGTCAATCAGCCAAATAAGAAACTAGGAATCGGACAGCAAATGGTGAAAATCCAAAGTAAAGCCATAATTTTTGCACTAGGCACTAATGATCAATTGAATCAAAAGCATGCGTAAAATCTAGTAGGATTAATATAGAAAATTTAGATTCATTGAGTTTACTACCAATGTCAAATACTATTTTAGAAAGCGCAGTAGAAGTACTATAGTTTTTACGAAATCCTGATTGAAAATCATATAATAAATTATTATCCTCGATGTAACTTTCCATTTGATTCTTAAGCAGTACTTCAAAAACTTTCGATAAAACTGGTGAAATGCTTATTGGACGATAATTACCAATCGAAGAAGGTTCTTTAGTTTTCGGTATAGGTAACACAGTCGAATGTTTCCAATCATATGGAAAAACACATTTAGTAATACACGAGTTATAAACATAAGTAATATAGGGCAATATATATGGAAGGATGATCAACAAAAATTTAAGGCTTATATTATCAGAACCGATCGCATTACTCGAAATGGAGCATGCTGCATAATACACATCAGACTCCGTAACATGAATAAAATTAAAAGCGCTGGGATTATCAATATTACCATATGGTAGTGGAAGAACAACGATGCTTCTTGATATTTCACTCAAAAAGTTTTTAAATTTTTTACTATACTTTTTAACAAAAAAAGATAAGCGTTTAAAGAGATAATTCGACACATAACGACAGTAGAGTACATATATACATATATAGAGAGGACGTAAATACAAAAATGTATGAAGAGGGTGAAAATAAGTCGTGATCGCACATATGTCACAATTAATTTCATTTTTCTCTTTTGATTTTATTTTTCAATGTTTATATTTACAACCACAACTTATTTTACTAAATTAAATATAATTATTAACTTAAAATGCCAAAAGCTATTAATTGTTTTCCTCATAGTTGTGCTAGTTTTTATAAAATGAATGACAATAATAACATTACAAGAGTAATTTAAATATATTAAATTTTTTTCCAGTGACTATTTAAGTATAATATTGTATAAGGATACGCAATATACTGTTAATAATTGCCAGCAACTTTTACTTCGGTCTGAAAGACCTAAGTATTACATTCATGAGCCAAAAGTGGAAATTCTTACCCCCACTTTTTTTTGGCATTTCTCGACGTTTTAGGACCTACTGATTCTAAAAAACCAAAAAAAAAATGTATGTCTGTCTGTCGGCCGTCCGGCCGGCCGTCATTTCCTACGCTGCAGGGAAAACCGCTGGAGGGAATTCAAAAAATTTTTTTTCTAAAAATAGGTATACTCAAGGGACAGGTCCGAATGGACGCTGTGATCGATAAATGTACCGGAAGTGTGTCAAAAAAATCATTAAGTGTGCCAAAAATAGCAAATTTTCATATTTTTGGCTTAAAAAACGTTCATTTTAAGTGATTACGAGTAGGAACATTGAATTTGGAGAAATCTTGATGGTCGGGATTGGTATGTGAGACCAAAATCTAGATTATTGCTTTATAAGTTTGTCAAAAAAATGTTGTCAAGTATGTCAAATGAAAGATTTTTATTTATTTTTTTACCCATTTTTGGAAAAAAATAAAATGAATTTTTGTATTATTGAAAATTATGGCATTATAAGTTTGTCAAAAAATGTGTCAAAAAATGGTTTCATTTATTTTTTTAGCCAATTTTTTGGAAAAAAAAATTTAGCTGTTTTTATGACGTAAATTAAATTGAAAATGAAATTGGACATAGAAATTTTTGAATTTGTTAGTTTTACTGCGTTTTATTTTTGCAATTTTGAAAAAAGTTTGTATTTTTGATTTTGTAATAATTTTTGCAATATTTTTCAAATTTTGGAAAATTGTTTTTGTTATCATTTTTGCAATATTTTTAGAATTTTGAAAAAAAAAATGAATTCTTTTATATATAATTTTAGAATTTTTGAAAAAAGTTTCAATTTTCGATTTGGTTAGAATTTTTGGAATATTTTTAGAATTTTGAAAAATTTTAAATTTTTGATTTTATTATAATTTTTGGAATTATGAAAAAAGTTTCAATTTTTGATATTGTTATAATTTTTGCAATATATTTAAAATTTTGAAAAGGGTTGGAATTTTTAAGAATTTTTGGAATATTATTGAAATTTTAAAAAAGTTTAAATATTTGATTTTACTCTAATATTTGGAATATTTTTGGAATTTTCAGAAAGTTACAATTCTTGATTTTGTTATAATTTTTGCAATATATTTAGAATTTTTGAAAAAAGTTTTAATCTTTGATTTTGTAATAATTTTTGGAATATTTTTAGAATTTTAAAAATTTTGAATTTTTGATTTTATTTAATTTTTACAATATTTTTATTTCGGTCTGAAAGACCTAAGTATTACATTCATGAGCTCAAAGTGAAATTTTTACCCCCACTCTTTTTGACATTTCTCGACGTTTTAGGACCTCCTGATTCTAAAAAAGCAAAAAAAAAAATGTTTGTCTGTTTGCCGGCCGGCCGTCCGGCCGTCATTACCTACGCTGCAGGGAAAACCGCTTTTTCTTTTAGAAAATTTTTTTTCTAAAAATAGGTATACTTAAGGGACAGGTCCGAAAGGACGCTGTGTTCGATAACTGTACCAGAAGTGTGTCAAAAAATCATTATGTGTGTCAAAAATAGCAAATTTTCATATTTTTGGCTTAAAAAACGTTCATTTTAAGTGATTACGAGTAGGAACATTAAATTTGGAGAAATCTTGATGGTCGGAATTGGTATGTGAGATCAAAACTAGATTATTGCATTATAAGTTTGTCAAAAAAAAGTTGTCAAGTGTGTCAAAATAAAGATTTTTATTTATTTTTTTACCCAATTTTTGGAAAAAATAAAATGAATTATTTGTTTGAATGAAATTTTATTATTATTATTGAGAATTATGGCATTATAAGTTTGTCAAAAAAAATGTTGTCAGGTGTGTCAAAATAAAGATTTTTATTTTTTTTTTTACCCAATTTTTGGAAAAAAATAAAATTATTTGAAATGAAATTTTATTATTATTATTGAGAATTATGGCATTATAAGTTTGTCAAAAAAATAATGGCAAGTGTGTCAAAAAATAATTTCATTTATTTTTTTAGCCAATTATTTTTTGGAAAAAAACGTTGCTGTTTTTTTGACGTATATTTAATTGAAAATGAAATTGGACATGGAAATTTTTGAACTTGTTATAGATTTTTAAATATTTTTGGAATTTTGGAAAAAGTTTGTATTTTTGATTTTGTAATAATTTTTTTGCAATATTTTTAGAATTTTGAAAAAAGTTTTGAGTTTTGATTTTGTAAGAATTTTTGGAATAGTTTTAGAATTTTGAAAAATTTTTAATTTTTGATTTTATTATAATTTTTAGAATTTTGAAAAACTTTTCAATTTTTGATTTTGTAATAATTTTTGCAATATTCTTAGAATTTTGGAAAAAGTTTGAATTTTTAAGAATTTTTGAAATATTATTGGAATTTAGAAAAAATTTAAATATTTGATTTTATTCTTATTTTTGGAATATTTTTGGAATTTTGAAAAAGTTTGATTTTAACAATATTTTTGGAATTTTGATTATAATTTTCCGGCAACGTATTGATGTTTCGTGTTAGGTTTGTATTAAATTTCTAAACAAAGATTAAAAAAAAATACTTGTACTTAAACAAAGAGTTAGGTTTGATATACATCGCTGCCCAAAACTAAAAACCATGTCCTCATAAAAGTTTTTTGCCGAAAACTATATCAAAATCCTTAACCCAGACCGAAGTCTTGATATCTCAGAGCTGTGAGATTTCAGCCCCTCCATATATTTCATTATGGGAGAGTATTAAGAAATTTGTTTTCATTGATACAATTTTAAAAAACTCTTTGGTTAAAACAAAATCTTACATATAATTAACTGTTTCTGTCTCGCTATAATTGCATAATTTTTAATCAAACGAAAAAGTTAGGTACGACTATGGAAAGAAGTTGCGACTTCTTAGAGGGTTATACAAACAACAATTATACGATTTAACAATTAAAAACTACACAATATTTCATCTACACCAATGTCACTCAACCATCGATGGGCCGCAGAAAAATTTTAATGGTCCGCGAATCGTTTTATATTTATTACCAATTACAATTTTATTTCATTCGAGTGCTTTTTTCACTCCTCAAATTTGAATACTAAATCAAAAATAAAATTTTTTTATTCGACTGCATATTAAAGTGTTACTTTATTACTGTGAGTTGCGGCCGTAAAGAGTCATTTTTTAACCATATATTTTGTTACGTAGTTACGTCCAAAAAAGTAAAAAACATTTGTATTTGTTTAAATTCTGTAAAAAATAGAACTTTTATAAAAGCAACCTTTCGATTCCATATTTCCTTATCCATTTAAAATATTTGTTATTCTTTGTTGTCATAGTTATACAATTATTTTGAAAAAAATAACAAATATGAAACCATTGAACTTTTATTGAAATATAATAATAGCAATATTATATTACACCGGATTAAATGAATTTATAACACAAACACCTACACTTGGAAATCTCTTATATCACAGAAAAATACTATTAATTTACTAACATGAAAATAATTTAATCAAAAACAAAATCAAAAATTATACAAATTAAAATAAAAAA
Source organism: Diogma glabrata (assembly GCA_963693315.1). Lineage (NCBI taxonomy): Eukaryota > Metazoa > Arthropoda > Insecta > Diptera > Cylindrotomidae > Diogma > Diogma glabrata. The sequence goes on along the minus strand of OY856187.1, from coordinate 15,815,120 downwards.
AAAAAGCTTACATTTATTTATCCTGATTAATGTTGTTTTCCAATATCATATAAAGTACGCTTTGACGTTCTAATTCATAACAACCTCCATCGCTGAAACAGTTTTTATTCATCAACGCAACATATGGATGGATAAAACTACCATCACAAACAAAAATTTTCATAACATCACCAGTTTGAACAACAATATTTTCTTCATTCTCTACAACTGTTCCATTTTCTAGTGTCCTTGTGTAACTAACGATACATAATTCCCCTCGACTTTTCATAAGTTGTCCATTTCCAAACATATCACATAAACCATCATCCTTTGCATCGATTGTTTTATGGTTGTCTAAAATTTTACATTACTCAAAGATTCTTAATAACAACTTAACATAGAACCTTCGAACACCAATTGATTTTCCTAATGATGCTAAAGACATTGTGCAAAATAAGAATATCGTGCATGGTGATAATAATATTGTTTTAGAAGATGTTGAAAGCTAAACAAATAATCTCATTTTTGTTTCTCTGCTTTAATTTATGATTCGCTTTTTTTCTCACAATAATCAAAATAAATTACTAATTTACAAATATGGTTTCTTTTTTTTTTCAATGATTTTGAACCAATAAATTTCTTTATTAAACAACATCATCGCTCTTTTATGAAAAAATAATTTAACACAAAAAATAATTTAACATAAAAAAATAATTTAACACATGATCAATAGATTGAACAATATATCAATGAATGCAGAAAATTATCAAGACGAATTAAACAACATAAAATACATAGCCAGTAAAAACGGATATAAAAACGAAATAATTGACACATTAAATAAAAAACATAAAAACAAGAAAAATTTGCAAACCCTAACCACACTGAGAAACCAAACCCTAGACACAGGTGTTTATAAAATTACCTGCGATGACTGCAGTAAGTTTTATATAGGCCAAACGGGGCGGTCCTTCACAAAAAGATTTATTGAACACACCAATGAAATTAACGAGAGCGATCCAAAATCCAGATATGCCCAACACTTAAAAATAGAAAAACTCAAATACACCAATATAACACAAATTTAACCATATTACACATAAAAAAGAAAAGGACAACATCTAGATAGATTGGAAGAAAAAGAAATATATAAACATAAAAACAATAGCAACATTTTAAATGATAAAATCAACACTAAAACTAACAAAATATATGACATAATAATAAAAAATAGCGGTTGAAATAGTATATAAGTAATAGTTTAAGCAAAAATTGTAATAATAATTTAAGAACTGAGGATGACGTAAGTCGAAATCGATATTCAATAAAATAAAAAAAAAATTAAATTCAAATTGTTACTATAAGAAAGTTTATATTATTATTAATAAAATAAAAATTAAAAATAAACAGTAAAAAGTATATTTTTAAATAATGCATTTTAACATATTGTTATTTCAAAATTTATGCAAATTTATAATTTTGATTTAGAATAATAACTTTTTTTAAATATTTGCTTGCGGCAAAAAAAAAATAGTATATGACGCACGGGCGTAAGCTATTTTGGACTTAATGTGGGTGAAAACCTCGGCTAGCGCCTCGATTTTAACTCCACATACGTCCCAAATCTTTAGCTTTACGTTCTTGCATCATAATGTACTATTTTCTACGTTAGGATATAAAAATTCTATTTTCATGAAGGGGTTTAATCCCATGTGAAAATGTTTTTTCAGTGTAAAATCATTTTCGCTAAATAGTAAGCTGCTGTTACTATGGTATTTTCATGTGATTTTATTAAAGTTTTTAAATCAAAACAACCATGAAAAAATTGAATATTAATTTTGGGATGTTATGTTGTCGATTTCTAATTTACTAGTTTATAATAAATATCGTTTATATGTTTACTATTGTAGAAAAATTTCATTTCCTATGCAAAATGAAAACGTTTCACGTTTACGTGAACAAATTTTCACTCACGAAAAACAGCTAATGTGCTGTTTTTAATACCGTTCTCATATACGAGTAAAATTTATGTTTGTTTTATTCCAATCCTATGAAGCTGATTTTATTATTTTCTTCCATAAGCAGAATCTTGCTTTTTCGCCATTCAGAAAAATAATTTATTTTTAATACGATCGAAAGCATCAAATTTTAAGTAAAAATTAAAGTGTGAGTATAAAAAAAAAATATTTATCCTTCCGGCACCTACAAATAAATGTTAATTTTTTTTTACAACCATTATTATGTGCGTTATTAGTCTTAACAAAATAAAAAACTTTTAATTTTATTCTATTGCATGATTGCTGCGGTCTGCGGAGCACAATATTAATATTTTATTGGGTGTTTAATGATACATTTTATCTTTCGAGCAAAAGTTTACAAATTTGTAAATTTGCGAGACAATTAAACTTCATTAAAAACGAACCTAATACAACGTTGAATCCTTCCAACAGAGTAAAATGTATTAATTTAAATTAAATTATTTTAAAATTCATTATTAAAACAAGTTAAACGAAAAAAACAATGAATTTTGATTAATGTTATTTGTACCATTATTTCCAAACAGTTAAATAAATTTTATTCAATTTCGATACTTATTTAATTGTTTGGTATTTTGAAAATGAAATGACATACAATAAAAGACATCAAAGTTCTAACTACTAATATTAATAAGGAGTGAAAAACCAAAAAACAATCATGAAAAACCATTTTTTTTCACAATGGATATCAATCCAATTTAATCGTAGTAACCTTTGCGTTCAATATTTGAGAGAGGGGCATATCTATTAATTTGAATTTAATAATTTCTTTATAATCGGAGCAAAAATGTTTTTGTTGATAAAATAATAAAATTAAATATAAAATACAATCAAAAAAAATTTATTTCTGAGTTCAATGCTATCAAATAAATTATTTTTTCGGCAAACGGCTGTAAAGTTTAACTTTACTGCCGCTAGGGAGTTAGCTAAAGTCTTACTTTTTAGCCTGACAGCAAAAGTAACGACTAGCGACAGTAAAAGTAACGCCATTTTTATTTTATATTACGGAGGCTGTAAAGTAGCATTTGTTATTTGTTAGTTTGTTATTTTTTCAAACATATTGCATAACCATGACAACAAAAAATAAGTTGATTCTCATATTATGAAATTTTGAAAAGGCTGCTTTGATAAAAAATTTTATTCATACATATTAAAACGTTTTTTTCTCTTTTTTGGAAGTAATTAGGACGATACAAATTCATATTTATAAAAAGTTTGATGTATTCATTTCATATTTATAAAAAATTGAAACGTTTGCCGAAAAAATAGTGTATTTAATTCGGAGCTAAAGTGGCTTTTTGTGTTTCGTCTATAATTGTCGGCCTCCCTGCGGTCGGCCGTCAAACTATAGACTCAACACAAAAAGTATCACATTAGCTCCTAATTAAATAATGTACTATTATTGTGTTCTGCAGCATTCACTCAACAGAACAAAACTTGCAGCTGTTTATTTTATTCTATTAAGACAAATAACGAACACAATTATGGTGAAAAACAAAAATGCTATATTTAAATGCCGGAAACAATATATTTGATTGTATTGAACTCTGAAATAAATTTTGTTGATTGTATTTTATAAATAAACAAATCAAAAATAACATTTTCGCTGTAATTATACAAAAAAACACAATAAATTCAACTTACTGCGCATGTCCTTCTTTCAAAAATTGCAACAGACAAAGGCTGCTATGATTAAATTGAAAATTATTTCCATTGTAAAAAGAATGAGTATTATGATTCATTTTTGGTTTCTTAATTCTCATTAGTTTTAGTTTAGTAGTTATAGAACTTTTATGTCTTTCATTGTAGGTTATTCATTTTCAAAATATCAAATAGTTAAATAGGCATCAAAATTGAAAAAAAAAAATAAATAAATAATTGTTTGCAATTAATGGTACAATAAAATAAAATTCATTGTTTTTTCGTTTTAGTTGTTTTATCAATGAATTTAAAAAAAAATTAATTTAAATTAATACATGTTTCGCTGTCGGAAGGATATAACGTTGTACTGGGTTCGTGTTTAATGAATTTTATTCTCTCGCAAATGTAAACTTTAACTCGAAAAATAAAACATAGCATTAAACACCTACACAATAAATTAATATTTCTTCGAATTAGGAGTAAAAACAATATTTTTTTTATTTTTGAAATAATAGAGTAAATTAGTGATATAAGAAATTTTAAACTCTGTTTGTTGCACATCAAATTTCGTTCTTTTTCTTTTTTGGTTTCTTGAAAGTTAATTTCGTTCATTCCTGTTTAAATTACATTTAGTATGTAAGTGTGAGTAAAATATAACCTGCACTTCCATCCATCTAACAGGCAATATTTGGCAAGGTCAGCAATAGAATTTTAAAATATTTATTGGTCATTATTTATTGGTACACTACAGGTTATTTGTATAATGGTACAACTGTACAAACAACCTATGTATATTGATAAAATATTGTATTTCGTAACATGTCGTTTTATTTGGTTGTGAAACGCCTTTTTTTAAGTTTGTAAATATTTACTAACAGGCTTAATTTAGAAAAAATAAAAGAATTATGATAATAATAAAATACATAATAAAAAAATATGTTAATAAAAAATGGTTTAAACCCAACAGATACACAAGAAATAATAAATATAATAACCGAAATAACAAAACAAAACTATTTTAGACATAACAATGAGTATTATCAACAAACAGAAGGACTGCCTATGGGAAGCCCACTATCTGGAACTTTAGCCGAAATATATCTCAACGATTTTGAAACAAAATATGTACATAATAACTTAAATCCACACAAAGAAAAAACCATTTATTAGTATCGCTACGTTGATGATATAATTTTATTATTCAAAGGAACGAATAGACAGCTTAATCTATTACTCCAATACATACACAGCATAGAACCTTCCATTAAATTCACGTTAGAAAATGAAGAAAATAACACAATAAATTTTTTGGATTTATGAATCAAAAATGTAGATTCAAAACACACATTCAAAATATTCCGAAAACTTACCCAAATGGATCAAACAATAAATATTAAATCACATCATCCATACTAACATAAACTAGCTGCATACAACCACATGATCAATAGATTGAACAATATACCAATGAATGCAGAAAATTATCAAGACGAATGAAACAACATAAAATACATAGCCAGTAAAAACGGATATCAAAACGAAATAATTGACATTAAATAGAAAACATAAAAACAAGAAAAATTTGCAAACCCTAAAAACATTGAAGAATGAAGAAAACTTAGCAGACAAAAAATACGTAGGCATACAATAAAACAACATTCAAAATAATGCAAAAGACTTTAAAAAAATATGGATATAGTGCACCTTACAAAAACAAAAATAAAATATAAAATTACCTAAAAACCCCAAACCTTAGACACAGGTGCTTATAAACTTACATGTGACGACTGCAGTAAATTTTATATAGGTCAGACGAGGCGGTCCTTCAAAAAAAAAGATTTATTGAACACACCAGTGAAATTAACAGAAGTGATCCAAAATCCAGATATGCCCAACATTTAAAAATAGAAAAACACAAATACACCAATATCAACACAAATTTAACCATATTACATAAAAAAAGAAAAGAACAACATCTAGATAGATTGTAAGAAATAGAAATATATAAACATAAAAACAATAACAACATATTAATGATAAAATCAACACTAAAACTAACAAAATATAAGACATAATAATAAAAAATAGCAGTTGAAATAGTATATAAGTAATAGTTTAAGCAAAAATTGTAATAATAATTTAAGAACTTAGGATGACGTAAGTCGAAATCGATATTCTATAAAATTAAATTCAAATTGTTACTATAAGGAAGTTTATATTATTATTAATAAAATTAAAAATAAATATATTAAAAAGTATATTATATTTAATATTGCCTTTTAAGAAAAGAATTTTCAAAAGAGGCACAAAGTTTTCAGAGAACAAAGTTAAATTTTCCTATTCAACACTGAGTGAGTCAAACTCTGCTAAGAATAAGAAAAGTAAAAGTCATGACGCAAATAAAACAAAGAGCGCAACTTTATGTTCCACACTGTAAACAACAACCGGCTGCTACATATCGCTTAAGTTTTTGTTTTGGTATAGCTTTAAAGGTAAACTATGAATATAGACGTGTGTTAAATGTACAAAAAATAAAACAATTTATTTACATGCAATAGTTAGAATTGTAATTTCTATATACTAATTGTACCAATGAAACGAAATCTCAGATAAAATTTATTCAAAATTGCTGATGAATTTTAAATTTGCTAAATGAAAATTCCTTTGAGACCAAATAGAAAATAATAATAATTTTCAATGAAAATTAATTATTTTATTGTTCGATTATTTAAAAACATAATGAAAAATGAAAGCTACAAAAACAAACGAACAAAGAAAAATAAAACGAAATGAAATGAAAAGCAAATAAATGGGGAAATTAATTGAAAACATTGTGAAAACAATTTGTTGGTTAAATTTTTCCGCTTGATTTTTTGTTTCAGAAAATCATTTAAAATTGACAACTTGAACAAATACAATCAGACAAAAAATTTGTGGAAAATTCGCTTTGGGATATGTATGATTTGTATGTTAATTATTAAATCATTGAATTTGATTTTTTTTTTCTAAATTTGGAGATGAGCTATACTAAACTTTTTGTGCCTTACAGGTAACTCAACTTTAAAAGCTTTTTCTAAAATTCTCATTTAATCTTCATTGATTCTTACTTTTTTCCATAATCATCACATCACATATTCTAGGCGAAACAATACCACAGTGTATTATGAAGATGAAATATTTGATGTAATTTATTATGCCAAAAAAAGGATTTATGTAGATCAACTTGTGAATAATATAAACATTAATAAATAAAACAAGAAGAAACGTACAACATAAAATTATGTTATTGCAATAACACCTTTATTTTTATCATTTTTTATTGTCAAAATAAAAAATTGTGGAAAAATAAATAAGGTTTTCCATAATATCATTTAATTTTTTTATTATCAAACAAAATATGAATTGTCGTCTGTAATACATAAAAATAAAAACATTTTTTTTATTTATTTAATGTTATTTTTATATAGTTTTTATTTACACACCAAAAAAATTACATCAGGGATTTGATAGTCGTTTCTATATTGTTAGACTTGAAGATGTTCCCCTTTTTTTGAATATTAAATTTTTTAATAAAATTGAAGAAGAGTAACTTTGAACCTAAAGGGAAATTACATTTAAAGGGTTACAACTAAATCAGCAAAAATAATAATACATGCGTCACATATTTTGTCGGCGAACACTTACTTCGATGGCATTCATCACATTGTGATTTATTAAGACTAGCATTGTAAGTACTGCTATTGAAGGACAACAATAACACACACTGGTGTATACCGATAAGATTTGTGTGATAAGCGTTGTGCTCACATTTAATTAGATTTTTTTCTTTTTTCAAAAATTTCGAGTGCCTCATTGGTGTCTCATCGATCGTCTTTTTAACTAATGCAGAAGTTCCTCAAGGTTGCGTTTTGTCTCCAACTCTTTTTCTTTTTCTTTTTATTATTACATTACTTATTAAATTACATTACATTACATTGCATTACATTGCATTACATTGCATTACATTGCATTACATTGCATTACATTGCATTACATTGCATTACATTGCATTACATTGCATTACATTGCATTACATTGCATTACATTGCATTACATTGCATTACATTGCATTACATTGCATTACATTGCATTACATTGCATTACATTGCATTACATTACATTACATTACATTACATTACATTACATTACATTACATTACATTACATTACATTACATTACATTACATTACATTACATTACATTACATTACATTACATTACATTACATTACATAACATTACATTACATTACATTACATTACATTACATTACATTACATTACATTACATTACATTACATTACATTACATTACATTACATTACATTACATCACATTACATTACATTACATTACATTACATTACATTACATTACATTACATTACATTACATTACATTACATTACATTACATTACATTACATTACATTACATTACATTACATTACATTACATTACATTACATTACATTACATTACATTACATTACATTACATTACATTACATTACATTACATTACATTACATTACATTACATTACATTACATTACATTACATTACATTACATTACATTACATTACATTACATTACATTACATTACATTACCTTACATTACATTACATTACATTACATTACATTACATTACATTACATTACATTACATTACATTACATTACATTACATTACATTACATTACATTACATTACATTACATTACATTACATTACATTACATTACATTACATTACATTACATTACATTACATTACATTACATTACATTACATTACATTACATTACATTACATTACATTACATTACATTACATTACATTACATTACATTACATTACATTACATTACATTACATTACATTACATTACATTACATTACATTACATTACATTACATTACATTACATTACATTACATTACATTACATTACATTACATTACATTACATTACATTACATTACATTATATTACATTACATTACATTGTATTGCATTACATTACATTACATTACATTACATTACATTGCATTACATTGCATTACATTACATTACATTACATTACATTACATTACATTACATTACATTACATTACATTACATTACATTGCATTACATTACATTTACAATATTTGTAAATATTTGTAATAACTTCCATGGCATCATTGGGAAAATCACTCGGTTTTCGAAGGTTTATGTTAATTTGTTATTAAGAATTTTGGGAAATCTTATGCATCGTTATTTGATATGTATAAGTTATTAGTAAAAACTGCACATTTTTTCGTCACTATAATTTAAAGTTTAGTGGCATCAGCCTGCAAAATCAAAGTTTTTCGGCAAGCGGCTGTAAAATTTAACTTTAAAGCCGCTTGGGAGAAGGTTACTTTTACTTACTTTTTTTGACATATAACGTAACGCCAGTAACGCCAGTAACGCCAGTAACGCCATTTCTAAGGCGGCAGAAAGTGGGTCGCCATTTGTTTTTCATATTTTTAAGGTGACAGTAAAAGTTTAGAACATATCGTATAACTATGACAACAAAAACTAACAAATATTTTGAGTGGATTAAGAAATTTTGAATTATTGTAAAACTAACTATGACAACAAAAAATAACAAATATTTTGATTTGATTACGTAATCTAGAATTGAAAGGTTGCTTTGAAATAAAAATATATTTTTTATATAATTTAAACAAATTTCAAATGTTTTTTATTTTTTTGGACATAATTATGACGATAAAAAATATTGTATTTAATTCGGATCTAAAGCACTTTAGCTATATTAAGTCAATAATATGCTATTATAAATTTTTCAAAGAAACCGCATTTATTAAAAAAAAGTTCGTTTGAATTTCATTTATATAATTGCCATGGCAGCCGGAAATGAATAGAAAAATCAAAGTAAAAAATATATGCAGTTGTATGGAAGAAGACTGTAACGTTTTTTCAAAGTTCCATGAAAAACACTTCATAATTGTAGACTGTAGTGTGAATAAATATCGCTTATAACGAAACCACCGTACACTTTTATACACATTTTTAAACTTATTACTTAAAACCAAATAAAATCCTTTGAGATTTGTCACGTTTTAATGTTAACCAGAAAGTGTATTAAATTCATATTTTAACGATAACGAAAATGAACACAAAGGATTTGTGAAAAGTTTATGGTGTCTATATTATTTATATGTGTTGTAATTTCGGATAATTTTTTACAACTTCTTATTTGATCTGTGATTTTTGTTTGTATCAATAAGCTAAAAGGTGAGGAAATATGTTTACTGTTTATTTATACAAACATAAAAGTAAGATTTTCAGTCTGGGAAAATAAATAATTTGATTGAAAAACGGCTTAAGAGTCTTTATGCATTCATGTTGGTATATTGTGTTACCATTTAAGTTACTCTATGGTAATGCTTTTTGTCTTATGATTTTCTAAAGTAGAGGAGGCGATGTGTGGGTCATACCGAATCCACTTTTATTTATTGATCTCGTTGTGTCGGTTACTCCAAATGGTGATCCATCATGTGATTTTGTTTAACTCTTTGTATAATAATATTTGAACAACCAAACATAATTAATCTCTTCTTATACCTCAACTTCCATAAAAAGAAAATCTTTTTGCAAAACATCACAAATTTATTGCTTAAATTATCTTTCCATTCAATTTTCTTTTGTTTCATTTATAAATTACATACAAACTTAATTTTTTTCTTATGTCATTCTTTAATTTTTAAATTAGAATAATAAAATTCTGTTACATTTTGTAAACGAAAAAGAAAATTGAAAAAAAAAATACATTACTTTTTGATTTGTTGTTATTGTTATTCTGAAACTCTTGTAAAGAATAAAAATTCTGTTGTTTTGTTTGTCATTTTGATTTGTTTTCATTCGATTTAAATATAAACATAAATGAAACAAGCAACAAATAGCAACAAGAGCAACGTGATATTAGACCGCCAACGCAATCAAATAAATTGAAATTATATATACAAATTTTTTATTTATATTTTTTTATTCTCAATTTACAATTTTTAATTTGCAATTTATGTTATAAAACAAAAAAAAATTAAACTATAAAATTTATTTAAATAAGGTTGATGTTTAATTTATTTTTTCGCGATAAATAAAAAAAAAATGTTGTTAAATTATAATTGAGTTGATCAATACAAGAACAAATGAAATAGGGAAATGAAGGAAAAATTGCTTTGATTTTTGATAAATTTTTTGTTTGTTTACGGGAAATTAATTGGTTTTCATTGGTAAATTATTGTGGTGTGATGGTACGAATAAATTAAACTGGGAAAAAAAGATTGGTAAGTGTTAAAGGTTTGTTGATTTTATCTGTAATTGTGGTCTTGTTAATGAATTGATTTGAATTTATGATGTAGATTTAAGTATTATGATAACGAGATAGGTTGTGGATAGGTTGAGTTGTGTGATGTTCGCTTAGACGAAAAGATAAATAGGCTTGAAGTTCTTTAGACGGTTAGTGATTTTCACAAGCTCTCAGAAAGATATAATATGGGTTTTTAATTAGGGTTTCTAATCCGGATATCCGGATATCGAATTATCCGGATTATTCGACCATATTTTGACTATTCGATTATCCGGATACTTTTTTGCAACTATCCGAATATTAAAAAACCTTTTTTCTATGCGAAAATTCAATTCACTAGTGAAAAAGAATAACAAATTATAGTTGCTATGGTTTTTCATATAATTTTACAGAGTATTTTAAACAACGTAACCATGAAAAAATAGAATATGAATTTTTAAGGTTTTGTTGTCGATTTCTAATTTTAAAATTTATAGTAAATGTCGATTATATATATACCATCATAGAAAAAATTGCATTTCCTACGCAAGATAAAAACGTTTTTCGTTCGTAAACATGTCTCACTCGACGCTAGCGCGTCTCGTGAACAAATGTTTACTCACGAAAAAAACAAGTTTTCATCTCTTGTAGGAAAATATACTATTATTTTGTAAAAAATAATCAAATTGCGTTGAAATGTTCAAATAAATATTAACTTGCGATGCAAAGTTTGTAATTGCAGTGAAGTGACTATAGGTTTTAAAAATGTATTAACAACTTTAATGTTTTGAAAACTGTAATCATTGAATATTTTATGGAACACTTCGTGAATCTGCAGTGTAAAGATATTTTACTAATATTTATTTAATGCTATATTAATTTAAAACAAATAATATTTTATAATATATTTATTGTGGCCCTGTCCATAAAATCTGAAGCGTTGGCTATTTATTTATAGTTTATGAGAGCTTATGACTCTGAGGAAATCACTAGTGAAATTACTATTGAAAGTGAAGATGAAGAAAGTCTAGGTAGTGAAGATTGTATAATAAATCGTGACTGCAGAAAGTACTTGAGAATGCTATTGTGTTAATTACTCATGTTGAGTAGCAGAATGAAGGAAGTTCCATATTGCTGAAAAAAGATTTCATTAATTTAAATAATTATAAAAAACGGACGGGCAATTTAAATATTCTATATTGCGTATTATTACCAATAAAACCTACATCGACTGCAACGGAACGAGCATTTTCAATTGCTGGTCTTAACAGGACAAAAATTAGAACTCGACTCAATTTCGAGACATTGTAATAATTATTTAATTAATGCAATAATTTTTCTAAAATATGCATTTTTACAAATTCATCAATAACTTCATTAATTTTATTGAATTTATCAATAATTTTATTTTTTATTATTATTATTTATGATTTGTTACTTTTTTTGTTATTTTGTGACTATGTATAAAAATTAATTAATATAGATACACGAAAAATATACATAAATGATTTAAATACCGCAAAGTAAAAGACATGTTTCATTTATTGTTTAATTATCCGGATATCCGGATTATCCGGATAATTTATTGTTTATGTATTCGATATCCGGATAATCAAATAGTTCGGATATTTAGATACCCTATTTTTAATGGACAATTAGCTACAACTAATTGAAAGTGTATCCTTAAAATTCAAAGTATTCAAAAATAACGTTTTTATTCGCCTACATATTAAAGTGTTACTTTATTACTGTGATTTTCGGCCTTATAGTGTCATTTTTTAACCATATATTTTGTGGTCATAGTTACGTCCAAAAAAGTAAAAAACATTTATATATGTTTAAATTCTATAAAAAATAAAAATCTTTTCCAAAGCAACCCTTTAATTAAAAATTTCATAATCCAATCAAAACAGTGTTTATCATTTGTTGTAATAGTTATACGATAATTTGGAAAAAATAACAAATATTTTGTCAAAGGTTACTTGTTCCACATATTTTTATTTCAAAATTTATGCAAATTTATAATTTTGATTTAGAATAAACAATTTTTTTAAAAATATTTTGCTTGCGGCGAATAAAAAATAGTATATGATGCACGAACGTAAGCTGTTTTGGACTTAATGTGGGTGCAAACTCCACATCCGCAAACTCCACATCCGCAAACTCCACATCCGCAAACTCCACATCCGTCCAAAATCTTTAGCTTTACGTCCTTGCATCATAATGTACTATTATTCAAAAATAATTTATTTAAAATATGAATACTTGAACATGAACATTTTCTTGACAGAAATATTATTCGATTAGAACAAGATCAAAAAATTATTTAGCAATTATATAATTTTTTTCAAACTGTTTCCAAGAAAAGAGTAAAAACTTTGCGATTAAGAACGGTAACACGAAAATTAGTTTTCCGCCCTTCTATTATTTTTAATATAGAAGTAATCAGCACAAGGAAAAATTATCAACATCAACATCATGATCATAATGATAACTGTAATAATGTTTTTAAGATTAGTATTAAATACTCATCACACCTTGTTTTAATTGTGATGTTGTTGTTGCTGCGAGAAGAATGTAGAATTTTGAATGTCTCATAGAATGTTTTTCGTTGGAAGTTGTGTAATAAATTCTCACCGTCATCCTGGATTTTTGAAATATTTGTTTATAGTTGTTAATTGTTCTTAGCTTTGGCGTGCATTTATGACTTATATTTTTCAAGACATGATCACAATGTTACAGCTTCGCGTAACAGAAAATCAACGAATTTTTGTTACAATTTAGTTTTTACATATATATAATTTGAATTTTCCTTGTTATATTTTAATAACATGAAACAGAGGTTTAGTTGAGTGAACAAAAATACGCATATACATATATCTGTAATTTTGATTTAAATATTAAAATTATTTTTAATTTATTTTTAATTTAAATTTTTACTGTAAAGGATGGGAAATAAGTTTGTATTTGTATTTATTTTTAACAAAGGTAAGTATTTAAATTTTATTCACCATTAGAAATAAATCAGCATCAATTACTACTTAATAGTTGTTGTATTTTCATTTCTCCAGTAACTTATAATCGAAACAGGTTATTGTACTTCTAGTTAAAGATTTAAATGTCAAACTCTACCATTGTTTTAATTTTTTCTACAAATCACTATGAATTCCATTATAAATACTATAATATGCAATTAATGTTTTTGTAGCTTTTGTTTTTTAATAAATAAATTTCCATATTTTTCCTATTTATAGTTTGCTTGTTTTTAAATACAAAAAAAACACACACACGAACTTATAGAGAAAATAATGTTTAATTAGTAAAAGCAAAATTATTGAATTTATAACAAATAAAACATTAAAAACAGTATTTTTGTTGGATTTCCAATTTTTTTAAATATGCAAACCTAATTTGAAAATGAAAAAAAAAAATAATAAAAGTGTTGTGAAAAATATACAAATATAACACAAACAAATATATTCTGGAAATTGAATATAATAATAAATTTTCCTATTTTAATGGAAAAATATGTTACTAGTGGGGTTGTTACGATTTTTAATTGTTAATTGTGTTAATTTTGTAAGTGTTTAGATCCAATTAAATTTTTGTTTTCATTGTTGTGCTATGTGACTTTTATTAACTAATTTATAATATTTTTTCATTTGATGTTAATGATAAGTTATAAAATGTGTGACTGATTTTAATGTTTTTAGCGAGTATAATTAGCGAAAAATTCGAATACAAATCTTTAAAAAGAAAGAACGTTTCTGTTTTGGACGACATGATGGGAACCATGTTTTTAAAATGTTATAATTATAAATTTAAATTTCAAATGTTATACGGCATATCACGTAACTAGATTAACAGACTAATTTGAGTTCGTTTTTGTCTAATATATCATCTGGGTTAGAGAATATTCACCACTATTATTTTTTTATTAATTAGTTAGACATGTTTAGCACACTAAATATGAAATATTCATTATCCAGACTCTTTGAATATCCGAAGATACCATGTCAACTATAAAGGAAGGAGATGAGGAAAATGGAAGGAATGAGGATATAGGTTTAACTATACTAATTGTTTTAAATGACGATGGACATTTTCTTTAAATGCCTAAGGAGAAAATTCATCGGGAAATACAGAAATACAGATACTCTATTAAAATAGTCGTTCTGGAAGGACACAGTTCTACAACGAGGTATTTGTACAACAAACGGATGGGATAACTCGGCAGCTCTGGTTGGTATGAGATCGAAATT
This sequence comes from Diogma glabrata, assembly GCA_963693315.1. Taxonomy (NCBI): domain Eukaryota; kingdom Metazoa; phylum Arthropoda; class Insecta; order Diptera; family Cylindrotomidae; genus Diogma; species Diogma glabrata. The sequence continues at coordinate 15,799,857 of OY856187.1, read as the reverse complement.
TAGGAGATGCACGTGATGCATGTAATGTGCTGTCATGAGCAAAAATATGGATTGGGTGCACTGTGAAAATAAGTAAATCATTAATGTATAGAAGAAACAAGGTTGGTGAGAGTGCAGAACCCTGGGGAAGCCCAGAATTGGTTGTGGAAATATTGGATGTGATACCATGTAGATTAACATGAAATTGGCGACCTATAAGAAAACTATGAATTCATGAGACAGTAAGATGGCCTATGCCATAAGTTTTCAATTTAGCTATAAGATTTTTATGCCACACTTTTTTTTTTATTTTTTTTTCTTTATTTAAGTATATATATATTTTAATTACATGTAATATAACAATTTCTTAAATTTAATATTTGCAATAGCATATAATGCAGGCTGCAAATAAAAGTTTATTTTTTCGATAAAAGACATTCTTTGTCTGGTAGGTTATATAAGTATTAATTGCATAAGTTTTTAGCTATATATTATAAAAGTGTGCTCTGTAAAATAATGTTATATAATAATCCAACTTATTAACTAATATATAAATTTATAATGTAGATTCTTTTTTTTCAATTATTCTCATAAAAAAATTTTTTTTTTTAAATAAATATTTAATTTTAAATAAATTTATATTAAATAAATAAATAAATGTTAATTTTAGAATTAAAATCAATTAAAATCAATTCTATTCAGTTTTCTTTCAACAATATATTGGAATATAGGAGACTAAATATTTACTTAATAAATGTGTATTATAATTATTTTTTTTTTTATAATTATTCTCATAAAGATGTCCTCTTAAAACCAATTTAAATTTTGAAATTCTATTGATCTCTGATCAATTCTATTGATCCTGAATATAGGAGACTAAATATTTACTTAATAAATGTGTATTATAATTATTATTTTTTAATTATTCTCATAAAGATGTTTTCTTAAAACCAATTTAAATTTTGAAATTCTATTGATCTCTTTTAGTTCAACAGGAAGAGCGTTAAAAATCAGTAATCCTTTATAGAGAGGAGAGCTTTGGCCACTTGTAGTTCTAAAAAATTCAATATAGAAATCAATGTTTGATCTAGTTGGGTAGTCGTGAATATCGCTAACTTGACGTAAAGAAAAATTATTCTTTAACATATTGTTTTTAATTTTAAATACCAGAACAGCCAATTCATAATCTACGAGCTTACGAATAGGAAGAATATTTTCATTATAGAGCAGACGTGTTGGATATTCATATGGTAGAAGTTTTATGTTTCTAATACTTTTATTAATTAAAATATGAATTTCATGAAGTCTATACTCCGCCGTTGATCCCCAGATTGGAAGCAAATATCTAACATGACTCAGTATATGCGCATGGAAAATTAGGTATTTTATCTTTAGAGGTAATATATTGGCCATTTTGTATAAAATAAAATTTACTATTTTTATTTTATTTTTAATTTTGTCAATATGTCTGCACCAGTTGAGATCAACATCAATAGTTAATCCCAAATAGACAATTTCAAAAACTCTTTCAATTGGCTGGTCATTCATAAATAGTCTAAAATCTCTAAATATGTCCATGTCTTTGTTTTTTGTTTCAAAAATTAAAAATTTAGTTTTACTAGTATTTAGTTTTAAATGGTTATCTACAGCCCACTCACTAATTGTATTTAGATCAGATTGCATCTTTAATCTCAAATCACTAACTGTTTTTTCAGTGAATATAATTGCCATGTCATCGGCAAACATTATGACTTTACCACAAAGACCTAGACTAAATGCATCGTTGACATAAATATTAAAAAGGAGAGGGCCCAGTAGGGAGCCTTGGGGAACCCCATATTTGATTGTTTCTTCCTCACCTATTGTAAAATTGATTTTTACGGCTTGTTTTCTATTTAACAAATAACTAGCAAAGAGTTTGAGATAAATGCCATGGACTCCAATTTCAAATAACTTCTTCAATAGAACTTTATGACTTACTGAGTCAAAGGCCTTTTGCAGATCAACAAACATACACGCAACGTGCAGTTTTTTATCAATACCAGATCGTATGTCAGAAATAATTTCAGATGTTGCAGAAAGGGTACTAGATTGGTTACAGAAACCAAATTGTCTATTGCTGATAATATTCCTTGATCTACAGAAAGCATTTAACCTTCTATATAGAACGCTTTCATAACATTTTGAAAAGGTGCTCAATAGTGAAATGGGACGATAATTGTTGACCAGTGTTTTTATTGAGTTTTTATGCAATGGAATAAGATGGGCTATTTTAAGGGAATCTGGAAATTCACCATTATCAATACAAGTATTAATTAATTCACAAATTTTTGGAACCAAAATTTCTTTAAATTTCAAGCAAAATCTGACTGATATTCCATCATATCCCACTGCTGATCGCTTGTTTAAATTGTTAAGAATTTCAGAAATTTCATCGTTGGTTGTTAACGTAATTTTAAAGAGTTCATGCACGTTGTTATCAACCTCTTGTTCAACAAACAGAGGCTCAATTGAATTATCATTAAAATTATCATTTACTGAAATATTGTCCGTGCAATTTATAAAGTATTTATTGAAGACATTGCTAATTTGGTATTCATCAGTAATTACGTCGTTTTCATGTTCAAGAATAATTTTTGCTTTATTTTTTGTTTTATTAAAAACATATTTATTTACAAGGCTCCAAACATTTCTGAAGTCATTTTTGTTTAATTCGCTTTGAAAAAACAAAGACTCGGCTTCGTTTTCAAGTTTGATTAGGGTTTTTTTATGAAATTTATATTGAAGTTTAAAAAAAATATTACTAACATATTTACGTTTTAATTTGTAAAATTTATCTCTCTTTTTTCTTGTAAGCTTAATTTCATCTGTTATCCATGGGGGTTCCTTACCAATTTTAAGATTTTTTCTAACCATAGAAGTATGATTTTTTATAGTTTTAGAGCAAACATCGATTAATTCACAAAAATTTGTAGATTGAGAAACAGAAGAAGAAAGTTGATCTGTGTCAATTCTTTCATATTGTACGACTTTTTTAGCATCAGTTAATTTGGAGTACGGGGTTGAGTCTTTATCAATACTAAATAGAATCATCTGATGATCACCAATATTTGTATCATTAATAGATATATAGTAAGAGCCAGTTACAATGTCTGTGAATATATGATCAATTATGGTTTTGACTGTGGACAATCTAGTATAATGATTATCGCTTAATTTGTTTAAGATGACATATCCATTAGAATAAATTATTTCACTATATTGTTGTGCTAAGTTATCACTGGTATCAAGTAAATTAATGTTAAAGTCTCCAATTACATAACATTTCTTGTTTTCGAAAAGAATCTCTTCGAATTTGTTTAGAAAAGTTGTGATTTTAGTTTTATTACTAAATATATTACTAAATACCATATTTGCATGAATAGAATTGATTACATAAATACCCACCCCGCCACCACTTTTATCATCTCTAACTGAGAAAAATGATGTGTAATTTTCTATTTGATAAAGATTTAATTCATTTGTATAAAGAAATATTTCTGTTAATACTATCACATGAATAACATGTTTTGATGACGAAATTATATTTTTTAAATCTAAGATTTTATTTCTAAGGCTTTGAATATTGAAATATACTATATTTATTTTTTTGGTAATATTTTCATTGTTGTTGTTATTTATGGCATGTTTAATGTTAATGCAATCAAGTAAATCAAAATTACTGTTTTGTAAATTCATTTTTATTTAGTGTATTGAATAACTGAGGGTTGTATACTGATGTGTAATATTATGTTTGTATTGAATTATATAATCTAAGGTTCTTGAATTACTGATGTTACAAGCTGATCGACTCCAGATTTTGAATTTAACGTTATAATGTTTGAGTCTTTTGATTTTCTTGCTAGAACTTTATTGTTTCTTGAGAACCAAATAAATTTGTATCCAATATTTCTAAGTTGCCGCTTTGCATAATTTAATAGCTCCAGATTTTCTGGTATCAAAAATTGATTGAGGTAGATTTGAGTTAGATCATCTGCCTCAGGAAATAGTTGTTTGCAAAATAGAGATCCGTTGTCTTTTTTAGCCCGTGATAGTTTATATTTAATAAAGACTGATGAGAAGTGAACTAGAATTGGTGGAACACTTGTTTTAGATATATCTTTACTAGCTAAGCGTTTAGCATTGACAATAGAGCCCTCGGGGATTTGAACATTTAATAATTTAGCAATGTCAGTTATAATTTTATGACAATTTTCCTTATCTTTTACCGGGATATTGGCGATAAGCAAGGTATTATCTAGTTTTTCCTGCTTTAAATTTGAAACTTCCATTTGAAGAATGTTGACACGTTCTTCTAAGGCCTTATAGTCCATGAGAATTTTTTTAATTTCCTTGTTTTCAGCTAAAATCATATCTAATTTTTTAGAAATAGTGTTCTTACTTGAAATATCCGGAAAATGGTTAATATCGTCATTTTCGTCTGCATCATCTGAAGATTCACCTTCATAAGAAGATGATGAAAATTTACGACAAGAGGAACAGTTATATTGTTTTTTATATTGTACGATTTTATTAAATTTCTTACGGTTTATGCCAATGCATTCGATATGATAATTTTTTTCACAGTTTGCACATTGGAGTTTTTTATCTTTTTTTTTATTAATAATTTCTTCACATTTATCACAGTTATCAGTCATAGAGCTTTGAGATTTTAAGAAACTATTTTCCATTTTTTTTAGTTGGTTACGATTCGGCTGACGCGTACGATTCATAGCTGTATTATTATATATTATAACTCACTTAGATTACAAACTATTAAAGTAAATAATATTTTTTCTATTTAAAATTTTTTTTTAAATACTAATTGAGTGTATTTAATTTTTCGAGAAGTTGAAGCAAAAAAAAAATAAAAAAAATTAGATTTAAAATTTGTTTTTATTATTTATTGGAGCAATTATAAAATACGACCGCACTCGACAAGAAATATTAACAATTTCCAATACTTTATCAAATGCTTTAGAAATGTCAAGTGAAATACTGAATTTGTATAATCCTATCCTATAGTATCTGTATAATCCTATTACAAACATAGTTTTATCAACACCTGAGATCTTCAGTGCTAGAGAATTATGGTGCTTAGAGTTCAACTCGTAGCCTTAATTCTCATACATGAAAGTGAATTTCGAACAAATACACAAACACCATGCTAATTATAAAAGAAATGTTCCAATTCCAACCTAGGCATCCGGTATTTGTCGAGATCCAATTTCGATGCTTTGCCACTGACAATTGTTTCGGTAAGAAGTAATATGTCAGGTTTATTTTTTTCGATGTGGTGATGAACCTCGTTTAGATTCCAATTGAGACTTCTTATGTTGGTGAAGTCAATGCCAAGCTGTTGGTTCACTCTGCTGCCATTTTGTTGAGACAAAGACTTACCCTTTGACATTGCAGGTATAGATACTGAAATTGGACCAGGCCTTAATTTTAACACTACACAGTACAAAAAAACTGGGTATCTCTGTCACAAAAACACGATAGCAGGTTTCATGCAACAGTAGCACGATAAGAGAACAGCACAAAAATGGGGACAAAAAACACACTAACAAAACTCAAAATTCTTACTAATAACTAAAACAAAATTTTATATTTCTTGTTACCAGGCAATACAAAACAAATTTATGCTTTAAAATAATAAATTTATTACATCAAAGCAATAAATGGTAAAATATTACCTGCCTACCCCTACCGGTAAATTTAAAATACCAAATAATTTTTTAATAAAGAACAATCCCACCAATTATATAATTGTACGCCTCCCCTATCTTCACTTCACTTTTATTTTATTTTTATTTTTATTTTCAATAACACACACTCAAGTGTATTTCATCTTGTTTCACCTTGACTCTGTCTTTATATAGACATACGTGCAAAAATAAAATAAAATAAAATAAAATACATTTAATTTTTTTTATTTTCGGTTATTTTTTCTTTTCTTTAAAATTTAGCAGACAACCTTCTTCTTCTGACTCCGGTTGATGAATGACTCTATTGCTAGAGTATGGGATATCTCGTGACCACCGTTATTCCTATAGATCCGACTTAGGTTATCTAGGCTAAAAATTAATCTTTTCAGCGTTTTTATCTAAAAAACAAACATCCAACCTAAATAAAAAATACTAAAAAAACAAAGTTTATTTCACAAAATCTCATTCACTAATATAAAGTTTTGAGTTCAAGAGAAAACAAAGTATTTGTTATTTTAATTATAGTCATTCAACGGAAAATACGGCAAAGCTGTATAATCTGTATATAATAATATAATATAATATATAACCTGTATACAAACAACACTGATTTTTTCACAAAAACTTGGCATTTGGTTTTTGTTTATTTTACGTTGAAACTTACAATTTTGACATTTAACGAATAAGAACCAATCTTCAACAAGCTATTAATCCGTTTGTATTAGGTCTACAGACACCATAAACCCAAAATTTCTTTGTATTTTATAAGATCCACTTTTATAAGATTCTCCTTTAATAATCTATTCGATACAATTTTTGTTTTTTGAGTTATTCGAGAAAAACTGTCTAAAAACGTGTTTTTTTGGTTGAAAAGTTGAAGTGTTCACTAGCGAATAAGTCGAAAAGTTGTGACTTTCAGCAAAATCTTTTTATAACAAAAGTTGCTTAAAATTAGTCAATATATCTATTTCTGGACTTATTTTTAATGAATAATTTCTCACTCTCGAGAAAGGGTCCATCCACGGGTAAAAGCAACTCCCGGCGCAGGGTCAACTTTAAAGAAGAGGGTAAGTAGAGCCTAAATCAAAATTTGTGTGCCCTGCTTGTAAATATTATACAGGAAAATGGTTATTGACTATACTATTATTAATTTATCAAGATTTATATTACACAATTCAAATCATGCACAACGTTTTGTTGAACTTTTTTGACAATAACTCAAAAACTGTGCATTGCAAAATTCTAAAAAAATTGCAATACTTCGTAAATTAAGTGCTCTTTCATATGATATCTCACATGACTTGGTTTTAAATTGTATTTCATCTTTCTCATTCACTTCATTAAAATTGTAGAGAATAAAATTTGCGACAAATTTTATTTGAACTATTTTTTCATCCGCTGAACCGTTTTTGAGATAGAGGGCGGTGAGTGCGCAGCGTTCAGTCATACGTACTGTAATGCAAGGTCAACCGTGAATATTTGTGAATACTACCTTGAATTTTGAATAATTTGTATTATTTATCAGTTGATACATTGTATTTACATTGTATTTCCAGTTGTAGATTTCTAACAATTTAAATTAAATTACAGAGAAAATTTATAAAATTTTAATAATTTAAAGAACAAAAGTATTAACTTTCTTCTTCATCATCATCTTCTGGAGGTTCGAGAATTTCTGTTTCAGCATCATCATCTTCGTTACCCTGAATAGTTGTTTGTAGACCTTGCAGAATTTCAGAGTTTTCCTTCCTTCAGTTTTCCTTTTCCTTCCTCATATTCACCTTGCAATGAAACAGCTTTGAGGGAAGGTTGCCCATTACACTGACCACAAGCTAAAGTGCATTAGAACTCCGTTTTTCTATACCCGCACCGTGGACCACATCCATTCTTACACTTACAAAATAGAGTATTAGGTAAATCATCGGGAGCTGGTGATAATTTTGTTGTCATTGACTATAGGAATTCATTTTGGAGCACCCAGCCCCATTCCTGGGGTTCTAAATCATACTCGTGGTGGTTTGATGAAAGTTTTTTCTTTTTTTAAACTACGCAGAAGTTGTACCACATCCACTAAATGCGTGTAAAAATAAAGTATGTTTTTTAGCAAGAGGATATTTCTCAAGACTTTTTGAAGAATAGATTTGTGTTTTGATTGTGCCTCTGCCAAATTTTTTAAAGAAAATGTCTTCTTGATGTAATTATATGTCTTTCCTATAATGATGGCAGTCCTCTCTTGTTTGGATTCTTCGATAGCTGTTTCTATGATAAGAACATCAGTATCATCTGTCGTTTGTTTTTCTTGTGATATTTACACTCTCAAACTTTTTAATGAGCATGCCAATAAGCTTCTTTTTATTACATCGATTTGACAAAAACTTATCTTGGTTGATTGGCACAATCATTGTTTCGTCGAAACAAACTTCATAAAATTTCGGTAGAGCAGCATTTATTCTTTGTTGTTCAATTGCTTTTATGTTTTTAGTGTAATCCGAGTATCCGTCAAGTACAACAACAGTTTTTGATGCCGAATTTGTTTTTAAATCTGTGTTCTTAAAATCTACTTTCACTAAACAACAAACTGGCAAAACACGAACTATCAGTGTTATTTAACGGCACTGTCATTAAATACAATCAACAGCCAAAGTACCTGGGCATTACTCTCGATAGAACTCTTTCTTTTAAACTCCACCTAGAAAATACGTCACAAAAATTTAAAACGAGAAACAATATATTGCACAAACTGGCAGGCTCTACATGGGGTGCTACTCCAGCTACCCTCCGAACAACTGCTCTAAGTCTGGTTTACTCAGTGGCTGAGTATGGCGCACCAGTCTGGTTGAATAGCACACATACTCAAAAAGTTGATTGCCAGCTGCATGCTACGATGCGTACTATAAGTGGTACTGTCAGATCCACCCCTTTACCTTGGCTCCCTGTGTTAAGCAATATCGCTCCACCTGCACTCAGACGCTCGCATGCTCTCATGCGTGAACATAAAAAGGTAACCAACAACACCACGTTACCCTTGCACGAATATTACGGTGACCACACTCGTTGTCGATTTAAGTCAAGAAAGCCTCCACATAAAACTGCCAGCAACCTGCTGGCAACTGATTTTAATATCTTGGATGCCTGGGACCCCTCCTGGCAACATTACAACACAACTGGCCTTTCTATTACTAACCCGACTTCTACCCAACCTGGTTTCGATTTGCCACGTCATACCTGGACTACATTAAACCGAATAAGAACGAATCATGGACGTTGTGCTGATTCTTTCTACAAGTGGGGCATTTCAGAGTCCCCTGAGTGTGACTGCGGCGCTCCACAACAAACTATAAAACACATTGCAACTGTGTGTCCAATTCGACGTTACAATGGCAACATCTCAGACATCCATTTGGCAACTCCCGATGTAGTAGCATGGAAAGACTCGCTCGATGTAAACATCTAATGTTCAAATGTACTGCCCAATGTTCAAATATTTTACTTTTTAATTTACTTAAAAGACACGCAATCAAATCGATTGTAAGTTCATTTAATGTGTATCCATGTATTGTTTTAGGTAGATTTCATAGAAGAGTCTACCTATTTTTTAAGTTTAATTTTTTAATGTGTCACAAAAAAAACCATACGCTAAATAAAACTTTCACTAAATTAACATATACAATAAGTAATTCATTTAATGAGTTTTTCGGCAAACAAAGTAAGTATTATTAAATTAATATTATAAAAATTTGTAAAATGTTATTAAATACAATGTATTAACTGATTATTTATCACAAATTATTCAAAATTCAAGGTAGTATTCACAGATATTTATGGTTGACCTTGCATTAAAGTACGTATGGCTGAACGCTGTGTACTCACCGCCCTCTATCTCAAAAACGGTTTAGCAGATGAAAAAATAGTTCACATAAAATTTTTCGCAAATTTTATTCTCTACAATTTTAATGATGGATGTTAACATCATTGGAGCAATAGAAACCGAGATAATCGCGAAAAGCTGTTTTTTGTTGCCTTTGACCATGAATAACTTACGACGCAGACAAAAGATTTTGTGAGACTTTTGAGAGAACTTTAAGAAAGCCAAAATGAAAGCATATACGAAAATTCAGCTTATTATCTCTCATTTCGAGGTTGGCCCCTTTTTTATGCTAAAATGACTGGACTATAAGTGGGGAAAGAAAACATACAAAAACACTATTACTCAATTTTATTCACAAAACTGTGGGGTGATTAGAATGCGTTTTTAAGGGATTCTGAAGTTAAGCCCTTTGATATCATACTTGACTCGGTGAACAAAGTATTTTCTTAAAATCTTTACATCATAGTCCCGTAAAACAAAAGAAAACAACTTTATTTTTTTTTGTATCCGTCATCTTGAGGAGACAGGTTAGTTTTATAGGCATCTCAAATTTCAGGTTCAAAGAATTTATGATCTACGAAATAACAGGGAAAACAAATCGTACTCATCAATAGTGTTCCGTATGGAACCGAACCCTTAAAAATGTTTGCACCTTTTGAAATTATTTTTAATAAAACAATTAGAAATATTTTTTCAAACAATTATACTTTTATACTCTTCCTATACAGTTATACTCTTCCGCACCAGGTTTAAGTTATGTTCTGCATTTACCAACATTGATAATACGAAAATCTAAGTAAAATAAGTAAATGTTAGAATGTCATATTATGATCAACGTTAACTTACGACGATGCCTTGATAAAAATAAATATATCATGAAATTTGTAACTTCCATACGGTGACCATTACGACCAACTTCCACACACACTTCCTCGTTTGGTTCACTATGCATTGGATTTTCAGCATTCGTATAAGTACATATAAATAATACTGAAAATTAATAAAAGATTTAAAATTTTCCCAAATTTTTTTTTAAAGCAATATACAATAAAATATTTCTTACAAACAATAAATATTGCGACGGCTTTCATTTTAAATCTATAAATGGTGTCTGTGTGCAACTGCAAAACTATTATTTAGCTACAGTAGAATTTGACGCATTTAAATAGGTTTTCAGTTTAGCAAATTATTGATTTATCTATTTTGATAAGAATTAATGCGATATAATCTAATAATTTTTGATATTTTGTACATGATTTAAATTACAAAGTTCAATTCTCAATAATTTTGATCAATAAATCAACAATTTGCATGGTACAATATACTTAAAAAATAAATTGAGTTTTAAATTATTTTAATACATATATGTATACGGAATGCCATTTTGGGATGACGTCCTAAAGAACGATCTTTAATACCCTTCTTCATGAAATCATATCAAACTTGCGTTATTTAACAATTTGCCTTACTTATATCCAGTATTACTTCGTCCTGAAAGACCTAAGTATTACAATCGCCAGCCAAAAGTGAAAATATTACCACCCCCTTTTTAGCATTTCTCGACATTTTAGGCCATAACGATTCTAAAAAAGCAAAATAACAAATGTCCGCCTGTCTGCCGGTCGGCCGTCATAGCCGATGAAATCTAGAAAACTGCTTAAATCGGAAGAATCGAGAGGACAATATGTTCGAGACCAAAACTTTGATTATTGTATTGTAAGTGTGTCAAAAAAATACCGTTAAGTGTGCCAAAAGATGGATTTTCATATATTTTGTTCCCCAATTTTTTTGAAAAATAAAATTTATTATTTGTATGACACGAAATGTAATTGAACATGTAATTGGACATGGAATATGGTTCTACCCAGTTTAAACTCCTCCCAACTTATAGGAACAGTTGGAAAATATCAAATTGTTGCAGATTCGATGTCGGTTTTTAACAAAAATAGTGATTGGGCGTCGTTTCTTATGTAATTTTTTGTGTGATTCCACGACTTCTGAATAACAGGAACAGTTGGAAAATAAGTTTGAATTTTGGATCATGTTATGACATTATTATTTTATTTTATTATTTTTATTTATTAATATAACACAATACAGGTAAGGCAAACCTTCTCAAAGTCTGTATTGAGTGATAAACATAATAAAAAGTAATAAATGATAGGAGAATAATTTAGAAGATAAGTGCTTAATAAAATGCTTAGAATGAAATATAATAACTACTTAATACTAACATAAAATATTGAAATTCATAACAATAAAAAAAAAAAAAAAACTTATATATTTAAATAAATATATAATTATAGTTTTGGAAATTAAAGATTTATTGTTACAATTACAATTTTTATATTGTAACTTTTTTTTGTTTTTTATTCTAAATAAACACTTTTATATCGATTAATAAAAATGAGTAATCCTCCTTAATCAAAATTTAGAAATCAATTAAATTTGCATATCAAAAGAAACAGTTTTATAAATTTTAATACAAGGGTTGTCTGATGAATGTAATTTTTAATTTTTAATTTAAATTAACAAGATAAGATGTAAAACAAAACAAAACTATAAAGCACTCTAGAGACTGGGTATGTCTTTGATATGGTAAACTCCCAAGCTACGTTCTTTATCATCTACGCAACGGTATGCAACATTCATTGCTGAACTTCTCTTTGAGAATTGCTATAACGAACTTAGGGGCGAGTTTATCGTATTACTGCGCAAGTTGTACGCTTTTGCATGCTAGAGAGAAGCTTGCTTAATTTGTTGAATTATGTCTTTCCTAATAATTTTAAAATGGGAATCGGGTTCTATGATATTCACCTCTGGTTCACCAACACATTGAATTTCTCGTAGAAGTGCGTACTGATTACCATGATTTATTATATGAAGTCCATCCAAAAAGAGCATAATACGTTTCAAAGTGTTCAGATATAAATTATGCCCCTGTTAGATCTTTCTGCCTGTTTATCCACTGAAGACTGGCGTGGTCCGTTTATTATTACGAATTCGTAGCTTCCTACATAGGGTCCAAACTTTTTGGCAGCGATTGGGAGCGATTTTACTTTCTGGAAAAGAAAGCAATTGGATCAAACCCATTGTTGTCTTTCTGAAATAAAACGCTTTCTACGACACTTTCCGAAGCATCACATTGGATGTAGAATGGTTTTTTGAAATCTGGATGTACTAGGACCGGTGCTGAAGCTAGTTTGTTCCTTATTTCATCCAATGCATTCTGGCAAGATGGAGAGCATTGAAATTTATTCGAAGGCGTGGCTTTTGAGGCATAGTTAGGGATAAATCGGGAATACCACCCTGACATACCAAGAAATCTCCGAACATGACGAGGTGTTTTAGTATGAAGAAAAGACACAACTGCATCTACCTTTCCTGGATCGACCTATAAACGCTCACTACCACTAATAAATCCCAAGTAGCGTGTGTATGTGAGATAAAATTTGCTTTTTTCTTCAATTATGGTGAGCTGAGCTTTTAATAAAAGTAGCTGAGATAACTAACAAATACTCCAAGTACACGAATACTTGATCATGAAGTTGATGGGGTATTACCTTGTCAGTTAGCTTTCACATCGTCTGTAGCGCATTGCACAGTCCAAACGGCATAGCCGTGAACTGATACAACGGTCGTCCAGGAACTGTGAATGCAGTCTTGTCTCGGGTTTCGGGATTAAGAGGAATCTGCCAGAATGCATCTTTCAGATCTATCGCGCTAATATAAAAGGTGTCTTTTACTCGGCTTAGAAGATGGTCATCAATAATCGATAAACCGTACGCATCTTTAACGGTAACATTTCACTTTTCGGACCTCCAAACAAAACCTGTTTTTACCGTTGGTTTTACTCACTCATAGTAACTGGATTGTTCCAAGAACTGGAACTTTCTTCGATGACATTTAAAGACAACGTTCTATCAATCTCGTCGTTCAATACTTTTTGTACAATGGAAGATATGGGATAAAATCTTTGCTTTGTGGTTTTTGCATGTCCGACGTCAATTGAATGACTAAAGCCGCAATTAGACTATTGCAGAACTCTGCAATATTTCTGCAATAGTCGGGCAATGGTAGTGTGTAAAATATTCATTGCACAAAAGTTTGGCATTGAAAATGAGTCATTGCAAAATGAGTCATTGCAATGTTTTGCAATGAGTTTATTGCCAAACTTTTCAAACTTTTCTGCAATGAATATTTTACACACTACCATTGTAGAAATATTGCAGAGTTCTGCAATAGTCTGATTGCGGCTTAAGGTAAACAATGACGTCGACGGCAAACAATGGAAAAGAATCAACAACTGCATGAAGTTTATTGGATTCCTCATTTGAGTAAATGACATTCAGGAAGTGGGGTAGGGACAACTGTGTTAAGTGTGAGGTCAGCTACGATTTGTGGACGAATATTAAATAGCTTCCAGGAGTCAATCTCTAAATAAAGTTTTTGTTTCAAATCTGGTGCCAAAATATTCTCATCATGCACGTTTTCCCATTAAAAGACACAAAAGCTCGTATGTGACCAATGATCCTCTGTGATTCGCCAGAAGCCGTAGATAATAAGGAGGGTAGGTTGTAAAAACGAACGCTCGAGTTTTTTTTAAAATTCTTCAGAAAAGTTTCCTAAGACCGTTATACTGGCACCACTATCCAATAAACCACGGCAAGCAATGCCGGCTATAGTGACGTCGGCATAAGCACGGTCATCTAAACCTTCGGAAATGCATGCTGAGGAAACGGTTTGGTTAATAAGACGTCGTAGTTTGAAATATTTCAAGTTTCATGACACTTTACGTGACAATTGTCCTGGTTGTATTAAATTGTTGGAGACAGGGCTAGAGGAGTTAGAAATTATTTAAAATTTCGCTTATGGTGACTTTTTGATAGTATGTGATAAAACTCCGGATCCGTATTCGACGCCGTTTCTTTCGTTTTCGATTTCTGGATGGAAAATTGTGGTATTTTCATCTCCCTGCTTACGTTTCCCGTACATTTTGCACAGTGTTCAAATACGATATCGGGTTGACCACTACCTTGGCAGCTAGAAAAAATTTAAATTGGGCTAGAAAAAAATTAACCTTTCATACGACATCTTTTCTATGGACATAGTTCAAAAATAATAAGTTTTCAAAATTTCCACTCTCAACCCCCTCAAAATAACATTTGAAATGATGAGCCGACCGCTATAGTTTTCGTTCAATTTTTATGCATCATTTTTTCACATTTTTAACTTCCCGATATGGGAAGTTATTGTTTTTGGGTCGATTTTCGAAATCGGAATTTTTTTGATATCTTTACGTTCATGACCTCCTGAAGCTGTTTAGACTATTTTTAGCTGGCAGTCTGTATGTGTGTGTGTATGAATGTGTATATCGCTGTGTGGAGAATTTTTGCCCAACGCTTTCTCAACAACGGATGGGTCGATTTTAACGAAAATGGTCGCAATCGATGTATCTTGTCGTAACTTAGAGCCAAGTTTCCAAACCCAACCCAGAGCCCAGTTTCCAAAAAACTGAAAATCATCTCTTGCAAACATCATGAGATTAATAAATAATGCTATCAAGGTTATGAAGCTTCCATATTGTTTGTCATCATGTCAGACATTTATAATGACATTTGTATAAACAATTGCTATCTTAGTTCTTGAGATATTTAACAAAATGTGAAAAAACGACGTGTTATTTTCTTTATGCAAACGAATGATATCTGGATGAAACTTGTGTATGTAAATGAGCTGCAACCGCATCAGTTTACTTGAATATCAAAAACCTGATCTATTTTCTAAATTTGACGAAAAGGTCAGAGGTTCGAGGGTAGATTGCTTGGTCAACTGTTTATTAACTTCCCGATATGAGAAGTTATTGTTTTTGAGTCGATTTTTGAAATCGAAATTTTTATAATATCTTTACGTTTCAAGACCTCCTGAAGCTGTTTAGGCTATTTTTAGCTGGCAGTATGTATGTGTGTGTGGGTATGTGCGTGTGTATTATCGTATGTGGACAAACATTTGTCCAACGCTCTCTCAACAACGGATGATCCGATTTCAACTTCAATGGTCACAATCGATATATCTTGGCGTAACCTACAGCCCAGTCCTTTTCTAATGAAATCAGTTCATTTATTTTTTAGGGGTTTCCAAAAAACTGAATATCATCTCTTGCAAGTATTACTAGAATAAATAATGCTATCAAGATCATTTGCCTCCCATTTTGATTGTCATCATGTCAGCCATTTATAATGACAATTTGTATAAGCAATTGCTATCTTACTTTTTGATTTTTTTGAAGAAAATTTGAAAAATATGCGTTATTTTCATTACGCAAACGCATGAGAACTTGATGAAACTTTCGAATTAAAATGAGCCGCAAACGCTTCCGGTTTTGTTTGAATATGGAAAATGTGCTTTTTTGAATCAGCTTTTTTCAAAATTTGGCAAAGGAGTTGGGGAGGATGCCTGTGGTTCGTTGAACAACTGTTTTTTTTAGACTTCTCAGTCTTGACATTTAATTTTGTTGAAACTTAGAGCATAAGGTTTTTGTAATGTTTATAGTAGTTTTGCAACTTCTTCTCTCAACCCCCTCTAAGGAACATCTGAAATAATGAGCTAACCGCTATAGTTTTCGTTCAATCTTTACAACATTGCCTATAACCGCGAATGTTTTCAATTTTTCGCTTCTGTAATGTTCGAAGATAAAGAGTGGGAAAGAAACAAATTTTCACATTTTTATAAATAAGTCAGAAACCGTGTTTTTGAAAAATACAAAAAAATTATTTTGAACTACAAAAAAAAATCACCTTCCATATGACACTCCACTTTTCCAAGTCAAAAATATTTTGTTTTCAAAATTTCTACTCGCAACCCCCTCCAAAGAACAATTGAAATTATGACGACCAACAAAAATTTTTCATTTTTTTTGCCAAGTTCCTACAACCGTGAATTTTTTTAAATTTTTTCTTTTGTAATGTTCGAAGATAAGGGGGGGGGGGTACAAAACAAAAATTTCACTTTTTCTAAAATAAGTTCATTACTGTGCTTTCGAAAATTAGAAAAAAAACTATTTTAGACTAGAAAAAAAATAACCTTTCATATGTTACCCCCTTACTTGACATGACCAAAAATATTTTGTTTTCGTAATTTTTACTCTCAACCCCCTCCAATGAACATTTGAAATTATAACAACCAAAACAAAAAACGGATTTTTGTACGCTAAATCCTACAACCTTGAATTTTTTCAATTTTTTGCTTTTGTAATGTTCGAAGTTAAGGTGGGGACAAAAAAATAAACACACTTTTTTGGAAATAACTTAAAAACTAAGCAGTCGATAATTCATTGAAATGTCTTTTCGAAATATTTGGATTTTTTTTGATTTTTTTAAACCAAACTCGATTCCTTAAAACAAACTTTTGTTTTACTATCTCCTTATCAATGTCCATAAAATATTGATAAAAAATAATATTCATAATTTTCTTGTTGTCAGTAGGCGTGGACAAATGCATTGTATAACTGTAAAAAATTTCAAGTTGATAGCACTTTTAGTTTTTGAGAAAACCGATTATGTAGAAATTCGAACGGACACCGAAGTCTCACCAATAGGGTACCGTTTTTACTTTTTCAAAGTACGGAACCCTAAAAATGGTGATATTGTTTGAGAAATATCAAAAAAAATTTAGCAACGTTGACAAAGTAGACTCCACCGCTAGTTTTTAGGTAGATTTCATATAAAAATCTACCTATTGCAGCGTGCTTCAACTCGGAATTTCGGAAAAATTTTGGTGCCAAACGACTATATATGATCAGCGGAGACGGAAAATCAAAATGAAAAAAAATGTATATATATATATATATATATATATATATATATATATATATATATATATATATATATATATATATATATATATATATATATATATATACAGGGTGAGTTTTTTAAAAATGCCAGGCTTTTATCTCGAGAACCATGCTAGATGGGACAAAATAACCCAAGGTGATATTTGTTAAGCGTCGAGGGGGACGTCCAATGGTAATATTGAATGACCTTGAAACTCATAAGTATTGGAGATATATGTCAAAATAGGTTTTTTTTAAATTAGAACCTATACATTTAATGTTTTTTTTTAATTACACACTTTTTGCTTACAAATTTTTTTTGTAAAGTGTACGATTTTGTAGATATGATGAAAATTGATTTGCACTAAAGCAAACGTGTCTTCGCTAAGCTCTTCAGTAAAAAAATAAAATTTCAATAAATCAAAAAAAAAAACGAAAATCAATTTCACGCAGTAGACCACGATGCAATAATATTTAAATTAACGAATGATTTTCATTGTTTTTTTTTAATTTATCGAAATTTTTTTTTTTTTCTGAAGAACTTAGCGAAGACACGTTTGCTTTAGTGCAAATCAATTTTCATCATATCTACAAAATCGTACACTTTACAAAAAAAAATGTAAGCAAAAAGTGTGTAGTTTAATTTACTTAATTAAAAAAAAACCTTAAATGTATAGGTTCTAATTTAAAAAAAACCTATTTTGGCATATATCTCCAATACTTATGAGTTTCAAGGTCATTCAGTATTACCATTGGACGTCCCCCTCGACGCTTAACAAATATCACCTTGGGTTATTTTGTCCCATCTGGCATGGTTCTCGAGATAAAAGCCTGGCATTTTTTAAAAAACTCACCCTGTATATATATACATATATATATATATATATATATATATATATATATATATATATATATATATATATATATATATATATATATATATATATATATATATATATATATATATATATATATATATATAACGATATGAGGTATAACGGAATTATCCGGCACTCTCACGGTCGCAGTTTTTGACCTACACCAAAAATATTTTTTGTGTATGTTGCGGCAAACAATTTCTTGGACAAGTTCGCGAACTGTCTATATCGGGGTACCGTTTAAGCGGCTAGAGTCTTCAAAGTCGAATAATCTAAGGCGTTATAACATCCGTTTGAAACATAAAGTTTAAATAAAATTGATAAATATTGAATATTTGAACCTTTTTTTATCATTTTTTGTAAGATGACAACCTTGGCATTTAGGGTTCCTGAAAAATCAGCTGTTTTAAAAATTTACTAAACTTTGTTGTCCTTGATCTAGATGAAAATGACCAAGCTCAAAAATGAAAACGTTTGCACATGTAGATACCAACTTATATCTATCCAAAACTTAAAAAACAAATTGTTTAAGTTCAGAGGTTGAGAACCTGTGGCTATTAAAACGAAAACAAACGCAAACGGCCTTGCTTTCATCATTTTCGAGTCTATTTTAATTAAACTAATACTAGCTTTTAATTCAACTTTTCAACTATAACATCAGAAATTTTCAGCTTTCTAACCCTAGAAGTTCCAATGCAATTAACATTATACTAATTCAATGCAAGCCCCTAAACGCTATATAATTACAAACAAATCCCAAAATATCCCAATTAAATAAAATTTCTTTTGTTTTAGGTAGATTTCATTTTTTGTTTTTTTTGTTTTTGTTTTTACTTTTTTTTCACAAAAAGTTAAAAAATTTGTTTTGAATGGCGCCATCTTCGTTGTAATTTTTGTAAATTATACTAGCTCGCTGCTAAATTGTACTAAACTTTTAACATTTAAAAATATAAACATAACAATCCAACTACGGATTTTTAAAAACATAGTAATCCAACTAGCAGCTGTTTACAATTTTGACAACTGGTTTTTTGAAAACCCAAAATAATTGTTTTTTCTTGCAATTCAAATGATTTTGGGTTGTGTTTAAGTTGTTTTTACCATATGGTAAGTTATTTAAATTATTATTTTGATATTTTAGTACTATAAAAATACTATATTTAGGATAGATTTCACAACAAATCTCGCATGCAGGCGGCGTGCGTGCCAGGCATACAAAGAATTTTGTGGTCATATGTGCGGAAAAGTAGATTTTTCTTTTGTTTCATTCCAGTACAAAATTGAATATTTTTTGTGGATGTGTTACAAAAACACATATATGATTTTTTTTCTTATCAGTAAGCGTGGGAAAACACATTTGAAACTGTAGAAAATGTCAACTTGATAGCACTTATAACTTGTGAGCAAATCGATTATGTAGAAATTTGGACGGACACCGAAGTCTCACGAATAGGGTACCGTTTTCACTTTTTTAAAGTACGGAACCCTAAAAACAGTGTTTCGTTTTCTAATTAGTAATTTATCAAGTTTTAAATTACAAATTTCAAATCATGTACAAAATTCTAAGAATTATTAGATTATTTCCCTTGGATTCCTATTAAAATAGATAAATCAATAATTTTCTGAACTAAAAAACTATATAAATGAATCAAATTCTATTCTAACTACATAATAGTTTTACAGTTCATAAAACAGAGAGTAATCAGATTTAAAATGAAAGCCGTCACAATATTTGTTGCTTGTAAGATCTAAATAGCAAGTATTAAGAGCGTAAAGTATGTCTTTTCCGCTTGAGAGTGAACTTGTTGCTCGAGGCGTTAGCCGAGAGAAACAATCACTCGAAAGCAAAAAAGATAATTTATGCCCGAATTGCATACAAGATTTTTTGTACGAGTAAGATTGTGTATTATTTGCATATAAATAAAAATACATTTATTTACACAAAAATAAGTCAAATATTTTTTTAGAAAATTATTTTATCCAAGTGGTTTTTCGAAATAATTGTAATAATAATAACTTTAGGCATTGTTATTTCAATTTTGGCATTGTTATTTCAATAGGAAAAAAGGCCTGCTTTACGAACAATTTTTGAATCGTAATAATGCATTTTACGGTTTACTCGTACAAAAAATATTTTTTATTCGCCTACATATTAAAGTGGTAATTTATTACTGTGATTGTAAAGTGCTGTAAAGTGTCACTTTTTAACCATATATTTTGTTGTCATAGTTACGTCCAAAAAAGTAAAGAAACATTTGCATTTGTTTAAATTCTATAAAAAATAGAAATTTTTATCAAAGCAACCATTAAATTCAAAATTTCATAATCCAATTAAAATATTTGTTATTTTTTGTTGTCATAGTTATACGATAATTTGGAAAAAATAACAAATATTTTGTCAATGGTTACTTGTTCATCATATTTTTATACAAAATTTATGCAAATTTATAATTTTGATTTACAATAAACAATTTTTTTTAAATACTTTGCTTGCGGCGAATAAAAAATAGTATATGGCGCACGGACGTAAGTTATTTTGGAATTAATGTGGGTGCAAACTCCATATACGTCCAAAATCTTTAGCTTTACGTCCTTTGCATCATAATGTAATATTATTCTATATTAGTTTAAAATAAATGAAGGGTTTTAATTATTTTATTAATTTTCAGTAACATTTATATGTTCTTTTGTAAATGCTGGAAATCCAATACATCTTGAACCAAACGATACAGTTTGTGTGGAATATATTCCTAATGGAACCCATCTGACAGTTACAAAAGCCAAGTTTGATGAATATATAAAAAGGCGTCTTAGTATGTTAACGTTAATCATAATATAACATTATAACATTTATTTATTTTACTTAGAGTTTCGTTTGGTCAATGTTGGTAAATGCAGAAATTAACTTAAAGCTGGGGCTTAAGAGTATTGCTGACTTAATAACGTAAAATTAAATATTTTAATTTAGAAATTGTTTATAAATGATATTAAAATTGGTTTTGAAAACTATTCCTAATTGTTTTATTTAAAATAGGTAAAGGATGTTAACCTAAACTTTCATAAATCTACAATCATCATCCATTATAGGTTTGCTTGAACATTAATGGTGTTTGGGCACCAAAAACTTATCGTGCATCTCTGTGGCTATATCTGCAATTTATTGTGTGTTCAACAATACTAAAATTTTAGTATTTTAAATGAAAACATACCAGTAGCAAACATACCAGGAGTATTGGTGGACATAAACTCAATTGCAAGAATTTTTTAGCTTTGCATAGGGCGCATCAAACTCAATGTTTGAGCTTGGTTATGTAATTGGCGAGAAAATTTGATATACATTAATAAATAAATGACTAAGGGAGCGTTTAACCAAGACAGAAAATATGAAGATAATAGAAATCCAGCTTTTTAGCTATGACGAATCTGCAGCGGAAAACATTTTTATTCAAAATCTGGAACGATCATGTAATGGCGATGGCAAAAAGCGCGTCTAAGAAACTCGGCCTCCTAAATAGTTGCAAAAAATTTTTCACTCCATACCAATTGCTCCATGTTTATAAGTCCTATATTCGTCCCTGTATGGAGTACTGTTAACAAGTTTGGGGTGCTGCTTCTGTTTCCATCTTGGCCCTTTTGGACTCTGTTAAAAAGCGGGTTATACGAATTGTGGATGATCGAGCTTTGACATCAAAACTTGATTCCCTACAACGTCGTCGCACTGTTGCTGACCTCGTTGTTTTTTACAAATATCGTCACCAACAGTGCTCAGATGAAATCAGTGGCATCATGCCTCAAACTTGTGCTTACCCCCGCTCCACTTGGCAATCGACTACCGCAACCAGTGAAACGGTAAAGATTCCACGCTGTCATAATGGCAGATCGCAGAAAGACTTCTTTGTCCGAACTGCATACAGAAGGGGATAGTTTGCCGGAACCCTTAGTCACAGGTGGCTACAACCCGCAGAGGTTTAAAAAAAGCGTTAATCAACACCTTAGAACGCCAGTTGTTGTGGGTCCTAGGTCTGGACCTAGGTCTTAAAAGGTATTTATGTGTTGTTGTGACACATATTCTAAACCCTATTACACAAAACATTTTATCTAAAAAAAAAAAAAATAACCTTTTTGTAAAGTATTCTATCCAAAACTACTATAGAATATATGCTTTCCATGTGTATGTCTTCCATTGTAATGTTATACATTTTCTCACTTGATGTAGAATGCAGCGCCATCGTTACATTCTACAACGCTTATTAAATATTCCCCTAACAAAATGTAAGTAACGCTATAACGCGTAATAAATATAGAATAAAAAATTTAACATTTTCCGATATGTCGATTTGTTTGTTTTTCTATGCTGTCTATGATGTGTTGCAATATGTTGATAAAAACTTTAGCAGGGAATTTGGAAAACATTCGAAATATTTTGAACTCGTGGATAAAATAGCATCTTGTATTCGCATAGGATGATGGCAAATCTTCACTCGGATGATTCCCTCCACTCGCTTTGCTCGTTCCGTGAAACTTTATCCTCGTGAAGAATTGCTACCATTCTAAACTCATACAAGAATCTACTATTATCTACGACTACTAAAGAATATATGCTGTCCATGCGTATGTCTTCCATTGTAATTGTATTCATTCTTTCACTTGCATGTAGAATTAAATCTACAACAGTTCTATAGTTTATTAAATATTCCCCTAACAAAATAAAAACTTCATTTGTTGGTATAGTAATATAAGCAGGTTAAAACGAGAACAATACATATACAAAATATAAAATAAACAATTTAAGATTTTCCGTTATGTGAATTGTTTTGTTTTTCTATGCTATCTTTGGTGCATGTATTTCAATATGGTGATACAAATTTTAGCAGGCAAACTGGAAATCAATCAAAATATTTTGCAGTCGTGGCTAAAATAGCATCTTGTATTCGCATAGGATGATGACAATTCTTCACTCGGATGATTCCCTCCACTTGCTGCGCTCATTCCGGGAAACTTCATCCTCGTGAAGAGTTGCCATCATTAGGTTGTTTTGATCAATGTTTTTTACATTGAACATAATTTTATGAAATTGAAAAATGAAAGTATAATCTGACAAACAATTACATTTATATATCAAAAATCAAAATTATATAGATTGGAATTTAACACATCATGATCTTAAAATTTTTTTTATCTATACACCAAATATGTTGTTGGCTTGCAATTGTATGTAATACATGTTTCTAAAACTAAGTATAGATAGTTGATGATATCGATTATATCGATTTAAAGCTCACAGTTACGAAATGGAATTCGCACAAATACTGTACAAAGAAGCATAGCTTATGTATAATCAAACATGGATAGCAATTATGATAAACAAACTACATAGTTAAAAATGGTGGCACTTAGCTGGCAACACGTTTTCAATAGTGATTTGCAAACGGTAACAATGCATTAATACCAATGAATTTAATATATGTTATTGAACATATGTAAAATGTTAAAATGTTGGATCCATGTGTGATAACCCCGCGTACTTTAGTACCTGATATTGGTAAATCAGTTAACGTGAAATACCGTATACCACTGGCAATGGCAGTAAGATGTCACTGATATAAGCGGTTAAGTGATATTTTAGGGGTACTGGCGGATTTCAATCCACGATAGCACCCTTAGTCTTAGTTTTGGAATATTCTTAGACATGCTTCTAAGATGTTGATGGACGCAATTTTTTTATTTCTTTATATTTTTTAAAGAATGAACTTGTAAAGCCTTTGGGCTTTATTATAGAAATAAAATAAATACATTATCTATTTATCTAAGGGAAGACTTTAATTTAAATGATACTCGAAGGTACGGACTAAAACGCGGACTCTTACACAAGGAAGATTTCTAACATCACAAAAATAATTTAACATAGACCATGGGGGTCTAAAACAATTCAAACAGAATTTTATGAATTTAAAACAAAGAATAATAAAAATATAAAAAAAATAAACTTAACTTATGATAGTGGTTGAATGTTGATCTTGAATGCTGGCAGCGACTTTCGTCCTTGTATGATGCTACAAAAGATGGCCTCCCAAAAGAACGTTTGAGCGAAACTGTTCAGCCACGATTGATGTTAGTAAAATATACGCAGCTTTTGTAGTAATTAAGGCAAAACCAATACTGCTAATTTATTGAATTTTATTGACGTTTTTGTTTTATATTTTGAGTAAATTTTTTGTTTGTAACTCGATCACGACGAGTTGGATGAAATTTTCATTTAAGCTAGAGCTTCGATGGTTCAGAGCTTTTTTGTATAATTTACCCCCAAATTTAATTTTTCTGAAACATTTCCTGTGAGTTATAAATGATTCGTTTTATTTCACTAATCCACACCCATAAAAACATATGGCAACACTGTTATTTTTTTCTCTGTATTTCTTTTTTATTATGATAATTAAAATTAATCATTTTTTTTTATTTTTTATTTGTTACAGATTCACATATAAAATAAAAGAAAATAACTTTATTTTTACTACTTTATTTACAGAAATATACTTTTTCCAAAAAAAACTAAATAATAAAGTAACATATATATATTTTTTTTCCTAAGTGTTATCTTTCTTTCTGTTAAAACTGTAACTATTTTTTTCTTTTAAAATATTTTCTTTTTCATTTTAATAAATCATAATATCAAACTTTAATTTTTATTTTCACGATATCAACCATAACTAGCTATAAAAGTATAAAAATAAATAGCGCGACTCCCGAAAATTAATATAATTACTTTAAACTGTAAATTTCGATTTGACATCTTTTATTATTACAAATAAATCACGAACTCGATTTAATAATCTTCAATCACCGACTCTAAGATTTCTATTGAAATCAAAATCTCAACAATATTGAAAATTATTTTTCTATTTATAATTTTTAAAATTACTCTAAACAAAAAAGAAGAGTTGGTTGCATGAAACAGATGCTCGTTACTTATATTGTTTGTAATCAATACATTTGCCACAAAAAAAAATTATTTATCTACGAAACCACAGGCTATGCCATCTACCACACAAATATCTTCTTGTTGGTTTATTAATACGCAAAACGCGCACAGAAATCATGAACGCCCTTTTCTTCATATAAGAACACAAGCAAAAAGAACTGGATATGTTCATGTATTGTAAAATTTCATATCTATTTATAATATTTTGTTTCATTATAATAAAACTAAAGAAGAGAAATTTAAACGCAGCAATTCTTTTGTTTCATTTTTTTTCTTATTTAAACGTTGCAAATACAGTACAATATATAACAAAAATCATTATAACCTTGGTGTTACAAAAAAGTCAGGTGATGATTATTAATAAAAATGTTTATAAAAATGTAAATGCAAAATGTATATTATAGTCCAGGGGGAGGCAAAAGGTCATTTGTATGGTGATCTGTTATATGTAAAATTCCGACAATGCAGAATGTGTGGTTGGGTAGGTCAGGGATGGAAATTATAGAATGAATTAACGAGAATCTAATCTTTGCTGTAAGCGCAACCGGTTTTGTTGTTTGAACTGTCGAGCCTTAAATGCCATTGAACTACGACTTGAAATGGAAAATGGGGAAGATGTAGTGTTTCCACGTATTCAAATGATCCCAACAGATATGGCATTTGAATTCAAACGTTTAGTTTGCAGTGCAACTCGCTTTTGCAATGACGACCAACAAAGCGTCCTTGTTACTGCAAGTATGTGGACTAGATTTGGAGAATCTGTGCTTCTCACTTGGACAACTGTATGTGACTGACGCGTTAGGAAAACCTTCTGATTTATTCGTGTACGCACTAGACGGAAAAACAAAAAATACAGTGCACTCAAAAATATATATCGTATAAATAAATAGAATTAAAACTAGATTTTGAATTTTTTCCATATTAAAATAAATAAGTTGCAATAAAAACTACGCAATGTAAATTGAATATTTTCATAACGAGCTTTCCCGAATTCCCTTTCTTATGAGCCAGCGGCAATATGCGACTGGCGTAACGTTAAATAAAAAAACTTTTACTCTTTTTGGCGTAAAAAATAACATTTTGAGAGATTTTGTGAGTGATTAAGATCAAAGTAATTATTGTAAATCACTTGAATTTTGCAATTTGAAAGCATTTTTCATTTTCTCTCAGAAAAACTTCTTTACACTGAAAAAAAAGTTCAAGTAATGAAACCCTCACCTCAAAGTTGGCAGTTTATTATTCAAACAAAGTAAAAATACTTGCAAACAATTTCAATGTGATTGGGACAACTACATATACAAATATTTTCCTAACACCAAAGTGAGATTTAGTCAAAGTATAAAGTGTTACATCCAATATAACAGTAGTTGAATGAAGTTTTCATACATCCGAAGTCCGAACTGATCAGCTAGAGTGCTGATTATTTTTCATTAATGTTTGTATTTTAAAAAGAAAAATTAAAAATTATATGCTATCCTTTCTCATTAGCACTTTTTGATATGATTGCTCCTACGTCAACAAAATTTCTGCGCAAAAACTTTATTTATAAGCGTAGCAAAGCATGCCGGGTCCTGCTAGTTTTATAATATAAAGTTCTTCTTTTTAAGCAGGAATCTTGTATGCTCTAATATAAATTATTCTTGCTTAAAATATACTGTTCAATTTACTTATTACTAAGTAATAACAACGATGTAACATAACTGTTTATAAACACATCAATTTCAACTTGAAACAATATAATTTTAATTAAATTATTCAATTTACATTCAATATTAAGTACATAATTATTATTTGTATATAATTCTTTATTTGAGTATTTTTCCATATTAATTCTAACAAATTCTGAACTTTTAAAATATTTGAACAGAAAAACTTAACATAAAAACACAAACTATCGGAAGAAAAAATTCTTAAATCTAAATTTTTCAACAAAATAATTTATTCAAAACTAAAATCAAGGCAATCTCTTTTAAAATTTCAAAAACCGTTTAGTTCGAAGCATCACCACAGAATCAACAGTTTCTTGAAATAATTTGTTAGAAATAGTTCTTGCATCTAAATTTATCTTAACTTTGTTTAGCATAGTTTTTATATTATGCGCTTCATTCTGAGATTCATCAGAAACCACAGTTGGGACAGGAAATGTAACTGATTTTCTATGCATGGTATGCATGTGCTGCAGATTTAACCATTAATCGCACCAGAAGCTATAAGATCAAATTAATATTTAGTGAAGCTCAATCATATCGAATGAAAACTACTTTGGCATACACACCAGTTTAATCAATTCACAGAGCTAGGAAGCTTGGTAAATTTTGAATGAAAATTTTAGTGAAGTCTCAAATAATTATTGTTCTGTGTATTTAGAGGACGGGGGTAGAGAGGGTAAAAAAAGAACATTTTTGACCCAAGTGAATGGGGGTATATTTGAAAAAGCACCTAATTTAGAAATCATTGCAATTTGTTTTAGAATTTTGCGGTGCACAGTTTTGCATTCAACGTGCTCTACATTCGTGGCCTTTTTCTCACAGTAGAGGCAGTTTGGTTCCGCTACGCGCTTATACTTGTTTAAACGCTCACGTCAACATCCATGGCCTGAAAACATCTATGTCAAGAGTGTTTAAAAAATTTAGTTTATAAATTTTACTATAAACTTTTATGTTCCATATCTGCCCGGTGTCCCGTGACAGCATACATTTTTTATAATCCTTATGCCCTAAATGGCCAAAAAATTCAAAAACAGTTTGGGTAAGAATTTCACTTTTGATTCGAGATAGGAATATCTAGCATTGTCTTTCTGACCAAAGTAATACTAAAAAACTCAAATTATATGCCACAAATAGTGATTTTTTTTCGGCCGTACCCAATAAATTTCGGAACAGTTCCTACACCGAATTTTAATTTATTTTTATTTATTTTTTGTATTGAACTGCATCCAAAAGAATACCAAATTCCATATTTCGGTGTTGGAACTTTTTCGGTACAGTCGAAAAAAATTCACTTATAGAAAATATAATTCATTAATACAAACTTTTGAGTTCAAGAGAAAAAAAGTGTTTCGTGTTTTAATTAGTAATTTATCAAGTTTTAAATTACAAATTTCATATCATGTACAAAATTCCAAGAATTATTAGATTATTTCCCTTGGATTCCTATTAAAATAGATAAATCAATAATTTTCTGAACTAAAAAACTATATAAATGAATCAAATTCTATTCTAACTACATAATAGTTTTACAGTTCATAAGACAAAAGTATTCAGATTTAAAATGAAAGCCGTCGCAATATTTGTTGTTTGTAAGATCTAAAAATATTTAATTCTATATTAATTTTAAAAAAATTGGAAGGATTTTAATTCTTTTATTAATTTTCAGTAACATTTATATGTTCTTTTGCAAATGCTGGAAATCCAATACATCTTGAACCAAACGATACAGTTTGTGTGGAATATATTCCTAATGGAACCCATCTGACAGTTACAAAAGCCAAGTTTGATGAATATATAAAAAGGCGTCTTAGTATGTTAACGTTAATCATAATATAACATTATAACATTTATTTATTTTACTTAGAGTTTCGTTTGGTCAATGTTGGTAAATGCAGAAATTAACTTAAAGCTGGGGCTTAAGAGTATTGCTGACTTAATAACGTAAAATTAAATATTTTAATTTAGAAATTGTTTATAAATGATATTAAAATTGGTTTTGAAAACTATTCCTAATTGTTTTATTTAAAATAGGTTAAACTTATCATGCATCTTTGTGACTGGTATATCTGCAATTTATTGTGTGTTCAACAATACTAAAACTTCAATATTTTAAATGAAAACATACCAGTAAAAGTATGATATGAAAAACATACCAGTATTGGTGGACATAAATTCAATTGCAAGAATTTTTTAACCTAGCATAGGGTGTATCAAACTCAATGTTTGAGCTTGGTTATGTAATTCCATTCACAGGCAAGGAAATTTAATGTACATTAATAAAAAAATATTGCGACGCTGATGCATAGGCTGACTTCACCACAGCTCTGGAACATAGTGTTCTGGATATATAATGAGCTAATATCCATCAAATACATTAACTAAAAGCTAGCCAATGTTATAGACTTCGTAGTTCTAGTAATAAAAATATTAGAGCAAGCATGTAGTATCCCAACAAACATAAATTCTGTTGTACGAGAAAAAGCAAAAAAAAATTTTTACCGGAAGTGAAAAACTGGAGATGCAGAATTGTTGTGAACCGTACTAAATGCTCATGTACTAAGTTTCATCCAATTCGATTATCAGGTACAGATGTTATTGAGCTTGAAAAAAAAAGGTGTATGGGATGCCCCCCACCACTTTGTTCACTATCGCTCACAAACTAATCAGTTCTTTGCCATACATGTTTCCATCTTTTTCCAAAGTGTCATCACAATTCGTTCAAGAACGAATGCTGTGTGCTCCCAACAAACATTGAAAAAAGTGTAACCCATTAAACAGGTGTTCGGAGGACCCCCACCACTTACTCCAATATTATCCAAAAACTAATCAGTTCTTTGTCATTTAAGTCAACATCTTTTTTCAAAGTGTCATTAAAATAAATTAATGAATGAAGTCTGTATGCTCCCAACAAACTTAAAAAACAAAGTGTGAAAAGTCAGCATTTGTATGGTAGACCCCCCGCCACTTTGATCAATGTGTCCCAAAAGATGATAATTATCTTCTGACATTAATTGGAACCCTTTTCATAAGTTTCATCATAATCACTTCATTATTGTAGGCTGTAGTGTGCATAAAGACACTGAAAAAACTTCAAAAAAGAACGAAAAAAATGTTTTTACCGGAAGTAAAAAACCGAAAGTTGGGATGCAGAGCTATAGTGAACCGTACTAAATGCTCATGTACCATGCTTCATCCAATTTGATTATCAGGTATAGATGTTATAGAGCTTTCAAAAAAACAGTTGCTCCAGGAACCCCACACCATTTTGTTCACTAGCGCTCAAAAGCAATCAGTTCCTTGTCATACATGTTTGCATATTTTTCCAAAGTGTCATCAAAATTCATTTACGAATGAATGTTTTATGCTCCCAACAAACATAAAAACATTATGAAAAAAAACCCCTGTTGTATGGGGGACCTCCAAATCCTTTATCCAATGCACTCCAAAAGCTGATAAAATCTTTCTCATGTTATTTGAAAGCTTTTACCAACGTTTCATGAAAATAGATCGGTAATTGTAGGCTACAGTAGGGATAAACACCTGAAAAAAAACTTTTTAACCGTAAGTGACAAACCGGAAGTTGGTATGCAGAAATATTGGAAACTGTACTAAAAAGCTTATATAGTAAGTTTCAATAAGATCATAGTCCGGGATCAGAAGTTATTCAAGATTTAAAATTAAAGGTGTTCGGGAGACTCCCCGCTATTTCGTCCAAATTTGAAATGAATCCAGATCTTCCATTTTGAAGTGAACCTGTATCATTTGCCAAAGTTTCATCAAGATCCTATGCAGAAAACTCACCCACCCACCCACTCACCCACTCAACCACTCAACCACTCAACCACCCACCCACACACAGACGTACACCAATTTTTTTTTGGCTATTTAGATAGAGGATGGTCCAAAACAAAAGAAAAAAATAAAATTTGGGGTATGTAAGATTTTTTTTTTCATGATAGATTGCATTACTTCACACAATTTAAAATTGTGGTGAAGTAAAAAGACTAAACGAGCAATGAATGGAGATAATAGAAATACGGCTTTTCAGCTGACAAATGACAAATTTACAGCGGAAAAACATTTTTATCCAAAAAAACCGCCACTATCCAAAATAGTGGTAACGATTTGTAGCCGTGTACAATTAATTATATATATGTAGATATATTTCTTAACAAATGGTTCTCAGTTTTTGTAGTGCAATGTGAATTTGCTTCTCTGATACACTGACTGATATGCAATATGACTTTATGGACACCTTTGATTCATACACTTTTTGACCTTTCAAGTTTTTCTCCAGTGAAAAACTATTGTAGTAGTATATGTGTTATTATGGTTTTCCATATTATTCACTGTTTGTGTGCTTTTGTCACTTTTGAATTAAAATGCAATATTTAAAAATATACTTTTTACTGTTTATTTTTAAATTTATTTATAATAATAAAACTTCCTTATAGTAACAATTTGATTTTTATTTTAAAGAATATCGATTTCGACTTACGTCATCCTCAGTTCTTAAATTATTATTGTAGAATAATAATTTAAGAACTGAGGATGACGTAAGTCGAAATCGATATTCTTTAAAATAAAAATCAAATTGTTACTATAAGGAAGTTTTATTATTATAAATAAATTTAAAAATAAACAGTAAAAAGTATATTTTTAAATATTGCATTTTAATATTGTAGTAGCACTCTTACACTATTTTAATATGGAACCTCATTCAAGTTTCATGTATTCGGGCTCATACAAGTCGTCAAAGGTAGTACTGATTATTATTTGACTGCAGTTATGAATACATCTTTTTGGAACTAGTTTTAGCGCTAAAAAAAATTAAAGTAATGACAAACATAAAATACTTTCAAATCATTTCACTGTGGTTGGGACGGACAACTGCTTAAAATAAAAGCCGTTAAATAAAATATAACAGTTGTTGAATAAAGTTTATAACTATTTCCATGAAAAAAATTGACTTTGACCTTATGTAAGTAATTTTTTATTTCAAATATAAGTAGAGCGGGGAACGTGCGGTTGTCTCAACTTTACCGTTCTGTACATGTACAGTTTGAATCAATTTTGGAGTGCGATTTGTCATATCCGTCCTCACCGCGAATTTGAGACAACCGCATTTCAATTGGAAATAGAATATGTTTTTAGGGCTCCGTACTTTAGCGCTATCAACTTGAAATTTTCTACAGTTTTTAAACGTGTTTTCCAACGCCTACTCGTAACAAAAAAAGAGTCAAATATTTGTTTTTATCTATATTTTATGAACATAGATAAGGAGATAGTAAAACAAAAGTTTTTGTAAGGAATCGAGTTTGGTCTAGAAAAATCGCAAAAGCTCAAAATATTTCAAATAAAATTTCAATGATTTCTCGACTGCTTAGTTTTTTTGATATTGCCAAAAACGAGTGTTGTTTTTCCTGAACCTACCATTTTGGGAGTAATTAATCGATTTGGAATAAACCGTTGCATTCCATCTTTTATAAATTTAGTGGCTCTTAGTGCTGATGTGCTAGGATCCTGCTCAACACAACAAACATGTTTCCATGGTATTTCTTCGTAATAGTTTCTTAGCCCTTCCCAATAAGCTTGTTTATAACTTGAAACACGACGAGGGTTGGCTTTAATTGGATTTGGTGATATGAATTTTACTGTTGTTGATATTTACAGATGGTCCGATGATCCGAGGGGCTGATCAACATTTGTATGCGTTGTTTTTGGCTCGTTTGTCAAAAACAAGTCCAACAAATTATTGTTATGATTAATATTATCTGAAATTTGTAATGGATAGTCTGGGATAACATAGTATATTATGGTCGCAGTTTCCTTAGTTGTTATTCCTTATATTAATCGGTACCACTTGTAATAGATTCTCATCCCTTCGTCATCAATAGTCATATTTCATGTAGTTTCCTTAACCCATAGTTTCCTTATGTTTCTCAAAATCTACTAAATCTGCAATAGCCGGACAAACGTATGGGAGAAAGAAAATTACACTAATTACCTTGAATTATTTATTCATTGATATAACACAATATTGGTTAATTTGAATTAATTAATAATTTTCCTTAATCATCATCCGTATAATCACTAAAAATTAATCAGAATTTAATCTTACAACGCACTAAAATTGACGCGCGTTGTGCTTCCATTCGATTGTCCTCGCCTTACTACTTGAGTTTGAACTTTTTTTTGTTTCAAAACACAAACCGTAATGAAATAACGAAATTCTCAAAACCTCACAACAGCTACGTGTATTTTGTTCCCAATCGTCAACATACAACGAATTACTATTTCTGCTTGGTTAAACATTTGATTTGTCTTTGTATGAGTGTTTTGCTTTAAACAATCCTTCCGTGATTGATCTGAACTTCACGGTATTGATATTGCAGAATGTAGTTATTAAATGTCTAAACATCACTACATTGATCGAATCTGTATTTGATTCATTTTGAATTCAATTATACGTGTTATGAATGTGTCGGAAATATTGGGGATCCCAACCTTATTTTTAGTACAATATTATCAAGTAGCAAACGGTTTTGTGAACTATAATAAGTTCCCAATAATTTGAAAATCTGATGTAAATTAATTATCTCTCATCTAAATACTTTATTCGAGTTATTGCGAGATTAAAAATTTGACTATATAATGAGCACGGTAACTTATTCTCTCGCTCAGTTCAATTAGCGATTCACATAGCACTCGCGCAATCTATTACATTCGCATTATGTTGTTGCATTTTTGACGTTCAAGTTAAAAATTCTAATTATCCGTGCGGGACATGGATATCGTTTTTCTGATTCATGTGCTATTAATTTCAATTTGTTCAGTGTTAGTTGTTATAGCTTAAATAAAATTTTATTGTGTGATTTAGTGTAATTAGGGAGACTTGCTACCTCTAATATTAAATAATACAACCATTGTGCAAGTGGATCTGCTGAGGTTGAGATAGCGGTAGAATTAGCGGAAAGCGGTTTGTTTAGAATGCCGTGATTAAAAAGGTAAAGAATCATGTATAATTGCTTGTCTCATAGTAAATTAGAACAAACAAATTGAAAATTGCTCAGTGAACGAAACTGAACATACCTAGATGTTTCGTAATAAATTTGACACAAATAATATTAGTGAAAACCTGTAAATTCTTGTATGCTTGTTAGTAAATGTAAATACTAATTTATTTAGTGAAAAGAACTGTAAATTTTGTTATGATTCATAGTAAATGCATGTAGTAATTTATTTAGTGAAAAGAACTGTAAATTCTGTTATAATTCATAGTAAATGTAAATAGTAATTCATTTAGTGAAAAGAACTGTAAATTTTGTTATGATTCATAGTAAATGCATGTAGTAATTTATTTAGTGAAAAGAACTGTAAATTCTGTTATAATTCATAGTAAATGTAAATAGTAATTCATTTAGTGAAAAGAACTGTAAATTCTGTTATGATTCATAGTAAATATATATATGAAAGTTGTCTGGTGAGCAACCGTAAATTCATGCTTGGTTAATAGTATAAGTAAAATATTACTAGTTCCATAAAATCAACTAATAAACCTGTAATTTAGTGTTTGTTCAGAAATAATTTAAAAAACAAGGGGAATCAGACGAAAACGGCTCTGGTTCAGTACAAGATTGTAAAATGTTACTTGTTTAGAATATCGTTAAATTAATGCTTGATTTAATAATAAAAAGAAGAGAATAATAACTGTTTTGATTATCGCCTTGGTCGATAGGGAATACGAAAAGTTGAAAGTATTGAGGGCGGGAGCGAAAGAATCAACCTAAAGGAAATTTGAATTTATCTATGGGTATCTTCAACACGACATTTGAATCAAATTTTTGCTACTAATGCCATATCTTATACCTATTTCAACGCAACTTTCCTGGAAGTGTCTTTGTTATTACTGCCATATTGATATAGAGTTTTTTTTGGTTATTGCCACCGTATAGCCACGCATTATTTATATACCGTTTTTTGCTGATATTATCGTAATTTTCAACGCAGCATTTTTTACAAAATTTTGGGATATTGCAACTGGTTATTCGTATACAATTTTTGCTGATATCATCGTATTTTCAACGCAACCTTTTTACAATCTTTTGGGATATTGCAACAGATTATTTATGTAAAATCTTTGCTGATATTATCGTATTTTCAACGCAGCATTTTTACAAAATTTCGGAATATTGCAACTGATTAATTATATAAAGTTTTTGCTGATATTATCGTAATTTTCAACGCAACATTTTTACAATGTTTTGGAATATTGCAACTGATTAATTATATAAAGTTTTTGCTGATATTATCGTAATTTGCAACGCAACATTTTTACAATATTTTGGGATATTGCAACTGATTATTTATATACAATTTTTGCTGATATTATCGTATGTTCAACGCAGCATTTTTACAAAATTTTGGGATATTGTAACTGGTTATTCGTATACAATTTTTGCTGATATCATCGTATTTTCAACGCAACATTTTTACAATATTTTGGGATATTGCAACGGATTATTTATATACCATTTTTGCTGATATTATCGTATGTTCAACGCAGCATTTTTACAAAATTTCGGAATATTGCAACTGATTAATTATATAAAGTTTTTGCTGATATTATCGTAATTTTCAACGCAACATTTTTACAATATTTTGGGATATTGCAACTGATTATTTATATACAATTTTTGCTGATATTATCGTATGTTCAACGCAGCATTTTTTTACAAAATTTTGGGATATTGCAACTGGTTATTCGTATACAATTTGTGCTGATATCATCGTATTTTCAACGCAACCTTTTTACAATATTTTGGGATATTGCAACTGATTATTTATATACAATTTTTGCTGATATTATCGTATGTTCAACGCAGCATTTTTACAAAATTTTGGGATATTGCAACTGGTTATTCGTATACAATTTTTGCTGATATCATCGTATTTTCAACGCAACCTTTTTACAATCTTTTGGGATATTGCAACAGATTATTTATGTAAAATCTTTGCTGATATTATCGTATTTTCAACGCAGCATTTTTTTTACAAAATTTCGGAATATTGCAACTGATTAATTATATAAAGTTTTTGCTGATATTATCGTAATTTTCAACGCAACATTTTTACAATATTTTGGGATATTGCAACTGATTATTTATATACAATTTTTGCTGATACTGTCATATTTTCAACTCCATATTTACACCAACTGGTTTGCTATTGCTGCCGAGCTGACCACGCACCAGTGGATTATCCGTACATTTATTTTTGTAATACCATGCCTGTTGGATGAATCATCACTGATGGAGGGCTAAGGCCGAAGGACTTGGACGACTGGAGGATTAATCATGGGGTGAGTGGACTTGTTTTATTACCTTTATTTTTTTTTGTTGTCTAACGTAAAAGTGGGAATGTGTGTGAGAGGGCGAGTTAGTGATTGAATGTCCGGGTGAATGTTGGTATGTGTGAATTGTGAATGTGTGGGCGAACGATAGTATGCGTGAAGTGTGAGTGTGTGAGCGTCTGAGAGTGATTGTGGGGGGGGGTTGGACGTGTGGATCGTGGGTCTTTCGCCAATGGGGTCGCCAGAGTCTCCTTTTTCACACTTGTATTATTTTTTTTTCTCATTTCTGCAAATTCTCGTAAATAGCGTACATTTCTGTATTTGGGCTGAAGTAGCAGGGTTACTTTATCGTTCCCATGGGCTGAAGCTAGTTTGGGGCTTGAAAATCAATCTCGCTAGGTACGCTTCCTGCTATGTCCTTCTCATTGGTTCGCCACTGAGAAAGCGCTTCATTATAAATTGGCGCCCAACGTGGGGCTTCTCTAAGGGTCCCTACAGCGGTGTAGGACTCTGGAGGAGTCCCTTCAAATTACAAAAAACTTTGGAAAAAAATTTTTGTTAAAATTTTTTTTTTCTTTTAAATTTTCATTATCCACCATATAATAGTTAGAGGCTCTGGCGGCGTAGAAGCAATTCCCTGCTTCAAACGCGCAGGAGCAAAGGAAGTCTGAGATCCCTCAGACTTTTCTTTGATGGGGAGTTGCGTCCCTACGCCTCCAGCAATGTTTCTCCCTTTTGTTTTTTTTTTTTGATAACGCAGGGGTGGGAATATTTCTTAGGAAGTATTCCCAATGGGCATTACAACCCCACGGACCCTAGTTACGGGCTGGGTTTCTGGCGATGTCACGAGGGCCGAAGGTGATTCAGGTGCCAGACCTAGACTGACGTGTATTGGTGTATACGCCAATTCTCGTCCGAGTCTGGTCACCTGGTCAGGCTTCGGGTTCGTGGTGTCCTCAGAGTCCAGTCCGAACTGATATTGTCTAATTGTTAGAGTCCCCTCCCGACAATATTGGTTTCCTATGGCCTGAGTGTTTCGGTTCCCCATGGATAATACTGGGGGACATTTTCCAAAGTAGCCCGATCAGCTACTGAGGGAAAATGCCCGCTCAGCTTTTATGCCGTGGTCGACTGGATCCACTCAGGTCATAGCACCTCGCCCGTATGTGTTGGTGGTGTGGATCGCAGTTGGCGGGTGTTGATGATCGAATGGTGGTCCAGAGGATTTATCTTCTGGCCATCCCGTCAACACTTGTCAGCTGGGTGAAACCCCATCAGCACATACCCCAACTTATTCCTTTCCCACCCTACCTTTCCCATCCTTTTACATCCCCTCTTCTCCCCTGTTCCTGTCTGATTTCCCATCCTTTAACGTAGTATATTTTAAACTTTTCTTTGGTCCCAAACTAACAAAACTAACAAAAAATTTAATTAAAAACTATAAACAACAAAACATTTAATGAAAGACCGGCGATCACCACTTCCAACCCAGGTGTGGTGAACTCCCCCCTTGATTGGTCCGTCCGTCCATCGTCTGTAAATAAATAAATATAAATAAATAAATAAATAAATATTTATTAAAAAAATAAATAAATAAATATTCATACATAAAAATTATAATAACTAAATAAACATTCATACAAAAAAAGGCTATACTAAATAAATAAATGTTTATATAAAAATAAATGAATAAATATTTATATAAAAGAAAAAAAAAAAAATATAAATAAATAAATAACTCAATTTGCTGATAATAGTAGGTATTAATTGTTGCTTTCTCTCAAAATTGTAGGATCCACCTAAATATATAAAAAAAAAGGGAAATATTGAAATCAAGATATCCAATCATATAGGAAATACTATTTACCTAGAAGACATCAAATTATAAAGAAAAAAAAAATTATACTATTTACCTAGAAGACATCAAATTATAAAGAAAAAAAAAAAAAAATTTATACTATTTACCGAGAATACATCAAATTATCAATATTACAACCTACCACCAGGACAACAACACAGCTATAGTATTTTTGTTTGTTTTAAATTTAAGTCGTATTAGTACTTTTTTTATTCTTGTGTTCCTTAATGCATGGTAGATTTTAAGTTTGATATAAATCAATTTTTTTTTGTTATTATCGGTTGAAATTATTAATTTCTCCGCCCCCACCGGAGGGATATATCTGCACTCATTTAGCATTTCCTAGTAGTTCGAGTGACCTGTTGACCTATTGGGTCTGGAACAGTTTATATTATTGCCATCTTCTGCCATATTCTTAGTATACTTATTTTCTCTCACAGTACAATTTTTACCTTGTTTGGTCAAATCAAATACAAGCATCAGCCAGGATAGTTTTTTTTGTGTGTTACACGCTCGGCTGTTGTCAGATTAACATTTTTTTTTACAAAAATTATAATTGTCGAATTGGAGGAAAATATTGCGCAGCTGTTTGAGGTTTGAAACGCTAAACTTCCATATAATTTTTTTTAAATTCTGCCTTAAAATATTCAAAGTAATCAAATATTGGAATAAAGTAATCCTTTCTGTTGATAATTAAAATTGTTTATTTGGATTCAAAGTTCACATCGATAGTGTAATAATTTTCGTTTCGCTCTCCATATACGTGCATTTATTGATCTGGTCCTGTGCGGCGGTTTGAGATTCATAATGTCTGCCGCTGATAAGATTGACGTTCTGGATAGGTCCAGCTCTTGTGCTGTTTGTCAACACGAAATAGTGCCGGCCGACGTAAAACTTCTCACTCGGTGTAACCACCTCTTTCATGACATCTGCCTCAACGACTGGTTGTTGCAGAATCGCACCTGCCCAATTTGTCGAGCCGCTTGTGAGCGTGCAGAATTACAAAGGTTACCCCGAGGGATGGATAAATCTAATGATACTGTGGTACCACCTCCACCGAGACCTGTGACTCGCTCTATTACCGCAGGTTGGCAACGTCGTCCTAGTATTGGAAAGCAACACCCTTCCACTCCCTTGGCAAACCAACTCCCACGACCTAGACTCGCCGATGAAGTGCGAGTGAATATAGCTCAACGATCTCCCATATATGGTGCCGTTGCAGCGGAAGATCACGGTTTTCAGGAAGCGGTAAATGCACACATCGATCAGGAAATTTCGAGAATTAATCACTCAATGATGCAATCACGTGCTCCAGCACCTGAAGTGTTGTTACCTCTAGCACCAATTGCAGTATCACCCACCACCCCGCGTCATCCATCGGTTCATTCAAATTATACGCCAGTAAATGCGTTTGTGCAAAATAATGTACCAGTACCACCAATGTTTGCTGAACCTCATCCTGCCCTTGCTCCAGCTAGAATACGAACACATCTCGATCAGCACTCTACCACAGTTAGAAATTGGAACGTAACGTTCTCAGGCAGACCCGATGGTCTGGATGTTGAAGCATTCATCTTCAGGATAGAGCGGCTGACTGAGATGTGTTTAAATAGCGATTTTTCTATTGTTACCCGTTGTCTGTACCTGTTGTTCACCGATCGAGCAGCTGATTGGTTCTGGAGATATTTTCGCCAGAACCGACAGCTTATTTGGACTGACTTATGTCATGCTCTGCGAATAGAATTTCGGGACCGGCAGACGGACGAAGAGATAAAGGAGCGGATGAGGGCCAGGAAACAGCGGCCCACTGAATTGTTTGACGAATTCTTACAATCAATTTATCGACTGGCGGATAAACTTCGAGTACCGATGTCGGACGCAGAGTTATTATCCTTGATACGCAACAATTTACGATTGGAAATTAGGAGGGAACTACTTTATGTCACCGTTTATGGTCTGGAACATCTGCGCCAGCTCTGCCGTGATCGCGAAAAATTATGGGCCGAGTCAATAATCAGACCGCGAGATTATATCAGTAGACCATCTAGACCGGTGTCAGAAGTAGACTTGGTTAGTGAATTCTCACAAATTCAAATTAGCGAAATGCCAACTGAATCGCTACCAATTGCATCCAACGAACTCGCGGCAATACAGCCCGCCCCTAATATGAGACGAATAACCAGTTCAACTATTTGTTGGAACTGTAAACGACCTGGTCACCGGTGGCACGATTGTCGTGAATCACAGCGTTTGTTTTGTTGGGGATGTGGGAAGGATGATGTATTGTGTCCTAATTGTGAAAATTGTCGGGGAAACCGAAGGGGGGGCCAGAATCCCAACACCTTTTCTCGCTCCCAGGACACCTCTTAGACTCATCTGAGCCTAAAAATAGTTTGTCTCCTGATCCTTCAAATATTTCATCAACTAGTCCCAATAACCTATTAGTGCACAATACAATGTTGAACCGAGCTTCAACATCCAATTTGATAGAACACTCTTGGAATACTCTACCTGTAAGTATTTCAAACAGAGACGAAACAGATAATAATTCCATTATCGTCACCCCTGAAACACCGATTACAAATGCGACTTTTAATGATTTGGTACCCACTCATGATACTGATATGAAATTATTGAAACGAACACCCGTTCATACTGAACCACCTCCATTATGGACCAAAAACAAATCGTTCCAACAACGATTGAACGAATACCTGAAGGTGCGCTCAAACATATTTGTCGATTCATTATCATCTTTGAAACTTCCATCGCGCTCTGCGCTCCGTTCTCGTATTTATTGGCAACAACGGCATTTGTTTAAAACTAAAACCATTTCCTCTATTGTGAAATTGGCCAACGATGTGAGATCTTATGCCACAGTGTCAATATTGGGTAAACAACATACTGGACTGTTGGATAGTGGAGCGTCCTTGACTGTAATTGGTGGTGATTTTGCTAAAGAAATCGTACAGACTCCAGACCTTCTGACTTATTCGTCTGCCGTAGTTCGTACTGCCGATGGCCAAAGACAGAAGATCTTGGGGTTTGTAAAAACAAAGATTTCATTTATGAACCAAGTCAGAACCCTGGACGTCTTCATTATCCCGTCTTTGACTCAAAATCTATATCTAGGTATAGATTTCTTTAACGCTTTTGGTTTGTTTAACCCGATATTTAACTTACCTACATTTTCGACTACGGAGTCAGGAATTTCAGAATTGTCTATGGACAATCAAGCACGTCTACAAAACACTATTCAGCTTCTACCATCATTTTCAAAAATGGGTCTGGGTCGAACACATTTGTTGGAACACGTTATTGATGTGGGGACTGCAGCTCCCATCAAGCAACGACAC
The DNA here is from genome assembly GCA_963693315.1 of Diogma glabrata. NCBI lineage: Eukaryota > Metazoa > Arthropoda > Insecta > Diptera > Cylindrotomidae > Diogma > Diogma glabrata. The sequence goes on along the minus strand of OY856187.1, from coordinate 15,758,297 downwards.
TATCCAATTTCGCCCGCCATTGAGAAACTGATGGGAGAAGAACTGGATAGGATGTTATCTCTGGGTATTATAGAGGTTTCTAACAGTCCTTGGTCGAGTCCCGTGGTCTTAATTCGCAAACCTGGGAAGAATCGTCTTTGTTTGGATAGTAGAAAGGTCAATACAGTTACTAAGAAGGATGCTTACCCCCTCCCACAGATAGATGGAATCTTGAGTCGGCTGCCACAAAGTAATTTCATCTCCAGTTTGGATCTGAAAGACGCTTTCTGGCAGATACCGTTAGAAAAACACTCCCGAGAGAAAACTGCTTTTACGGTCCCAGGGCGGCCATTGTATCAGTTCGTAAGAATGCCTTTCGGACTGTGCAATGCGCCGCAAACAATGACCAAATTGATGGACCAAGTAATTCCTCCACATCTCAAGTCGTGCGTCTTCGTATACTTGGATGATCTTCTAATAGTTACAGATACCTTTGAGGCCCATCTGAAACTGTTAGAAGATATCTCCCAGTGTCTTAGACGTGCGAACTTGACGATAAACGTGGAAAAAAGTAAGTTTCTCTTGCCGGATGTAAAATATTTGGGATATGTAGTGGGAGGTGGTAAGCTAAAAATTGATCCTGATAAAACGCAAGCTATTTCTGAATTTCCTACACCGCGTACGTCCAAACAGATTCGACGATTCCTGGGTATGGCGGGTTATTATCGCCGTTTTATATCCGATTTCTCTGCTATGTCCTCTCCTATATCATATTTGTTGAAGAAAAATTCTAATAAATTCGTATGGACACCAGAAGCTGAGATAGCATTTATAAATCTCAAAAATGCTCTCATATCAGCACCAGTCCTCATAAACCCCGACTATACTAAACCTTTTACTCTCCAGTGCGACGCTAGTAATGACGGTATAGGCTGTGTATTACTTCAGCGTGACATGGACGGTATGGAACATCCCATAGCGTACATGTCCAAGAAACTAAATTCTGCGCAACGCAATTACTCAACTAGTGAGAAAGAGTGTCTAGCCGCCGTACTGGGAGTAAAGAAATTTAGAGCGTATGTCGAGGGTCAGGCCTTTAAGATCATAACTGATCATGCTTCATTAAGATGGTTAATGCAACAAAAAGACCTTTCTGGTCGATTGGCTCGTTGGAGCTTGAAATTGCAGGGTTACGTCTTTGATATTGAGTACCGAAAAGGAAAATTAAATACTGTTCCTGACACTCTATCAAGACGTGACTCTGTCGACATCATTTCTGAACTATGTCCAGTGCCTGAATTAGATCTTAATTCCCCTTTCTTCAACACTTCTCGATATTTGGAGTTGGTAAATCTGGTTACCGAAGCAGACGGTACATTGCCTGATCTGAAAGTAATTTCTGGTCGGGTTTATAAACGATTGGCTTGTCTAGATCTTGATATTCCTTCAGAGGGTGAGGTCTGGAAATTGTGGTTACCTGAGGAATACACTGACGAGTGTATTGCAAGGGCCCACAATCCTCCTACCTCATCTCATGGAGGTCTAGCAAAAACCCTGTATAACATTCGTAAATTTTACTATTGGCCTCGTATGTATACCCAGGTTAAATCTTACATAGGAAATTGTAAGACCTGTAAAGAAATCAAAGCGACTAATGTTCCACTTCGTGCTCCCATGGTGTCCCAAATGAAAACAGAACGAGTTGGACAGCGATTATATATCGATATTCTTGGCCCTTATCCTCGTTCAAAGGCCGGGAATATCGCTATCCTTGTAGTATTAGATCATGTTACTAAATATCCATTTTTATTTCCTTTACGGAAACTAACCGCTGAACCAATTTGTCATCTATTGGCTACCAATGTCTTTCACGTATTTGGTTGTCCCGAAGTTATTGTGTCCGATAATGGGACGCAGTTTAAGTCTAAACTATTTGGAGATTTCTTGGCGAAGCACGGAGTGAAACATACATTACTAGCGCTATATTCACCTCAAGCTAACGCTTCGGAACGGGTAAATAGAAGTGTTTTATCTGGTATTAGAGCCTATTTAAAGGAGGAACATTCTAAATGGGATATGCACTTGAGCGAGATCGCTTGTGCACTACGTTGTTCCCTGCATCAAACACTGAAATGTTCCCCATATTACGCAATGTTTGGAATACCTATGGTGACTCATGGTTCGTCCTATGAACTGCTGAGACGATTGAATAGTCTTCATGATCCAGGTGAAACGATTCTGCGACCTGATTATCTTAATAAGATTCGAATTCGAATTCTTGATTTAACTGCCGAAGCATTTGTCAAAAGTGCTGAAAGATACAATTTACGAGCTCGAATAACTTTGTTTAAACCAGGGGATACGGTGTTCCGAAGGAACTTTATCTTGAGTGACGCCGATAAGAAGTTATCTGCTAAACTTGCACAGAAGTTTATTGAGACCAGAGTAATAAGGTTGGTAGGTGGTTCCGCCTACGAACTGGAGGACCTGGTTTCTAAACGTAGAGGTGTTTATCACTCCAAGGACATTCGTGCCTAACATCGGCAATAATTTTTTTTTCTGTCAGTATGATAGTAACTTACGTGCGTGTTTCACCGCCATGGTAAGTCAAGATTATCGACGACCATAAAGTATGAGGGTAGTTTCATCGTGAACTCACAGTTCAGTGAGTGTGTATCAACTTTGGTGTTCGAGTCTTGGTTCAAAATTTTTTTGTGTAGACTATTTGCCAGCGAAAATACCGTGATCGAATGTATTGAATGTGGCTCAATTAGTTGCTTTGAACCTATGTGAACGGCCTTTTTTTTTTCTCAGCCTTCAGAGTCACTGGGACGGAAGCGTACAACAGTGTGGCCCGGCTAACTCAGTCGGAGAAGTATGAGACTCGTGTTAGTTCAGGTGTGGGTTGCGAGCCTGCATAACGCAAAGACGAAATTGTGTCGGACGTTTCATTAAAGGAGTCGGTCCAATGGTGTTTTTTTTCCTTTTCGATCTATAGCAGATTGAATAAATTTTTTTTGTGACTTTAGAGTCTCGGGAACCCCCAGATCTGCCCGAAATTGGGTCTGGAAGAAGTTAGTTATCCACCGCTTGCAATAGAGTAGAATACTGATTTTATCGATACCCCTCCCAAAAGTTTTTTATATTTTTAGATACTTTGTTACTTTGTTTCTGCTAAGACTGAGTTTGTAATACTGATCGCATTGATTGCTAATCTGTGGTACGTCGAGGTGCTTCACCAAGCTAATATGTATATGCAAGGTCTATTGGCGACCAGCCTATGCCTTTTTCAACTTCCTTTTGGTCGTAGGTGTTCGTCCAAAAAGCACTTGTTCTGTAATGGATAGTCTGGGATAACATAGTATATTATGGTCGCAGTTTCCTTAGTTGTTGTTCCTTATATTAATCGGTACCACTTGTAATAGATTCTCATCCCTTCGTCATCAATAGTCATATTTCATGTAGTTTCCTTAACCCATAGTTTCCTTATGTTTCTCAAAATCTACTAAATCTGCAATAGCCGGACAAACGTATGGGAGAAAGAAAATTACACTAATTACCTTGAATTATTTATTCATTGATATAACACAATATTGGTTAATTTGAATTAATTAATAATTTTCCTTAATCATCATCCGTATAATCACTAAAAATTAATCAGAATTTAATCTTACAACGCACTAAAATTGACGCGCGTTGTGCTTCCATTCGATTGTCCTCGCCTTACTACTTGAGTTTGAACTTTTTTTTGTTTCAAAACACAAACCGTAATGAAATAACGAAATTCTCAAAACCTCACAACAGCTACGTGTATTTTGTTCCCAATCGTCAACATACAACGAATTACTATTTCTGCTTGGTTAAACATTTGATTTGTCTTTGTATGAGTGTTTTGCTTTAAACAATCCTTCCGTGATTGATCTGAACTTCACGGTATTGATATTGCAGAATGTAGTTATTAAATGTCTAAACATCACTACATTGATCGAATCTGTATTTGATTCATTTTGAATTCAATTATACGTGTTATGAATGTGTCGGAAATATTGGGGATCCCAACCTTATTTTTAGTACAATATTATCAAGTAGCAAACGGTTTTGTGAACTATAATAAGTTCCCAATAATTTGAAAATCTGATGTAAATTAATTATCTCTCATCTAAATACTTTATTCGAGTTATTGCGAGATTAAAAATTTGACTATATAATGAGCACGGTAACTTATTCTCTCGCTCAGTTCAATTAGCGATTCACATAGTACTCGCGCAATCTATTACATTCGCATTATGTTGTTGCATTTTTGACGTTCAAGTTAAAAATTCTAATTATCCGTGCGGGACATGGATATCGTTTTTCTGATTCATGTGCTATTAATTTCAATTTGTTCAGTGTTAGTTGTTATAGCTTAAATAAAATTTTATTGTGTGATTTAGTGTAATTAGGGAGACTTGCTACCTCTAATATTAAATAATACAACCATTGTGCAAGTGGATCTGCTGAGGTTGAGATAGCGGTAGAATTAGCGGAAAGCGGTTTGTTTAGAATGCCGTGATTAAAAAGGTAAAGAATCATGTATAATTGCTTGTCTCATAGTAAATTAGAACAAACAAATTGAAAATTGCTCAGTGAACGAAACTGAACATACCTAGATGTTTCGTAATAAATTTGACACAAATAATATTAGTGAAAACCTGTAAATTCTTGTATGCTTGTTAGTAAATGTAAATACTAATTTATTTAGTGAAAAGAACTGTAAATTTTGTTATGATTCATAGTAAATGCATGTAGTAATTTATTTAGTGAAAAGAACTGTAAATTCTGTTATAATTCATAGTAAATGTAAATAGTAATTCATTTAGTGAAAAGAACTGTAAATTTTGTTATGATTCATAGTAAATGCATGTAGTAATTTATTTAGTGAAAAGAACTGTAAATTCTGTTATAATTCATAGTAAATGTAAATAGTAATTCATTTAGTGAAAAGAACTGTAAATTCTGTTATGATTCATAGTAAATATATATATGAAAGTTGTCTGGTGAGCAACCGTAAATTCATGCTTGGTTAATAGTATAAGTAAAATATTACTAGTTCCATAAAATCAACTAATAAACCTGTAATTTAGTGTTTGTTCAGAAATAATTTAAAAAACAAGGGGAATCAGACGAAAACGGCTCTGGTTCAGTACAAGATTGTAAAATGTTACTTGTTTAGAATATCGTTAAATTAATGCTTGATTTAATAATAAAAAGAAGAGAATAATAACTGTTTTGATTATCGCCTTGGTCGATAGGGAATACGAAAAGTTGAAAGTATTGAGGGCGGGAGCGAAAGAATCAACCTAAAGGAAATTTGAATTTATCTATGGGTATCTTCAACACGACATTTGAATCAAATTTTTGCTACTAATGCCATATCTTATACCTATTTCAATGCAACTTTCCTGGAAGTGTCTTTGTTATTACTGCCATATTGATATAGAGTTTTTTTTGGTTATTGCCACCGTATAGCCACGCATTATTTATATACCGTTTTTTGCTGATATTATCGTAATTTTCAACGCAGCATTTTTTACAAAATTTTGGGATATTGCAACTGGTTATTCGTATACAATTTTTGCTGATATCATCGTATTTTCAACGCAACCTTTTTACAATCTTTTGGGATATTGCAACAGATTATTTATGTAAAATCTTTGCTGATACTATCGTATTTTCAACGCAGCATTTTTACAAAATTTCGGAATATTGCAACTGATTAATTATATAAAGTTTTTGCTGATATTATCGTAATTTTCAACGCAACATTTTTACAATGTTTTGGAATATTGCAACTGATTAATTATATAAAGTTTTTGCTGATATTATCGTAATTTGCAACGCAACATTTTTACAATATTTTGGGATATTGCAACTGATTATTTATATACAATTTTTGCTGATATTATCGTATGTTCAACGCAGCATTTTTACAAAATTTTGGGATATTGTAACTGGTTATTCGTATACAATTTTTGCTGATATCATCGTATTTTCAACGCAACATTTTTACAATATTTTGGGATATTGCAACTGATTATTTATATACCATTTTTGCTGATATTATCGTATGTTCAACGCAGCATTTTTACAAAATTTCGGAATATTGCAACTGATTAATTATATAAAGTTTTTGCTGATATTATCGTAATTTTCAACGCAACATTTTTACAATATTTTGGGATATTGCAACTGATTATTTATATACAATTTTTGCTGATATTATCGTATGTTCAACGCAGCATTTTTTTACAAAATTTTGGGATATTGCAACTGGTTATTCGTATACAATTTGTGCTGATATCATCGTATTTTCAACGCAACCTTTTTACAATATTTTGGGATATTGCAACTGATTATTTATATACAATTTTTGCTGATATTATCGTATGTTCAACGCAGCATTTTTACAAAATTTTGGGATATTGCAACTGGTTATTCGTATACAATTTTTGCTGATATCATCGTATTTTCAACGCAACCTTTTTACAATCTTTTGGGATATTGCAACAGATTATTTATGTAAAATCTTTGCTGATATTATCGTATTTTCAACGCAGCATTTTTTTTACAAAATTTCGGAATATTGCAACTGATTAATTATATAAAGTTTTTGCTGATATTATCGTAATTTTCAACGCAACATTTTTACAATATTTTGGGATATTGCAACTGATTATTTATATACAATTTTTGCTGATACTGTCATATTTTCAACTCCATATTTACACCAACTGGTTTGCTATTGCTGCCGAGCTGACCACGCACCAGTGGATTATCCGTACATTTATTTTTGTAATACCATGCCTGTTGGATGAATCATCACTGATGGAGGGCTAAGGCCGAAGGACTTGGACGACTGGAGGATTAATCATGGGGTGAGTGGACTTGTTTTATTACCTTTATTTTTTTTTGTTGTCTAACGTAAAAGTGGGAATGTGTGTGAGAGGGCGAGTCAGTGATTGAATGTCCGGGTGAATGTTGGTATGTGTGAATTGTGAATGTGTGGGCGAACGATAGTATGCGTGAAGTTTGAGTGTGTGAGCGTCTGAGAGTGATTGTGGGGGGGGTTGGACGTGTGGATCGTGGGTCTTTCGCCAATGGCGTCGCCAGAGTCTCCTTTTTCACACTTGTATTATTTTTTTTTCTCATTTCTGCAAATTCTCGTAAATAGCGTACATTTCTGTATTTGTGCTGAAGTAGCAGGGTTACTTTATCGTTCCCATGGGCTGAAGCTAGTTTGGGGCTTGAAAATCAATCTCGCTAGGTACGCTTCCTGCTATGTCCTTCTCATTGGTTCGCCACTGAGAAAGCGCTTCATTACAAATTCTCGTTGGATGCTCTATCATTTGGGTTAAACCGTGAAAGTCTGCCAGTAATAGTTTCGCTTGTCTTCCCACGTCGTCGGTGCGGGAAGATTATTTCAACCAGTCTGTTTTATATACATTAAAATCACCAAGTAATCAGTAACCAGTCTTGCTTTGGGGTAGGTTTCGATAATTTTATCAAGATTGGATGATAATTTTTCGAAAAAGGAACAACCTAAGGGGGGGTTCGGGAATCTGTATATTCCTATTATGAACATGGTTTCATCAACACCTGAGATCTTCAATGCAAGAGAGTTATGGTGCTTAGAGTTCAACTCGTAAGCCTTGATTCTCATACAAGGAAGCAAATCTCGCACAAATACACAAACACCATGTTTGTTATAAAGGGAATGCTCCATTTCATAATCAGGCAGTTGGTATTTATCGATATTCAACTTCGATGCTTTGTCGCTGACAATTAATTCGGTAAGATACAATATGTCAGGTTTCTTGCTTTCAAGGTATTGATGAACCTTATTCAAATTGGAATTAAGGCCTCTTATGTTGGTGAAATCGATTTTGATATTTTTTTTTCTTTTGATATTTTTTTAGCTTTGATATGTTGCATATTACTGCTTTCATCGCGTTGCGACAGAGATTTTCCCTTTTGACATTGTTGGTCTAGTGTTAAATCGACATTTTTTTAGGATATGTGTGGTTTATTTTTTTTGATGACATTATATTCTTCTTGCAGTTCGTTATATTTTATTCAGTTCATATATTCTATTGATATATCTCAATTATTGAATTTTATTGTCAGGCAGGAAATGTATAAACTCATAAGCGAATTTTATAATCTAGAAATAAATGTTTTATATTCATGAAAATTATTATAATGAAATTCATATTAAACGATAGCTTAATAAAACATAATTGTCTGATAAAATAGTTCATAATTATGATAACTTTAGAAAAAAATATATAAATGAATCGAAATGTAGTTGAAACTAATAATAATAATTGAGCAGTTCATTCAAAATCCATATAAAATGAATGTTTTAGTGATCTTGGCTGTTTGTGAGTTTCAAGAATATGGTTACGAATAGAGTGGAAGCTTTGAGCGGTATTGTGTGCAAAGCGATGCTGAAAGCGTAGAAAGCTACAAAACTGCACGTATATAACCATATGAGAGTGATCACAATTGAAGCGAAGCTGTTTGCTGCGCTTTACTGTGAACACTCTCATTTGATTATACTTGTGCAGTTTCGCTATATTTGCGTTCAGCATCGCTTTGCGCAAAACACTTCTCACAATTTCCACTCTGTTCATTACATTAATATATATTTATACATTTTTTTATTTATGCATATTTAAGTTATAGGTTTTTGTTTGACGGTCAATGCCTATACGCCAACGCACATTGCCCCAACAGCTACGGTTTGTGTAGAAAATTTAATGGAAACAACAAAAGCACAAGCTGATGCAGTTCTAAGAACAAATCATAGTAAGATAATGTCATTATGAATTTTAAAATCGTTTCATTAACCATATTTTTTTTTTTATATCTATAGAAGTACGACTACGCAATAGGGGTAGGTGCCCAAGATACCATTTAAATGACAATCACGGGAATAAAATTTTAATAAAAAACAAATAAAATATGTATGATACGAGCAAGCAAAATGACAGTTTTTCGATTACGCGAAAAAATTTCACTTGCGTGTACCATAGAGTATTTTCTATACTACTTATATAAATTCATTTTTGTAACTCATTTTGTTAGTATTTTGTTTTGAATATTGTAATTAATATATTGTTTAACGAGCGGAAAATGATTTTAATCTTCTATGTGTATGAACTATGAAGGTTGAAGCATGAGCCACGTGCTTTGAAAATTCATACGATTTTATCATTTGGTGAACATTTTGCGTTTTCTACGACCAAATTACAAATAAATTAAAAATCAATAAATAAATAAACAATAAATAATTGTATTAAAATAATGTTTATATAATCTTTTCTTGTCACTATCGGATACAGAGTTTTCTACAGGGTTTCACGATCATGAACCTAAACATTAATTCGACCTTTGCCAACCTGTAAAAGTGAGCGCTAGCCATACTACCACCGATTGTTAAATTATATAAACTTACATGTGCACTTTATTAACAATGTGAAGTTGCTGAGAGCGGTTTAATATGTAGGAGCCAAAAAAAGCCGGAAATCAAACAAATTTTTGGAGGCCGCGATGTAATATCGGATACATAAAATTGAATTGAATTAAATGGTTAGGTCATAAAGAAAGGTCTCAATTTGAAAGAATGATCAAAACGTCTAGCAAAGCTCGTGCAATTACATCTCTTAAGACATTCGTAATATATAAATTTCAAATCTAGGAACGATTGGTGATAGAATAAGATAAATGAAAGCATGCGATTTCAAATATGGCAAAATCTATCCATGGGGGTTTTAACGTCAGAGAGAGAGAGAGGTTGGCACACATTAAAATTTTAGACTGATTATATTATGATGTTTTGTTTTTTTCATAAACTGTGGTATTGGTTTGGTATTATTTCTGGTTGATATTAGAACACAGAGAATGTACGCAAATTTTTGAAGAAGTAAAAAATATTTGTTGAACTAGTTTGTTCCATTATTCGTTTACCTTTCGACTGGTAGGGACTAAAAAGTTAAAGAAAAATCAAATTAATCAATCAAATTTTTGTTATTGGAATATTATAACTATTTTGTTTAAATCTTAAAAACTTCACATAAAAAGTTAAAATTTCAACAAGTGATAGTATTGCAAATAGTCAGTACCCCATAATGGGGTTAAATGACGAGTATATAATGATCACGGATCTAACAGATACTAATTCTGTTAAAAAAAGGAAAAACAACTACGAAGAAGCATACAATGTTCCAGTTAGGAGAAGGTTTAGTATTCTCAATACCATAAAAGAATCGCAACTAAAACCTACAAGTTCTATAACAAAAACTAGTAAATTACCATCTATAATAACTACAGAAAGTTTCGCATCTACACTCAAAATAAAATCTTATATAAATAGTAAGATTTGGCATTATTTCTATAGTATTTACCTATTGATATTTGTCAATAGTCTTCCTAGTTTTAAAATAATAATTTGAATACTATTATATCAATTCTTACTTTTCACTATTGAATTTATATTATTAGAGTTATTAAATAATAGTATTTTATATAGAACATTAATCGTATGTACTATTAATGTAAAAAATAGTACATATAAATTTAAATGATCAAAAGCATTAAAAATTAATAGGAGCGGCTATAAAAATAAAACTACAATCATTTAAGAATAACAGTGAAACCATAGGATCACATCCTGTTATTTCAAAGAGATAATATTATAAATTTTTCCAAGTTTTTGATATAGTGATGGGATTGGGTACTTGAACTTAAAAATGCACAAAAGCACATTTCACTGTAATTCATAAATTTATTTATTAATTATAATTCAAGAAATAACAATAAGAAATAAAGCAAATAATAACAATAGTTTAAAAAGTTAGATTTATAAGTTAGTAAACAAGTTTTTATTTTTTAATATTTTTTAATTCTGAAAGCATTTTTTCCACAAATCACTGAACAAAAACAAACACAATGCTTACTCTAGTTTGAGAAGGAAAGATAGTCATAATAGCATTAAAGGCACCTACTATTTCACTCAATACCATTTCCTTTTTGTTGTTAGAATATTTATCTACAATAATCGACGTCAACATTTCCTTGTCAAGATAACCTTGATTTCCATAAAAACTCACAATTTCAGCACCTATTTCTTGGATTTATTTAATACATCAGTTAGTTAGAAATTATTTAAGAGTTCGCCTCTACATGATGTATCCAATAAAAAGGATATAGAAGGTAAACTGTTCTCCGTTGAAGATCGTGGACTAGTCGAAGGGGAATTCAGTTCAATCCATTCCCTGCAGGATCTTGAAATTGACCGCGTACTGCCCTACGCATCAATAAAGAGATTTTAATTAATTTTGTTCTTTAAATTTATATACATATTTATAACAAAATTTGCTTCCTCTTTTCTCCATAAATTCAAATTATATTGGAATTTCGCTCTAGTTCCTAGAAGAAGAGTCGGAAATAAATTGTCCAATTTGGAGTCCGTTGCTACAATAAGGCTTTCCATATCGAAATCATAGGCTAATTTAAAAAATGTTAATAAAACTAAAGTTTGAAATATTAAAAACATATTATTCTTACCAATCATACGATTGTAAATTAGTTCACTAAACTCAAATCGATCACAAACTAATTTTTTCAAATCATCAATTTAATTGTTCTCGTCCATTTTTATTTAAATATTTAAAAACTTGTTTTTCGGCTAACGGCTGTAAAGTTTAACTTTACTGCCGCTGGGGAGTAGCTAAAGTCTTACTTTTTAGCCGGCGGCTGCAAAAGTGACGTCATTTTTACTTTTTCTGCCGGCGGCTGTAAAGTAACTTCCATATTTTTACGGCGGCTGTAAAGTAGTTTTCATATTTTTACGGCGGCTGTAAAGTAATTTTCATATTTTTACGGCGGCAGTAAAGTAAAATAAAATGATATTATTAATTTGTTCAAAACAGAATGCATTTCAGTTCATTTTAATGAATAAAAATAAAAAAAAATTAATTTCAGAAAATTTATTACCTAAAACATATTTTTAAAAAATTTGATGCATTAATTCCATATTTTTAAACAAATTATTTAAACGTTTGCCGAAAAAATAGTGTATTGAATTCGGAGCTAAAGTGACTTTTTGTGTTTCGTCTATAATTGTCGGCCTCCCTACGGTCGGCCGCCAAACTATAGACTCAACACAAAAAGTACGACTTTAGCTCCTAATTCAATAATATACTATTTTACAATCAATTTTACAAAAAAAATTTAAAAAAACACTTTTTGTAACACATGCGTACAAAATATTCAATTTTGTACTAGAATAGAATACAAGAAAAAACTACTTTTCGCCACATATGACTAAAAAATATTTAGTGCATGGACTAGCACGCTGCCTGCATGTGAGATTTGTAGTTAAATCTATCCATACATCTTTCTATATATAATATTTTTATAGCACTAAAATATCAAAATAATATTTTAAATAACTTACCATATAGTAAATACAACTTAAACACATTGCATCATTGGAATTGCAAGAAAAAACAATTTATTTAGATATTTAAAGTTTATTATTTTGACAGCTTAGTTGGATTCCTATGTGTTGTTTTAGTTGGATTCTTATGTTTATATTTTCGAACCCGAATAATTTACAAATATTACAACAAAGATGGCGCACTTTAATTATTTAAAAAGCTTAAACTTGTTTATAACTTTGTTAAATAAAATGATTAAATGAACAATTAAATAAATATTTATAAATTTTACGCACTTGTTACAAAAAATAGTGTGTATTACTAGTGCGAATGCGTTTTCCAAACGCGAGTTATTTGCCGCACTACTGCAGGGAGGGAACTAACTCTTGTTTGGAAAACGCATTCGCACTAGTAATTCTCTCTTTACAGCAATTGAATTGTAACTGATATGGTTTTACCGAAAATTATGTTATGATGCAGTATTAATTGCAACCCATATTGTAGAAAAATAGAGGTAATACGATTACTATAAACGTATGTACTATTAAAACTTTTAGAAAATATTATTAATTACAGAATTAATTTAATTCTGAATGTACAGTTAACAAACAATAGTGCAATCTTTTAGATGTCCAACAATATGAGATTAAAAGTATTTCTGATTATATTAATTCTTGGCACAATTGGTGTGCACAATCTGTGTTTTTATCGTCTAAATACAACAAAATCTGTACTTACTTTACTACACCTCCACACTGTTATTAACTGAGAACAAAATCAAATTCAATAAAAAATAAAAAACCAGAAAAAGGAAAAACCAAATATCAATTTTGCGTTTTCTTTATTAAAAAGTATAAAGAAAAACACACAAATCAAAAATGACAAACACAATTTTTTAAGGTTACTTTAAAATACAATAACATCTTTACGTACTATACTACACTTATTCACCACACTTAAACCAAATAGAAAAAATCAAGTTAAAAAAAGAAAAAAAAAATTACAAATCAAGAAAATGAGAATAAGAAATAAAAAAATAACAAATGGTTACAATTTATCTCACTCGCTTTTAATATTTATTTTATATTAAATAATTATTTAGCGTGACGATGACTCGAATATATAAATTTTCCCCAAACAAATCGCAAAACGAGCCTAACGAAGTTTTCACTTCAAATATGGTACAACAATCATAAACAAAAAATAAGAAAAAATGAAAATAAAAAACAACAACAAAAGTATAATAAAACAGAATAGCCACAAAACATTTCTTTTAAAAACTGAAGAAAATATGGAGATGTCGTAAAAATCCCCTGAATACATTCTAAATTTTACTTCATATTGACGTCACACTGTGCTAAAATACAATAGCAATAACCTTAAAAAACTACACTTTCGATAAATTTAAATACCGTAAATTGTTCGCCGCCTTAAATTGTGTTTAAATCAATCTTTTGTGATGAAGATGTCAACTCATATTGAAAGAGAAATTCATACTCAAATAGTAGTTTTTATATTCCTCATTTTATTTCACGGGAACGAAATTATAGAAAAAAATGACCAAAAATATATTTAATTTTCTTGTGAATATCGAAATGTTAATAATTTGAACGAAACGGCAAAAGACAGTAACAATAACTTTAAAAAACTGCATTATCGATCAATTTAAAATTCGCAAAAAGAAATTTTTATGATTTTTATGAATTTATGCATAAAAAAACAATAGTTTTAATTAAAAAAAAAAGATTAAAAAATGTACCACTCTAAGAAATTAACTCTTGACCTATAGAACCACAGTCGACCGCGATATCCATATTGCAATTTGAAACGTTACGAGTTACGATCAGATAGAGGTATTTTATATTCAATATATTTATTTAGCGTGATGATAACTCGAATATATAAATTTTTCTCCATATAAAATCGCGAAATAATCAACAGATATGTGTGTCAAATTTTCGAACTGTTTGTTAAAAAAAGTTGGTAAAATAAATCCAACTGACACCAGTTTGTTGAATTCAACGAACAATTTGTAGGGTCAAAATTAACAGAAATGTATGTTGAATCAATAGAGATTTTTGATAATTTTACAAAATACAAACTTTTTTTTGAGTGTATATGTTTAAGGTGAATCACCTGATTTGTCAATTCTTATAAAACATAGCTGCCTTGTATATTTTAATGAATTGCTTTTTACAGTTTATTATTTCCTCTTCTAATGTCGAAAATTTCCAAAAAAATGAAAATGTTTTATTTAAATATCTCACAGTTTGAAATCGATGTGTTACACCTGCTAGTACTGCATCTACAATAACTAAAACAGTATTTCTTTTGAATTCTGTTTCTTGGTCACAAATGCTGATGTTTTCAGAATTTTCATTTCCGTTTCCAGAAAATGTTCTTGACCGTTTACTTTTCTACTTATCGACAAAGAAGAAGAAATATTAGCCATTTGCCATTTACCAATATACTCTCCCTCATAATGACATACTTAGGATCTGCAGTTCTGCGAGAACACTATCAAGATTTTGTATTTCAACATCTATTGTTGTTTGTCTTGTTTGAATGATGGTGTTTCTTTCATGAATAGTTTTCAATATTTTAAGCCATATTAATGCCATTAGTATACAGTTAAATTTACTCATGTCCTTTTTAATTCCGTTGATGTCTTGATGAGTTTCTGCCGTTAAATTAATATCTTTAAAATCCTATTGCATTTATTAGTCCTGAAAAATGTTTTGCAAAAGGTCTAACAGCATCAATTCAAGCTGACCAGTGACCGTTGTGTGCTAGATAGTTTATGTAGTTACTGCAGGATATTTTTCTTTAAAATTGCCCATTATTGAGGACTGCTGTTAAATAAGTTGTAGCATTTTTGAGTTATTCCATAAAATGTAATAGCATTTGAACAACATTCGGCTAAGCAAAATCCACAGAGATTGAAACTGTGAGCTCCACATTGGGAATACATTGTATATGGGTTTTCTCTACAAATCTCACTTTGCATACCTTTGTTTTCACCTTTAACGTTGCTTGCGTTATCATACGCTTGTTCTGTACAGTCATGTAAAGTAATTTTTCCAATGTATCCTTTATCATATTAGCAATTTCTATTTCGTTTTTTTAGCATTTTTTTGAGTTTAGCAGTTTGAGTTAACCATACTATGCGAATATTTTATTAGTCGGTGTTTAAATTCGGTAAACATTTACTAAGTCGTTGGGCATCATTGACAGTCATTTCACAATTTGAACAATTTTTTGGTCTAGATGTCAATAAAATTTAAAATGTATGCTGAATGTGCTATCAGTGGAACATACGATGTTATTTAAAATAAAATTGATGTATGATTTGTGTTGTTTTTATGGTGGACGTCTTGTTATGTAGACTGGAGTATGATAACGTAGTGTAGTACAGTCCTAGATTCATGTAGTTTCCATTTCCTTGCATCTCACAATTTTACCTATCACGCACAGTTCATAATAGTTTCCCGTTCATCCACACTCTATAGTCATGTTTTCATATAGTTTCCGTTACACAAATTTGTTCTTAGCATAAAACAATTAACATTAATATTTCCTTTACAATCCCCTGTTATTGACTCACACTGCGTTTTCACCAGCATTACTTCACCATACTACATAAATTTGAATTCTCCGGACACTAACCGTAGTTGCCCTGAATGTTTTCAAACCTCCAACAGCTGTGCATATTTGTCCAATCGTCGCAATAGAAAAAAATTATTATCCTACAATTAAATATGTATTCGATTTCTTATATGGATATTTTTATCAATTCATCTTTCCGTTATAGATCTACTTTTTACTGTAATACTATAGTAAGCTATTATTTCATAACACATAAACATCATAAGATCGGTTAAACTTACGTTTAATTCCTTTTAATATTTCGTACAAATGTGTTGGAAATAACTTATTTCGTTAAATTATCTTACAATTTTATGTATGACAAAATGACAAACAGTTTTGTTTTAACGGAAAATGTACTAACATTCTATAGATTTCCTTTCATCAGAAACACTCTGTCGAATTTTTCGATATTAAAAATCCTATAAAAGAGATGGATATATGTTTTTTTGCTCGCTTAGTTTTTTCTCTTAGTCTAGTTGGAATTATCTATTGAACAACAGCTGTGCTGTGAGTTTGTTTTTTGACGTCTACCGAAAAATATGGTGGTGCAATTGGCTTATTTGTATTGTAAAATTAAAATTAATTAAATTGAATACAAGATAGTGATTTTGCAATCGAACCCTAGACATAATCGGATCAATTACAATTTATTCTCTCGTTTGACTCTCAGTGGATGGGCAGCAAAATGTATAGGAGCCGTAATGGAAATTAGGATTGGGATGTTTGTACGAACAAATGGAAAACATCAGAATTTTTCATGAGGTGATAAAAACCTTCACGCACTTTGGTGAGTGTTCAAATTATAATTTCCTAGGCTCACCTTAATTAAATTAGTGATTACTCAAGTGACGTAAAAGATATAGCAGTATTAGCTAATTTTGTTGTTTTTTTTTTGTTCGTGCGCTTTTCCGTAACCCTAAACAGTTTTTGTTTGGGTGATATATGAACTGTGAATTTGGTTTAGGCTATCCATATAACAAATCAAATACAAACTAAAAAAGTTCTTCTATTATACGGTGGTAACAGTTCAGCTAGAAAAATGTTCTTCCTGTGAAAAGGAATTAATTCCATACTGATGACAGTTATACTAGCAAAATTTTATTGAATATATGTTAGTGCCAGTTAACCTAGGAAAATATTAAATTATATGTGTAAAACAAAAGAATTTACTTATATGTTAGTAACCGTTAAACTAGTAAAATATTTTTGCGGTATGTGTGAAAAGAAATTTAATTATATGTTAATAACAGTTATACTAGCAAAATTTTATTGAATATATGTTAGTACCAGTTAACCCAGGAAAACATTAAATTATATGTGAAAAACAAAAGAATTTACTTATATGTTAGTAACAGTCCAAATTAGAACAAAAAAACAATTTTTTTTGTATGTGTGAAAAGAAATTAATTACATGTTAATAACAGTTATACTAGCCCAATATTATACATATATATGTGAAAAGAAATTAAATATATATCAGTTAAACTAGAACAAGATTAATATTATTCATGTATGTGGTCCGGTCAGTTTGTTTCTGGGTGTTCTGATATTGTTTTTTGGGAACTCAAGCACCTATAAAGGACCCCAACGATCTTGCGCTGCATTTTCTGTTGTCCAAAGGAATTTAAGCTATATTGCAAAAAAAAATTAATCTGCTGTTCAATTATATAGCACAGTTATGTGAACACACTCTCAACTATTGAATCATTGCCGAAGGAAACAAATACGGTGCAATTTCCATCGCTACGAATTTCTTTTACCTATATCAACGCAACATTTAGTCAAAATTTATATTATTTACTACTATATTTCAACGCAACATTTCTACAAAACTTTTGCTGTTGCCATCGCATTTCAACGCAATATTCATACAAAATTTATGTTATTTTTTACAACCATTGCCTGATTGATTTAAAAGTAACATTTATACAAAACTTTGGATATTGCTATCGTATTACTTATTTCTACGCATCATTTGTGTCAAAGTTTTACTATTACTACCGGATATTATACATATTCCAACGCCACATTGATATCAAATTCTTGCTATTACTACATATTTCACATCAACCTTTATATCAAAGTTTTACTATTGCTGCCGTATGTTGTACGTATTTCAACGTAACATTGATATTAAATTTTTGCTGTTAATGACATACTTCAAATCAACATTTATATCCAATTTTTGCTGTTGCTATCATCTATTTTACATATTTCCACTCAACATTGATATCAAAGTTTTACTATTACTATTGTGTATTATACATATTTCAACGCAACATTGATATTAAATTTTTGCTGTTATCAAATCAACATTTATATGAAATTTTTGCTGTTGCTATCATCTATTTGACATATTTCTACTCAACCTTTAGATCAAATTTTTGCTGTTGCTAACGTATATTGTACATATTTCAACTGATATCAAATTTTGGTGTGATTACAACTGAAGTTCAACTCAACATTGATATACAATTTTCTTGTGTTATTACAACCGAATTGTAACTCAGCATTCAAGTATTATTTATGCCATTTCAACCATAGTAGTTTACCTGTTGGATTAGTCACCGCTGATGGAGGGCTAAGGCCGTAAGTCTTGGAAGCCGGGAGGATTTAAACATGGGGTGAGCGAACTTGATTTATTTTATTTACTTTTTTTACATAGAGGTGTATTCACGCGTGAAAAGGGTGTGCAAGTGATTGAATGGGGGCTTACCTGTCGATGCGTGTGTGTGTGAGCTGGCGATGCGCGTAGCGAGATGCATGTAGTCTGAATTGAAAATGATTGTAGACGAAATATTGTTGTTCTGCGACAACATCTCGTTTTCCAAATACATCTTTTATTATGTCAAATCCTATTACCTAAATTTGTTAATTTGTATTTTTATTAATTAAATATTGATAAAAACCTTGCCAAAAGAAAAACAAATTCTGGTCGTGTTTTATATTTATTAGCCGTATTATGCATTGATAAACTGTAAACTACAGGTATTTACTTAAATTGGAGTGGCACTATTTATTTAACTTACCAATTAAATTATAACTTCATGGGAGCTGTAGATAATTTTCTTTGGTAATTTCGTGCGGTTTGAAACATTGTTTGAAAAGATTTTTAATAAAGGAAAAGGAAAACCAACAATAAAGACTTTCAATATAGCGTGCGACGTTCTCCAGTGCTCTAAGAATTGATTTCCGGTTTACCAGCAATGGCAGTGGTTTAAGAGCTGTATCAGATTGATCAGCTGGCAACAATACAACCGATGTTTGATTACTACCATCTGTGATACTTGCTGTGGGTCTTAGAGCTTAATTATCTTGCTTCGCAGTCTGAGTGTGTGGGTGAATGTTAGCATGTATGAAGCGTGAGTGTGTGGGCATATGGGAGTGATTGTGTGGGTTGGACGCGCTGATCGTGGTTGTTTCGCAAAAGGGATCGCCAGAGTTTTCGTTTTTCACTTGTATTTTTTTCCCATTTCTGTGTATTTTCGTAAATTGCGTACATTTCTGCATTTGTGTTGAACCAGCAGGTAAAAATCTATCAAATCCACGAGGGCTGAGTATTAGTCGTTACGGCGTTAAATTACTCTAGGTACGCCTCCTGCTATGCCATTCTCATTGGTTCGCCAATGAGAAAGCTCTTCATTACAGTCTATTCTTGGTTGGCCTTATGATAATAGATTTGATGATTCCTTGAAGTCCACTTTAATAAAATTAGATTAGGATGGGAAGAAAGTCTTTACCTTACCGAAAATTCTTGCAGGAAAATTATATAGGAACTTAAATGATCATGATCATTTCTTGTAGAGAATTGGGACAAGAAGTTTACAAGATAATATAAGACCAAACAAGATTCTTGAATGCAAGTTTACAAGATCATACAAGATCATACAAGATTCTTGAATTAATCATTCAGGATATTGTTTTGTCCTATATGATTCTTGCAAGGATCATGTGAACTATGTAAAATTCAAATGCAAGTTCTTTTAAGGGTCAGGCATGTTTCTCGGAAGATTCTATACAACACTTGCAAGAATCTTGTATTTTTACATAGAATCTTCGATAGTTCATGTAAAATCCTAACAAAAATTCCTACAAGAATTTGACTTTTTCGCTTTTTTTCTATGTACACATGTAGACCGATGTTTTATGAGCGAGAAGGTCTCATATCTGGTTTTTATAGTTGAAAAAAGAGTATGACGTTGAAATGGGGTTTTAACAATCTGTTAAGCAAAAGCCATATTCTAAAATAGTAATTTACTTATTATTCGATAATTTTGGTTTAATACATTCGAATACATTCGATACTTTGGCTGTTATAATCTATTTGAATGTTCATAGTTTTGACTAAGATCGGAATAATACAAATTTTTAGTATTGACACTGTAAGATCCCAGAATCAATTGCAAACGACATTATTATCGGTGAAGGCGTTGTAAAGGGTAGAGCAGCCGTTAAATTAAAAAATTAAAATTAAAAAGAAACCTATAATAAAATAAAAACAATATTTTTTTAATAATACATATTCTTTCATAATGCCGCTTTATTACTAAAACCATCTAAGTCATTTGATGAATTTCGAAAAGGACCCATCTCATAAACTGTAACAGCCGTTTTCCCCGACACACTTTCATTCAAAGAAACTATTTTAGTATGTACTGATGCAACACAACTTTCAGCAGTTAGAGAAAAAAAAAATGCTTTCTTAATTCGAACTGTTCAAAAGAAATCCGGTTTTTGCATCTCCTGTAAAATTTCAAATATCCGAGATGAGCCCTTTTCGAAATTTGCGATTCATAATATATTCACCTTAGTCTGCAAGATTTATATCTATTTTCATTTAATCATAGTCATCATTTCAATAAAATATTGTTTGAATTATATTTTAACATTTAGAAAAAACTTTATGGGAATTTTGTAGTTTGAACTGTAGTTGAATAAACTTAATTTGTTCTACATTGTTTGTTTTGATAAATGACTTGGCTAATTTATTATTTGAATTTAGTAGGAAGTATAACATATGTATTGTATATGAATTGCGTTAGTCGTACATATGTTACATTTTGCTTTTGTGCGAAAAAAATAAATATGTGTCATTCGTATGCGGCCAAAACACTGGTCAAAACAGGATTAATTTACGTTGTCTTTTCAGGGACCCTATTCCCCAATACATATAAGTGAATTTGGACAATATTATATGAACTTCCATATAACAAATCAGTTCTATTTTATCTTATTACTTTGATTTTTTGTTTACTGTTAAATGTTTTAAAATCATATGATTCAAAACTGAGCGCTTTTTATTGTTTCCTTAATCCTTACGTTTGTTATCACATTTTTACAAAAACTTGCTGAAACAAAACGAAAATGTAGTTGCCAATAATCCAGCCGGTAGCATATCATTGATCCTGTGACGCACCATCTTTCTTGATGATTAGAACCCACAAATAGTTATTTGAAGGTTCGTTTCCTCAAGAAAGCAATAGCGTTTCACCATCAAGGAACACTCCACAGCTAAAATGAGGGGTGCTACCGTTGACTGAATACAATTCATCCGCCACCACTCCTAAGATGTCACCTTGGCTAGAGACATCTCACTGCTATTGCCAGTGGTATGTGATATCTCACGTTAACTCGTATGTCAATAGCAGGGACTGGAGTACGCGGGGTTGTCACACCCGTAGATCAAAATTGAAAAAAATTTACAAAAAAATAAAAACTGATCCATCCATGCGTGTAAATATATATGGTGAAAGATCAAATCCACATATACTTTAGTTTTGGTTAAAAATAATTTTTTGCTTATATAAAATTTTTCGTGTTCGTTCGCGTTCGGGCCCTTTTGAAAAATCGGGCCCGGGGTGAAACACTCCCTTCAACCCCCCTTCTTGTCGGGCCTGACCATTTATATTGTTTTACCATCGAAACTTATGATCCCCAAATTAATTTTTTATGCTGATCATTTTCATTTTTAAATGAAGAAAACTGTCTGCTACAACTACGAAGCTCAAAAATTGGCTCGAAAAAAATATGAAAACCATTTTTATTTTAGAACTCAAATTGCAACTGACTCAAATTATAAAAATTGATTATCATTAATGAAAAATTGTAAAACTTTTCAAAAAATATAGAAAAACGGAAGCATTATGATTATATTCCATGAAATAGATGTTGTTATCTCTCAATATAAAATTTTATTATTTTCAGTAAAACGCCGTTAATCTCGTAGGTGCCGATTATAATTTATCTGAAATTTTCTTAAATTGAATATTGCTATTTTAACGTTCATAAAAAAACTATTTATATAAACCAGAATGCAATAAAAAGTACGCAGTTCAATTTAGTATAACAGTGTAGTGTTTGATTTATATATAACAAGTCTGCAGAATGAAATTTGTATTAATTTTTACTGCTTGTAATAAAATGAACATCGAATCTATAATGAAATAAATTTTGTTAATATTTTAATAATTTCAGTAATTTTGGTGTGTTACACTGTAAACGCTGGAAAGATTATACCTAATCATCCATCAGAAATTGTTTGTCTATCAAGTTTGATGGAAATGACAAAAGCTCATTTTGATGATTTATCTAGAAATCACCACGGTAAATTAATTTAAATAATAAATAATACAAATAATTTGTAACAATTATGTTTTTATTTGACATTTTAGATATACGTCTGTACAAACTTGGAAGATGTCGATCAAAATAAATAAATTCTTAATGCAGACAATTTTTATTGCAGATTTCCAAAAAAAAAAATTATATGAAATTAAACTTTTTTACGAATATATTAATATTTGAATAAAAAACTTATTAGCACTTATTAACAGATGGAATAGCTTTTATTTCAAGCGTGAACTTTTTGCAACTTCGTGACGATTAAATTTCATCTAACTTTGAAAGTCCAACTTTGCTAACTGAAAGTTGACGTAAAGTATCATCCATCAGTAAACAATTCCTTAAACCACCCAAGGGTTAGAGTCACAATCGAAAAAATTGTGGGCAAACATGTTTTGCAAATAAAATTAAATCATTCATTATATGGCATTAGTGTGGTTGATTGGCGGTATCTCTAGACACTTGTTCGGCTTTATAAAAATTTGCTTAAATGCCGCGGTAAGAAATTTAACTAAACTCAAATTTCCACTAAATCTAGACTTGATTAAAATCGAAAAAGTAGTGTTTGATAGTGTCTGTAGAGTATTTTCTTGTATCCCAACATGAAAAACAACTTGATAAAAATTAGTAAAAATTAGTAATGTAGCACATCATGCCATTTTGCCCAATATAGTCCAAATTGAATCAGTCAATGTTAAAAAAACTAGTTACCAAAGTTTCATTAAAATCACTGTTATCATATACCAACCAAACATAATAAAATTTAAATTTTATTTGAATTTTCATAAAAATCCAATTAAGGTTTTTAATTATTTTTGGATTATGAGTTTAAAAGTCATTTTCAAATATGTGGTCATGCTAATTATGTAATTTTTAGTTTTAAACTTTTTTATTATGGCACATATAGTAATTCTATCCAACATACTTATTTGGATGTCAATTTATCAACACGAGTATAATAAGAGTAATGTTTGTTTCTTTTGCACAAATCACTTATAATATTATAAGTAAAAATTTATTTAAATGAGACAAAAAAAAGAAATTTATTATGAAACCCTTATTTAATAGTAACTGTAGAATGCGAGCTACGCTTTGTCACTGCAACAGAAAAACAATTAGTATTGTCCTATTTGTCTAAAACTGTGCTAGCTATGTTATTTGTTTTTGATTTTCCACTGTTGAATCAATTGCCTGGTTCGATTCGACGCCACTTGCGGCCAAGTTGAGACAATCACAAATTGATTGACAATCGAACAAGTTGTTTTTGGTCTATCCAAACATACATAAGCAATGCTTCTTTGTGTCATGCCAGGTATCGTGCATGACACAAAGAAGCAGTGCTTAGTGGCGTAATTTGGATTTGAACTGTGCTATTTGCATGGTTCTTAATTTAATAATCTAGCTAGACAAAAGTACATTTTTTTATTCGCCGGTTCATATTAAAGCGTTACTTTATTACTGTGATTTGCGGCCTTAAAGTGTCACTTATAAACCATATATTTTGTTGTCATAGTTACGTCCAAAAAAGTAAAAAACATTTGTATTTGTTTAAATTTTATAAAAATAGAAATTTTTATCAAAGCAACCTTTAATTTCAAAATTTCATAATCCAATCAAAGTTGTTATTTGTTATACAATTATACAAAAAGTTATTTGTTGTCATATTTATACAATTATTTTGAAAAAAAAAACAATAATATCAACATATTTTTATTTCAAAATTTACGCAAATTTATAACTTTGATTTAGAATAAACAATATTTTAAATATTTTGCTTGCCTCGAATAAAAAATAGTATATGACGCACGGACGTAAGCTATTTTGGACTTAATGTGGGTGCAAATCGTGGCTAGCGCCTCGATTTGAAATCTCCACATATGTCCAAAATCTTAAGCTTTACTTTCTTGCTTCATAATGTACTATTAATATAGTAAAATAGTATATTATTTAATTAAGAGCTAAAGTGCTTCTTTCTGTGTTGAGTTTATAGTTCGAGAGTTATAAACGGAACACAAAAAGTTACTTTAACTCCCAATTAAATAATAAACTCTTTTTCTATATTAAAACATTTACTTTTGTAAACATTTAAATTTGTATAAGTAAAATTTTTTATTTCAGTTCAAAATTTCATAATCAAATCAAACTATATGTTATTTTTTGTTGTCATAGTTATATATAGTAGAATTTTTTGACCAGCGAATACAAAATTGGTTGTTCTGCACATATTGATATGCGCATGTGCGAATATTCAGTGTCTTGAATTAAAATATTAAAAAAACTGTTTGGGTCTAATTGAAATGGACAAAACCAAAACAAAACAAATAAATTATTATTGATATTCAAACAATTATAATAGAAAAACTAAAAACTAGTAAAAATATTGATGATTTTGTAGGTAATATAACAAAATTTGGATAATTGAAAATAACTATATAATAAAAATAACGACACCTATGTAAACAAATATCACAACAAACAAATGGTACGAACTAGAAATAAATGTTCTCTGTTTTAGTTTTTGTCTCATATTTTATCTCTTGCTGCGTCCTATCTGTCAAAAATTCGCTGGTAAAAAAATTCTACCATAGTAAAGTTTAACTTTACAGCAGTTTGACTAAAAACAATTTTAATGTAAATTCTTTATTTCTGTTGTTATTTTTTTTTCTTAAATTGCTGTTGATCCTTGAATTAAATTGATTTAATTAAAAATGGAAAATTTTATTTGATTTAAGTTTTTGTTTGCTCTGTTTCTGAAAATTTAAAAAGAATAATAAACGAAAAACTACAATACATAATTTGTTATCTTGTCCAATTTCAAATTATCAATTATTTAGATTTTGTTTGAAATTTTTTGGGAATGTTTAATTTTGTAAAGAAAATTAGTAAAGTTTCGGTAAGTTTTAAAATACAAACAATTGGAAAGGATTAATTGTTGTGAAAGTTTTGATTTTGATTGGGATAAGGATTCAATTTAATTGAATAAATAAATTGTTTTAGGTAAATTTTATAATTTGATTAAGTTACTGTCTTCAGTCGTAGCAAAAACGTATAGTGATTTAACGCAGTTAGTATTGCAAAAAGTTTATCTTTTAGATAGGTTTATTAGAAAAATTTACCTTTTACAAGATGCGTCGTCTTGGAGTTTCCAAAAAAAAATTTGGTGCCAAACGGCTATGTATATGATAAGTGGAGACGGAAAACAACAGAAAAACCATCTATGAATACCAAAATGTATCGGTCGGTGAGAAAAATTTGAATCAGTACGACTACGAGGAAAGACATGTCAGATTTGATCAAATGCTTTTAGATGTCTAATGCGATAATGTACGTTTTGCCACATTGCATTTTTACATGCTATAGCTTTTTCCTCAAGAAAATAAACTTGAAAGATCTGATCATATGATCGATTTTCCGAAAAACTTTAAATAATTGTTATTTCTTGCAAGTCAGGGTGCTATCCTTTTGTGTGGTCTGGACATTGTTGCATTGTTGGGGTGGTTATAATAAGTTCTAATACACAATTGCTTCGTAAATTTGTAATTTGTCCAATACATACAGCTATATGACAATTTGAAGTAAAAAAAAACTTCGATATATTATGATGTGTATTTGGGTACATGAGTTCAGCTTCGTGTTTATACTCGTAAGGGCATGATATATAATACATCGGGTTAAATTGTTTAGTTTTCTCACAAATCTTGAGACATTCCATTTTATTTTGATGATTTTAAATAGTACATTATGATGCTAGGACGTAAAGCTAAAGATTTTGGACGGATGTGGAGTTTGCAAATCGAGGCGCTAGCCGAGATTTGCACCCACATTAAGTCCAAAATAGCTTACGTCCGTGCATCATATACTATTTTTTATTCGCCGCAAGCAAAATATTTTAAGAAAAGTTGTTTATTCTAAATTAAAATTATTTATCTTCATTTTTATTTTCATAAATTTTAAAATAAAAATATGTGGAACAAGTAACCTTTGAAAAAATATTTATTATTTTTTCCAAATTCTATGACAACAAATGATAACAACTATTTTAATTGGATAATGAAATTTTGAATTTGGGGGTTGCTTTGATAAAAAAATTTATTTTTCATAGAATTTAAACAAATACAAATGCTTTTTACTTTTTTGGACGTAGCTATGACGACAAAATAAATAGTTGAAAAGTGATACTTTAAAGCCGCAAATCTCAATAATAAAGTAACACTTTAATATATAGGCGAATAAAAAAGAATTTATAGTTTGATTGAACAAGATAGTTAAATTTAGTCAATTATTTAGTAAACTTTTTTTTGTTAAGTGTTCTTAGTCCACATTTATTATAAAAATAATTTAATAATTTATGAAAGTAATTAATTAGTTTTGGATTTGTACAAATTCAACGATTGCTGACATTCGTTGTATAACCTCACTCAACATAATTTATACAAGTTCAACAATTGCTGACATTCGTTGTATTACATTCAACATAATATGTAAGTTCGACAATTGTTTCTCTCCTTTCATCCTTCTTTCTTTTATATCGTCTCATCTTCGATGGCACTAGGAGGAGGGTGTTGTGGCGTGTAAATTTGTCTCTAGAAAAGAGTTTATTATTAACAGTCGGTAGTAAAACCACAATAAAAAACAACGCTAGTTGGATATAAAGAATTAAAGCTTTTTCAATTTGACTACAACAGGTATTATATTTATTACATCATATAACACTTTACTTAAAAATTCAACAGTCACCGACCATCGAATTGTTGCCTCGTTCAATATATTACTTACCAATTCAAAAATTGTCGACATTATTTTTGTTATAACAGTTCAACACTGGCCGACATTAATTTTGTTATAACAGTTCAAAATTTGCCGACACTAACTCTGTTACAACAGTTAACATCCTCTAGTTCATCAATTGACGCAACATCGATACATCGTGTAATGAAGCGCTGCTTCGTTGAATGACAACGAAGTGGCATAACAGGTCACGTACCTAGCGAGATTATTTTTTTGCCCCAGACTAACGACAGCCTATGGGATCGAGAGAAGAACACCTGCTACTCCAGCACAAATAACGGTAATGTACGCGTAACATGAGATAATAACGGATAAAGAAAAAGGCAACTGAATTAGCTAGACTCTGGCAACCACCATTTATGAAAGAACCACGATCACCACATCCAACCCTCTACTTCAACACTCTATCTCACACTCTCACTCCACATACACTCGCGCACTGTCACCCACATGCACACACACACACACTTACATACACTTGTACACCATCAACCATGCCCATACACACACTCACACCAACCCACTCATCAACTACTACATTCTTACACTCATACCCTCATACACTCATATGTTTGTATAATTTAAATTAAGTTTAAGTAATCATAACCTTTCAATTAACTGTGGACGAATTTAATAAGCTTTCACATACGTATTTGATTCATTATTGAAATTTTACCATTCATCATACTTGTTGCCGAAATTTTGATTTAATTTATGTTGCTAATGAGGCACATTTTCCGATGATGGAGCGCATTTTAATATTTAACCTCGAGTTTCATGTGGTTTCTAGATTATCACGGACTTTGCACATTGTTGGTTATACACAAATTAGTTTAAGGATGTTTTTCTTTTGTTAGCTTATGGAGAGGGCAGTCAATACACTTAAGTTATATTTTCTGACCTGCCTGTGGTGTTGTTTGTTCGTAATATAAATATTTTTCCTATCACCGCGAAGGACCAATTAGCCAAAAGTTATTTCAATATGTGAACACGTACCCCAATCAGGGTCATCCATGGTTAATGAGAACAATTTAGTTAAATTTAGACAGCATTACTACACCTATTCTCGGAATTCAGATTTTATAGAGGCATTTCTGGTACCATTGGGTTCTGACAGACACACGCGCATGCACCGAATTCACTCGCTCATACATACCCATACCTGCATATCCATAAACACACATTCACCCGCACACCTACACACATGCACGCATAACGATAGACATACACGCCCATACACGCAACTATACAACCATGCCTAAAAGAAAAAAATTTAAACGACTCACCTCATGTTGTGGGCGATTCCCGCGTCTCCACCTTCCTTGTCTCACCCTAGTCCGTCATGTTCCTCGTCGCAAACAAAATAAGTACTTCTCGTGATATCTGTCCCTTTTTAACGTGGCGTTATTGTAATTACTTCTCGGCTGTACACAAGCTGGACCGGGTCAGTAATTACGGCACTTTATTCAAGGTTTTTACAAATCTCTCTTTTTGTCGTGGGTGATCGATAACACTCCGTGTTGATATGAATAGGTTTAATAATGAAACATGCAGTTTGATCGTAATGTTCCTTTATTATTGGTTTCAGGTTATACTTAGATATAAGAACCGTTATTTTAATATAAAGTAGGCTAAGTATTTATGATTTTATTTCACTACAGTTAACTAATTAACCACAAAATGTTTTCTTTTAGTATTTATTTTAGGCTATAATTAGATATATGAACCGTTATTTTAATTTAAAGTGGGCTAAGTATTTATGATCTTATTTCACTACAATTAGCTAATTAACAACAAAATGTTTTCTTATAATGATTATAATTTACTAATGTTATTTTTGGTTAGCGACATGAATATTGTAAATTTTTCTAGGGTACAAAACGAATTTTAAACATGCGAGATACGGTAAAGTTTTTGTTTTAATAACCACTATCACATCACAGTTCCCATTATTCGAATCAATGAAAAGATCAATACCTTTCGTATATATCACAGACTTTAGAATTTGCATAAATAATTTAGTATATATCATAGACTTTATGACCAAAGTCTGAATAAAGTCTGTGATATATACCTCTAGTATTTATCACAGACTTTAAGTCTCTAAAGTCTGTGATATATACCTTTAGTATATATCACAGACTTTAACAATACCATTCCTGGGAGTGGCTCTCCAAATCTTCCAGAGCCAAGAAAAATACCTTTTGCCGCTATTTTGGTTGACTTCTTTGTCCTTTTTCACCGTCAAAAACTTGCAAGCAGCTGATTTCTACAAATCACATTCGACTACCAGGGATAGAAGTCAAAATTAAAAGTCACAATCGACTAAGAGACCTCTATACGAAAAATTGACGTATTTATAAGCAAAATAAAAACGATTTTACATCTCAAATCAATAAACTAAAATAAGCCCGTCCACTAAAAAATCTCGTTCGAAAAATAGATGTACTAAAAAAAGAGTCTTCGCTAATGTAAGCAGAGACAACTACCATGAAACATATTTAGGAAATTACATTTACCAATGTATCCACTAAGGATTTATTACAACCAACAGGCACTAAAATTGGAGACTACAACCAATTTATAGCAGAAGACTGATTGCAAGATTTATATATGAACATAGTGGAATTATGAATCGATGATATTATATAACTGTTCCATGTTAATTTTTACAGTGATTGACGAATACAAACTGAATAAAGGAAATCACACCGGAAAATATTACACAACTGTTTTAGGGCAATCCCTGTTTTGCGAAAACTTTTGTAGATGACAATTACGGTTTGAGTTTAAGGAAACAAAAAATAACTATGAAGGTCTCAGCCAATGCAAATTTGATGTATCAGGGAATTATCCAACTGCTTCGTCGATCACCAGGCTACTTCGTTACAATCGATATTGATTATTATACTATTTCATGATTCATTATAATTCATCAATTGCCGGAACATTGACACAACGATATTGATTATTATTATATTATTTTATGATTCATTATAATTGACTGAATAAAGTTGAATAGAGTTGACTGAATAGAGTTCATTCGCCAGCACCACTAATATATCACCTGGGCTATTGATATCTCACTGCTATTGCTATGTGTTATCTCACGTTAGCTCGTATGTCAAAAGCAGGAACTGGAGTATGCGGGGTTGTTACACTCGTAGATCAAAAATAAAAAAATTACAAATAAAAAAAAATATGAGAGCCTCATCCACATAAACTCACGATTGAAGTGAAATTTCTTTAGATGTAAATGTTGTTAAGATAAGATGATAAATGTAAATGTTGTTTGATGTTATTAGTTTTTTAATACTGAAAAGCTTCTATTAATACGTTACATGAGAGCAATTGTTGTGATCCATCCATTGTCGCCTTTTGTCGCCTTTTAACGTGATACGTGAACTGTCGCCTTTTAACGTGATTCAACAGAGTCTCTCACCTCTGGAATGCATTACCTTCTTGGGTTTTCCCCGATAGCTATATTACTCAAAATTTTAAAGTTAACGTTAATAAAATCTTTGAAGAATCTAATTTATTTAAACATAATCCTAATCCTAAGCATGATATCTTCGGATATTCAGAGACGTTAATTTATAATTTATTAGAATTGACACTATAACCATGCCTTACTTTGAATAAAAAAAATGAATTTTTTTTATAATGTCAAATATATAAAACAATTGCAGTATTATTTTATTTATTATTTCATTATTTTATATTCAGTTAAAAAGTTTGAATTTTTAATAAATTTTTATTAAAAGAAATTTTACTTAAAAATGTTGAGATAAAATTAAAGATATCTGTGGAATGACATAATTCTTAACTTTGAAATGAGTATGAATTACTCAAAAATATACAACAACACACAATAAACAATTTTATATACTTTACAATATAGTATTCCCAATATTAACAAAACTATTTGACAATATTAAAACTTGTTACACGATCAAATACATGTAAAAACATTAAAAATAAGGTTATTATGTATACATACATAAATATAACTATAATTATACTTATCGTTAGGTACAAAGCGTGTGACAAAAATTTTAAACAGATACGTCGCTAAAAAAGTTTTGCTTCAAAAAAATTTATCCCTCCATAAACATTGGCGCATCTATATTGTTATACTAGGTTATAGATAGTTAGAGCGATGAGATAAGCTGCTTGGGTGATGAAGAGTTGAATTTTATGCAATCTAATGCATTACTAATGTATAAATAGTAGGATTGTATATGTGTGGGATACTGACTCTCGTATTCACATGGCTATTGCTTGCCGGAAAATAACCTCGCTAAGCACGTGATATTAACACGAAATATTAACAGGAACAGTGCTCATTACACTTTTCACAAGTAATTAGAATAAATTTTAACAAATGCTAATATTGAGCGATAAGCCTAATATAATTAAATTGTAAAACAAATGAGGATGTGAACAAATGAATGAATTTGATTTAAATGCTTATAAGGGTTGTTATGTTGTGTTACCAATTTTTGTGTTTTTGTTGGGTTTTTTCATAAACCAAGTTAATTTTAATATCAACAAAATTATTTTGTGGGAAATTATAATTAATATTTTCGTTTTCTCTATTTTGTGAGAATTGCATAGTACTTAGTCTACAACGAAAATATTTTGTTTTGTCTACGATTGTCAAAACAATCAAATATCGCTATATACACTTCTTTTTACTCGACATATTCGAGCTTTTATTTATATAAAACCATTTGAATATAAAATGTTCATATAAGTCCATATGCAAATATAAATTCATTTTTTTTGGAGCTTTTATATATTTTATTTGGGATCTGTATCCTCTCATTTATAATATATTTGTTTATCATTTTATTTATTTGTTTTGGGTTCAGTATCAAAGAGATTGGATTTAATTAGTTTAAAGTAGATTCGAATTGGCAAATTGAATATTTAAATTTTATTTATATTTTGTTTGTGTTTTTTTTTTAAATGGAACATGGACAGAAAAGAACTAATTGAATTAATGTGGTTACAGTTTCGGTTTTGTAAAACACCTTGCTACAAGAGATGAAAACTCAGTTTTTTGATGAGTAAACCTTTGTTCACGAGACCCGTTCGCGTAGATTGGGGAGAATTCCAAACGTAAAACGTTTCCATCTCGCAAAAAAAGGCTACTTTTTCTTCGATGGTAAATTCATTTTATATTTTATCATGCATGAATGCATATTGGTTGCTATATGCAACCATGGTTTTTTTGATCTAAAGACTTTGTAAAATTAAATTAAAATATCAAAGCAAATACAAGTTATTTAGTGAAAACAATTTTTTACTAGAGGGAAAAGCTCACTGGATTTTCCATTTGTTATCGCATAGAAAACAGTACATTTTGCTACATAAGATGAAAACGCTACTTTTTTGTGAGTTGTTCACGAGACGCGTTAGCGTCGAGTGAGACAATTTCACGAACGTAAAATGTTTTTACCTCCCGTAGGAAATGCATCTTTTCAATGTTATCAATATAAACGATATTTATTTTAAATTATTAAATTAAAAATCGACAACATAACATCCAAAATTCATATTCTATTTTTTCATGGTTGCTTTGTTTTAAAAACTAACTTTGCAAAATTACATCATAATACCATAACAACCACAATTTGTTATTTAGCGAAAATATTTTTACACTTGAGGAAAAAAAACCATTTCCACAAAGGACTAGGCCTCATTTTGTTCAATACACTGATAGAAAGTACTATAATTTATAACTTGTATATATTAATTTAATTATTCACTCAACATTCGTTCAGTAAACATATAAAATTACTTTCGTTGTCATGAATAATAAATTTTTCTTTGAAATAACGGTGACACTATTAGCGTACCTAGTTTAATAAAATTTTAGTTAACTAAGTGAAATAATAGTGATTCAAGTAGTGAAAAACTAAAGCTTATTTTAGCTACGGGTAAGCTTGTCGTTGGCAAACCCGAAAACAGCGATGTACCAGAAACATCCAAATCTGTATTGGGAATCATAAATAAGAGTCTAAGAAACTCATTATTAGACAAGCTCATGGCGTCCAGAAAAATGAATAATAAAGTTCTACTAATCAATCAGCAGAACAATATCCAAGAAAATAACATGGATGGTGTTGAATACAACATTCCAACTACCAATCGTTTTACTAATCTACCAAATAATAGCACAACTGTAATAAACGAGGTCAGTATCCATAAAATAAAATCAACTCCTATTGTAGTCGTAAATACAACTTATAATGCCATCATAAACATCATAAAATCATTAAATATAAAAAACTATATAATAAAATATCAACAAATCGGTTTTAAAATTTTTATCAACGAATATGAAATCAACAATTTGAACAAGAATTACAACAAAAAATAATTGAATCCTACAGTTTTTGTGCAACCGAAAATAAACCATTAAAACGTATATAATTGGCTTACCAAAACTATAGCGGAAATTAAGGAAAATTTGATATATCAAGGATTTTCAGGGAACGATATTATACTTCTACAAGAAATGCACAGGAAGGAAGAACATAAATTTAAAAACCATCTCATTGTAGCTCATTTTAAAAGACAAAATGTTTCGTTAAATATTATTAAACATATAAACCATGAAAATGGTGATATTTCAAATAAAAACCAGCTTAAACTATAGCCCAACACAATGCCAAATGTTTGGTCACGGAACAAGTCACTGTAATATTAAGCCTAAATGCTCACTATGTGGAAACGACCACCTAACAACCAAATGTACTATACCGGAAACACTTCAATGCGCTAATTGCAGAGCGAACCATAAATCCTCTTCCAAAGCATGTTCAAAACGCAAGGACTACTTATTCATAAAAGAAAATATCTATGTCAGCAAGCAGATCGATAACACAACTAGAAACAAACAATCAATACCAAGACCAGAAGTTAACAAAGTCAACCTTCCAGAATTAAAACATCCCAGTCACCAAATAAGACCAACAACTACGTCGTACCGATGTAACATCCAACCAGATAACATAGGTAATATTATTAATGCTCCAAACCCATACACCCAATCTCAATCCACAACACATATTAATTACAACACATACCAAACAAAATCAAATATGTAATAATCATAACAATAACAACTCAACTGACGATAAGTTATTTAATCTACCTGAAATTATATCATTAATTACAGAAAAGGTAAATGACCTTTCTCATTGTAAAAATAAAACAGAACAATTTCTTGTGATCACAAAACTATCAATAAAATATTTATATAATAACTTGCCATGAATTTAAATATCATAATTTGGAATGCACGTAGCATACAAAATAAAAAAAAAGTCAGGCAAGTGCGAATATAAATCGCTCGCTGAGGGTTCCGTGTATATAATATTTGAGAAAAAACAGTTTTTGTCAGTGGTTCGGGGTATTGTTTCACGTTTATTATAACTAGTAAAAAAATTTTAGTATCGATCTAGCAAAATCCCTACACCCGTGAATTTTTTAAAATTTTTCTTTTGTATTGTTCGTAGATAAGGGAGGACAAAAAAAAATTTTACATTTTTGAAAATAAGTCGAAAACTGTGCTTTCAAAAATTACAAAAAACCTGTTTTGCAATACAAAAAAATTACCTTTCATATGACACCCCACATGCCATGATCAAAAATAATTCTTTTTCAAAATTTCTACTTCAAACCTATGAACATTTGAAATTATAAAAACCAAAAAAAATTTTTGTTTTGATTTAGTAAAATCCCCACACGCCTGATTTTTTTAAAATTTTTTCTTTTGTATTGTTCGTAGATAAGAGGGGGGGGACAAAAAAAATTAACATTTTTGAAAATAAGTCGTAAACTGTGGGTTTTATACCATTACAAAAAAATTGTTTTGCACTACAAAAAAAATCTCCTTTCATATGACACCCCCACATGCCATGATCAAAAATAAATTTTTTTAAAAAATTTTACTTTAATTAAACCCACTCTAATGAACATTTGAAATTATAACAACCAAAAAAAAATTTTTGTTTCGATTTAGCAAAATCCCTACACGCGTGAATTTTTTTAAATTTTTTCTTTTGTAATGTTCGTAGATAAAGGGGGGTGGGACAAAAAATGTTGTTGAGCAATTTCAGGAAGGTTCAACATCGTTTTGACTTGACCCCTTTTAATTTTGATTATTTTTTGTTTATAGATGGTCTTTTATAAATAAAAAATACAAGTTCTCTTAGAATTTTTTTTTTCGACCAGGGGTCTTCACAGGGTGCCCCTCAATTTTTTGTTATTTTGTGATGTGAGTGCATTTTGACGAGCGATTGTAGAAAAACTACTCAATCGATTTTCATAAATGATATGTCGTTGAATAGGTATTAGAACAAAGTTTTTAAAAATGTACACTGTTAATTTTTTGAAATAATTTTTAACGGTGTAACATAAGAAAAAAACGGTGTAATTGAACAAAAGATGGCGCTACACCTTTTTTTTTAAAACTAAATTGAAGCTTATTTTATATCTAACTACTTGTGAAAGTTTAGGACTAGCATTATTTTTTGTTTTAAAGATAAAATTCGTTGTGCATATGACTGTGGGGAATCAGTTTTTTTTGTTCTGAGGGAAAATTATAAAAATGGCGTTATAAGCTAAGAGATATTTTTTTATGTTAAATATCAAATATTTTATTATTAAATGAACTTTTTAAAATTTTATAAAAATTATATATGTAGTACAATAAATAAAATAAATACAATTGTTAAAAATGATTTACTTATTTTACAAACAGAAGTTTCTTTTGAATAGGAAAACACTTCTGCAATTATTTTCTTTGTATTAGATGGCATTAAAAAAATGAAATGTTTAATTATCACTTTTAGTAATCACTTCTCACTCTTATAAAAAATAATTTGACAGTCTCGACTGCAAACAAAAAAGCCGTATAAATAACAAAATCTATTTAGGAACTTTTGACTGGAGAAGTATTATGTTCGTATTATGTTATTATGGAATCATAAAGTAAAAGATTGTATTTTAACATTAAATTACAAATATTTTATCATTTAATAAACTTTTTAATATATCATACAAATTATATATGAAGGTTAAAGAAAATAAATATAGTTATTAAAAATTATTCACTTATTTTACATTCAAAAGTTTCTTCTTAGTTGGAAAACATTTTTGCAATTATTGTCTTAGTATTTAATGGTACAAAAGAATGAAATTTTTGAGTTCCACTTATAGTAATCGCATTTTTATATCGATTTTGTAATTTTTCTTTTGTTAATTGATATTCATTTTTATCGGCGTATCCAAAGTTCATGATAGATTCCCATTTTAAAGCCCATTTTAAACACAATTGCTGAAGGTTAGTCTCCCTGTTGATATTGCTGGAAAGGTAAATATAACTGGGAAAGTAAGAGTAGGCTGGATGCTCTGTTGCCTTCGAGAAAAAGTGGAACCAGCCCGGTGCTTTAGATGTGCAGGATTCGGTCATCAATCAGCAGGCTGTAGAAGTGATAAGTGTTGAGAGGAAGTATTCTTCTTCATGGATTGTTGAAAATACCCAAAATCTATGCTTATGGCGGTGACAATAATAACCATATGTACGGTATTCGAAATTGTCCAATTTATCAGACGGCAAAGCAATCGGAGGTTAGGAAATGAAAGTGATCCAGTTAAATCTCAACCACTGTGAGGCTGCACAAGATCTTTTGCAGCAATTAGTTTTGGAGGCCGGTGCAAATCTTGTCATTCTAGTATAAGAACCTAAACAATATTAACTGGGCGTCAAATGCACACTGCGTCAGATGCGATTGTGTAGCAAATAAAGGAGTGACATGGAGCGTAAGTGAGCACTACATACACAGCGACCATCAAGCTATTATATATGAGCTAATGGTAAGGAAACTAAAGTGGAAATACAGTGAAATCCACAGGTAATTTATGGGATGGAGATTTGAGCTACAACCTGAAGCTACTTTTAACTTCATGATGGAGGATACACACCTAACTTGTACAGCAGAAAATAAAGCCACCCAGCTCATGGAGGCCAATGAACGAGCCTGTGATGCAACAATGCTTGAGAGGAGTGCCAATAATTTAAAGATGTCGGTTTATTGGTGGAGCGAGGATATAGCTAAGACTATATCAACATGCCCGAACGCTTGCAATTTTATAATACGCCAGGAGTACTGTAATGCACAATCTGAGCTTAAACGAGCCACTAAGCATAGCAAACGACAGTGACTCTACGACCTTTGTGTAGAGATACTACTACGTCTACCTATCCAAATCAAAACACATATAATAAGTTATAAAGGAATTCCCATGACGTAATTTCTTTTTATCAAAACAAAATAATAATAATTAAGTAAACAACATTTCATATGTTTACAATTATAAGTAAGCGAAGTTTTATGAACTTTATGAATTATACATTATTCAAAGTATGTCATCATAAAAGTGTGTCATCATATATTATGTTTCAAAACATTTAAACTAATTTTAAATAATTTTAAATAAAACAAAAGGTAAATAATTATGATGATACAGATTTTATTAAGGGGAAAATAATAAGTAATTAAGCAAAAATATATTATATGTACATTGTGCTAGAATTGCATTTTCTACATAATTAATTTGAAATAAATATATTGATTGATTTAAGTGGGGATTAGGAAAATGAAAATGCAAATCCAAAAATTGTATAAAAGAAAGTTTTCGAACAAATAAAAATCAGAATCAGTTTGAATTTAAATAGTGTTTTACTTTCTCTGATCCTCCCGACGACCTCAGTTGACGCACGTCAAACGGGTCTAACGGTTCTTTCCTTGGTGCAAAGTTGTTTCGGCAAACTGTATCATTGAAAAGCCGGACAGTTCTGGACTTACGGACGTATAGACGGGCACTGTTTAAATATCTCTTGTGGTATATTTTACCACCAATAAAAGTTAAAGTTAGTCAATAAAAGTTTAAAGTAAAAAAGTAATAAATACGCAGTCAGATCAAGGTAATGCACAAATGTCGTTTACTCACGATATAGAGAACGATCATTTGGTGTACACCCACCACATGTGGGACGAAGTTAACTTAAAATGTAATGAGCAAACTCAAGAAGAATAACTGTAATATTCCTACCTGCCCACTGGAGTGGGAAAGGTACGTCAAGGTTATGTTTCCACAACAACTTGGAAAAGCGTTCCATGATGAATGAGGAAGCGCAAAAGAAGAGGCACTACCAGTAACTTTTAAAGAGGTTGCAAAACCATTTCGCAAAGTTGCGAACAACAAAGCCCAGACATGAACCGTAATCCAAATACAGCTTTGAAACTAGCAGCCCAAATGCAACTTGAGGCTTTCAAGAAAGTTTATGATGCATTTATTGCTGAAGGAGTTTTCCCTTATATATGGGAAAAGCAGAAGCTAGTTCTTGCTCTAAAAGGAACAAAGCCACCAGAAAAACCATCTTCTTACTGCCCAATATGTCTGCTAGATACGGCAAGAAACATATTAGAAGGGATCATAAATGACCGCGTACAGGAGGCAATCGTCAAGACGGAAGATCTTACTAAGCACGTCAGTTGTGTAGTAAACGTTGCAAGAACAGCAATGTTAGGACACAATAACCTATAGGAAGGTAATGAATGCTTTGTCAAGAATTTAGCCAAATTCTGGCGGTGCATCTCAGAATAAAAGATTGCTGATGACCTAATTTGGTCACGTCTACTCGGATGTATGCAGCTCCAACTTGGGCCAGTATATTAGAAAAGAAGACATACAGAAATAAGCTGGCAACTGTACATAGACTCAATGCCTTGCGAGTTATTTGTGCCTTTCGTACAGTTTCAGATGATGCGGTATGTGTAATTGCAAAAATGCTGCCGTTACAAAACCGCTACAAAGCTATCTAGACAGACAAAGAGAGAATGGTGGAAAAGAAAGTGTAAATACAAATACGTCAACAATGTTACCATGGCGGAACAAAATCTTTTGCCCTAACTCCCAAAAGTGTCCCAAACCCATCGTCTTTCGATTACCAAATCCAGCTCTGACCTACTAAAATCTACTACCCTACTCTTACTATATACCTCCCTAATCTTCGTGAATAACTTATCAAATATTTGATAGACTTCTGCAGACAAAATCAAAATTACATACTTACAGGAAAAATAAATTAAAAAAACATATTCATTAAACTAAAAATATTTAACACCAAAGAACAATAACTGCAAGGTAAGAAATACAGTCTATAAAATAAATTGTAAAGGATTAACTAATTGCTATATGGGCGGATTCTGCCAGTACTTAAATAAAAAAATGTATCAGCAGTCAGCACTTCCCTACAACAAATATAATCAAAAGAGTCTCCAAAAAATACAACAAATATAACCAACAAACCACCAATACTCAATAAATCGCACACATCATTTGCACTTCAAACTAATAGTCCTAACTTCAATATACTCCAAACTCCTAGTTTCAACCATTTATTACCAAACTATCTCTTCATGCTCGATATAGAGATTACACGACAATTTTTATAAAAGTCAAACATATAAAAACAAACAATTCTGTTGAAACGTTAACCGAATTTTTGTTTAAAAATAATTTATAAAAACGTAGTAGTTTTACAAAAAGTAATGGATTTTAGATCAAAAACATTACTAATACATTTACACGAACAATTAAGCTATTATCGCTTTCAATTAAGAACGCAATCCATAATCGGGGCCCAGGCCTTTTTTTCCTACTAAAATAACAATGCTGAAATTGAAATAACAATGCCTAAAGTCGTATGTCAAAAAGGCAAGCTTATGGACACCATCGAAGAATTCCATATATACAAAACATCAAAAAGAGACAACAACATATTGTTAAATGACAAACTAACTATAAAAAACAACGAACTCTACGAAACGGCAATAAAATTCAAAACTAATCCTTCACCACAATAAATAATTTTCGTAATATTAAGTTTAGTTTTAACTCTCCTATTGATAATGACAGTAAGTTTGTCGAAACGCGTTTAGGATAATTATATTTTTATTTTATTTTATTTTATACAATAATAATAAAAACTAGGAGGGCCTGGCGTGCTTCGCTACGCTTATAAATAAAGTTTTTGCGTAGACATTTTGTTGACGTAGAAGCAATGATTTCAAAAAGTGGTAATGAGATATGCTAGCATATAATTTATTTAATTTTTTTTTTAAATATATGAATGAAAAATAATCAGAACTCTAGCTGATCAGTTCGGATATATGAAAAATTAGCGACCAAATAAGTTAGAGATCAAATAAGCTTACTTGAAAACTTATTTGATCGCTAATTTTTCATACATTCGAACTGATCAGCTAGAGTTGATCAACAAAATGTCTACGCAAAAACTTTATGTATAAGCGTGGCGAAGCACGCCGGGCCCTCGTAGTATATAAAAATACAACAATCAATAATCAGTTTTTTATCCTCTTTCATTCACAAACAATATATATTAAAAATTCTAACAAACAAATTTACGATCTCAAACTATCATACCAAATACACACATTACAAAATTGTCGCTGAAAAAAAAATACAACAATCAATAATCAATTTTTTATCCTCTTTCATTCACAAACAATATATATTAAAAATTCTAACAAACAAATTTACGATCTCAAACTATCATACCAAACACACATATTACAAAATTGTCGCTGAAAAAAAAATACAACAATCAATAATCAATTTTTTATCCTCTTCCATTCACAAACAATATATATTAAAAATTCTAACAATCAAATTTACGATCTCAAACTATCATACCAAACACACACATTACAAAATTGTCGCTGAAAAAAAAAACAACAATCAATAATCAATTTTTTAACCCCTTTCACTCACAAACAATATATATTAAAAATTCTAACAATCAAATTTATGATCTCAAACTATCATACCAAACACACACATTACAAAATTGTCGCTGAAAAAAAATACAACATTCAATAATCAATTTTTTATCCTCTTTCATTCACAAACAATATATATTAAAAATTCTAATAATAGAATCTACGATCTTAAACTATCATACCAAACACACACATTACAAAATTGTCGCTGAAAAAAATACAACAATCAATAACCAATTTTTTATCCTCTTTCATTCACAAACAATATATATTAAAAATTCTAACAAACAAATTTACGATCTCAGACTATCATACCAAACACACACATTACAAAATTGTCGCTGAAAAAAAATACAACAATCAATAATCAATTTTTTATCCTCTTTCAATAACAAACAATATATATTAAAAATTCTAACAATCAAATTTACGATCTCAAACTATCATACCAAACACACACAAAACAAAATTGTCGCTGAAAAAAAATACAACAATCAATAACCAATTTTTTATCCTCTTTCATTCACAAACAATATATATTAAAAATTCTAACAAACAAATTTACGATCTCAAACTATCATACCAAACACACACATTACAAAATTGTCGCTGAAAAAAAATACAACAATTAATAATCAATTTTTTATCCTCTTTCATCCACAAACAATATATATCTAACTAAATATTAAACGTATTAATATATAAGATAAAACAACAAAGAAAAATAACGTCCATACTCTCCTATATCAATGCATAAACTGAAAAGAAAATATAAAATACTATAAACAAAGAAAAGATTTGGACGATTCCATTTGATCCATTTGATTTGATTTGAGAGGAGGCAGTTGAATTCAAAAATACATTTTAATTCGTCTATAACTTTTTTATTTATGATCCCAAAAATCCCAAAAATCTCTCAGATCTAGGTTACACTAATATCAGTTAGCAGTAAAAATTTGGAATGAGTGAAAATTCGAATGAAAAAGCCTTAGGCTGTACAAAGTACAAAGCTAGCGTATTAATATATAAGATTATAAATAAATACTTCACTTGACGAAAAAAATTTAATATTTGTATTTTATAAAAAATTAGTACTATTATTTCGAAAAGCTACTTGGATAAAATAATTTTCTAAAAAGATATTTTACTATTTTTGTAAATATATGTATTTTTATTTATGCAAATAATTCAAAATCTTACTCGCACAAAAAATCTTGTATGCAATTCGGGCATATAGTATCTTTTTTGCTTTCGAGTGATTGTTTCTCTCGTCTAACGCCTCAAGAAACAATTTCACTCTTAAGCGGAAAAGACATACTTTACTCCCTTAATACATA
This sequence comes from Diogma glabrata, assembly GCA_963693315.1. Lineage (NCBI taxonomy): Eukaryota > Metazoa > Arthropoda > Insecta > Diptera > Cylindrotomidae > Diogma > Diogma glabrata. The sequence goes on along the minus strand of OY856187.1, from coordinate 15,715,559 downwards.
AATAGCTATTGAATACTGAACAACAGATGTTCAATTCGGTTTTTGATGTCGTTTTGAAACCTTCATAAAATCTTAACAACAAATTTATAATATATAACTTTGATTTAGAATAATCAATTTTTTTAAAATATTTTGCTTGCGATGAATAAAAAATGTGGGTGCAAATCTAAGCTAGCGCCTCGATTTGCAAACTCCACATTCGTCCAAAATCTTTAGCTTTACGTTCTTGCATTATAATGTACTATAATCAATTATTGGCCAAATCTGAAGAGAACGTATTGTTGTTTAGAATTGTATTGCTAAATTTCTTCTATCATTACACGATTTAAATATTTTTTTTTTTTTTTTTTTTTAATAAAATGTGTTGTGTAATAGGGTTTAGAATATGTGTCACAACAACACATAAATACCTTTTAAGACCTAGGTCTAGACCTGGGTCCCACAACAACTGGCGTTCTGAGGTGTAGATTAACGCTTTTTTTAAACATCTGTGGGTTGAAGCCACCTGAGACTAAGTGTTCCGGCAAACTATTCCATTTGTACGCAGTTCGGACAAAGAAGTCTCTCTGCGATCTGCCAGTATGACAGCGCGGGATCTTTACCGTTTCACTGGTTGCGGCAGCCGATTGCCGAGTGGAACGGGGGTAAGAATAAGTTTGAGGCATGATGCCGCTGATTTCATCTGAGCACTGCTGATGACGATATTTGTAAAAAACAACGAGGTCAGCAACAGTGCGACGATGTTGTAGGGAATCAAGTTTTGATGTCAAAGTTCGATCACCTACAATTCGTATAGCTCGCTTTTGAACAGAGTCCAAGAGTGCCAAGATGGAAACAGAGGCAGCACCCCAAACTTGACAGCAGTACTCCATACAGGGACGAATATAGGACTTATAAACATGGAGCAATTGGTATGGAGTGAAAAATTTTTTGCATCTATTTAGGAGGCCGAGTTTTTTAGACGCGCTTTTTGCCATCGCCATTACATGATCGTTCCAGAGTAGGTCATTTGAAACTGTGACACCCAATAAACGAATGTTTTTACATTCACCTATTGGTTCATCACACATACTAAATAAAATATCTTTGGGGAACTCGGCCTTTAATCTGGAAACAATCAACAGCTGTGTTTTGGTGGAGTTGAAATTGACAAGGTTTTGGTCACCCCAGTCGGCGACTTTATTCAGGTCTTTGTTCACGTTTATGGCAGCGTCTCTCCGGGCAGGATTAATTCGTTCGTGCATTTTACCTTTTGAAGGAAGGGGCTCGAACGACTTGTGCAGAGTACTATCATCTGCAAAACTATTTATTGGGTTGCTGGTGATTTTCAACAATTCGTTGATATAAATCAAAAATAGGGTTGGGGACAATACTGAGCCTTGGGGTACACCAGCGTTAATTAGTTTAGACTCAGAAGAATATCCGTCTAAGGTTACCGAAATGTATCGGTCGGATAGAAAATTTTGAATCAGCTTCACAACATTGGGATGAAAACCGTACGCAACGAGCTTGTTGATTAAGTTGGCATGCCAGACTCGATCGAATGCCTTGGAGATGTCTAAAGCGATAACGTATGTTTCACCACCTTTATCAAGTATGCTGTTCCAACAATGCGCTACATAGTTTAATAGATCGGTAGTTGATCTTTTGTTTCGAAAACCGTATTGGCTGTCGGATATTAAATGATTTTCTTCCAGAAATTTTGAAATATGTGCATTAATATAATGCTCATAGACTTTGGATAGGACCGATAGTAAAGCTATTGGTCTATAATTTGAGATATCGGATTTTGGTCCCTTTTTGGGGACGGGCTGGACATTTGCCAACTTCCAGCACGAGGGAATTATACCAGATTTGTAGGATTGGTAGAATATTTTAGTTAAAGTTGGTGCAAGTTCTTTGGAAAAGGTTTTTAAAATAATGGGTGGAATATTGTCCATTCCTGATGCTTTGTTGATGTTTAACCCCTTTAAAAGTTTAGCGACTATTTTGGGTTTGAAGTGAAGTTCATTCATATTAACACCTGAAGACTGGATTTGGGGTATTTCTTTAGGAGTTTCCAAAACAGTGGAGTTCAGAGCAAAGCGTTCAGCGAACAAGTTAGCTTTTCTTGCGGGATCATTGACGATTAAATCACCATCAATAATAGGGGGAATAGAAAATTTTGTACCAGAATTTAAAGAATTAATGGCACTGTAGAAACTCTTGTCAGAAACAGACATAGACGTAAGTTTTGAGGCTTTCGCTCTGTCAATTTCGGACTTTTCGTTTGAGATAATCTGATTAGATATTTTGTTGGCCTTTAGATATTGGGATCGATTAGTGGGAGTTTTGTTATGAATCCAAATATTAAATGATCTACGTTTGTTTCTAAGTGCCGTTTTGGCAGCTTTCGAATACAAGTATTTTTGTTTGGGTTTTACTATGGAGAAAGGGACAAATTTATTGATAGCAAATTGGATGGTTTCTGTAAAGTTTTGAGCAGAAACATTTACATTGTCAGTGTAAAAACAATGACGGTCGAAAGGGAAACCATGGAAAAAATTTTGAAGACCACTCTTATCCATTTTTGAGTAGTGAAATATTTTACGGGGTTTGGGAGCTGTAGTTTTAAGTAAATCAGTTTTGATAACTGATGAGATTAAATAATGATCAGAATTTCCAATACTACCTTTCGCAACATCGACACTCGTAATATCTGGCATTGTGGTAAGATAGAGATCTAGTAGAAAACTATTATCACCGCCATTACGGGGAGTGAAAGTCGGGCTTTTAACAATTTGGAATAGGCCCTGAGACGCGGCAAAAATTTCTGCCAGTTTTCCACTATTGTCAACATCGTCGGTCGATTTGGAGAATTCCAACCATGATTTGTTGTGGACGTTGAAGTCACCGGTAACGATAACTTCACAATTAGGGGACTTTGCTCTAATCTCGTCCATAATTTTTGTCAGTATATTAAAAAAGTTTGGGTTACGTTTGTTGGGGGACCGGTATAAAGCTATTGTAAAAAAAGTCATTTCTGGAAGACAAATCTTTAAAACCATTGTATTGAAGCCGTCACCGTGTAGTTCAAAATTTGGAAAGCGCGTGTACGCAACACTCTCATGAATGAATGCGCCAACGCCCTGATGGAGTTTGAAAGCTGATTCGAGCCTATATTTGGAATTAAGCGATTCTATAAAGAGAAAATTTTCAGAAACTTGTGTTTCTGTAAGGAATAGAATGTTCGGTTTGTCGTGCTCAAGATGATGTTGCACGTGGTCATGGTTAGCGTTCAATCCGCAGATGTTTTGAACATGTATTTTAAAATTTTTTATTGATTCATATATGTTTTGTCCCTGCAAATTCCGTGGACATGCCGCTTTATGGGCGGGTGGATTGCGCAAATTTGCTTTACCACTTGCAGACTTATTTTTTTTCGGTTGTACTGCCATATATATATCAAAATGTTTATTTTATTTTTTTGTGTTTTATTTTAAAATGCATAACTAAGTAAAAAATCCTATCATACTACAAAATATGACATATGCCAATATTTCATGATAAGATGAAGAAATAATAACAAAATAATAAGTGAAAAACAAATTGTGAGAAATTTGCAGAAAACAAAACAAAACTAAATGCCAATAATCCAGCTGATGCAGCGCACCCCAGACGCACCGCCCACCACCCTAATCGAGGCACAAAGCCCACACATAACTACGTGTTGGTTCGATTCCTCGGAAGAGCTAATGAGCGGTACCGCTACGGAACGCTGCCCAGCTAAGACTGGAAGTGCTGCCGTTGACTAATTAAAGTTCGTCCGCCAGCACCCTAAGATATCATCTTGGCTAATGACATCTCCTGCCATTGCCAGTGGTATGTGATATCTCACGCTAACTCAAATGTCAATGGCAGGGACTGGAGTACGCAGGGTAGTCAGACCCGTAGATCAACATTGATCATAATCGATCAAAATCGATCCCTCCTGCGGTCATGAAAATATGAAAACAATAAGATTACACTTAATACGAATTTAATCCTGCTTTCTTGGAATAATATTATAACAAAAGAAAATCTGTTTTTATCAATTTCCAATTGCTAAAATATATTACACACTCATTCTTCAAAATTTATATCGATATGACAATACTAAATCAAAATACTATATTAAACGTACGTGATAAACAATAAAATTTCGATTCAGTTCAACAAAATATAGTTCGAGCAAACAACTAAAAGATACATGCAAACAAATAATAGTTAATCCAAATTCATTAAGTGGTAGATGGACACAGAATAGAAAATTTATTTTAATTTAATTTAATTTTAAATTGAATATTTAATTAAGTGATTTGTGATATACATTCAATATGTATCTAGATAATTTTAAAATGATTTATAATGGATTCATGTTCTCTTAATTTTACACTGCATCATATTGTTTAGAGTTTATAATTTATTTCGAAGAGAAAAATTGAAATGCATATTAACACATAACTCCATGAAATGTTATGCTTCTGCATTTTATTTCTAACCAAGAAAAATATTTGTCTTGTCATCGTGTTAATTCAAAACAACCCAATAAAAATAAGAAATAATATTTTAAATATAAAAAAATGCCCAGAAAATACTTTTCGTTATAAATACAAAGGAAAAACAACAAAATGAAAACATAAATTTCCTTTCAGTTTGGGTTTGGTTTTTTTTTTAAATCGAATGAAACAGAGTGGAAAATTGGCTTTGCTCGAGTTAACTTATTTTTTTTTATACTTTTCGTAAAAATATTTTTATTTGGGACACTGGACAGTATTGATATTTAAAGGAAATAATAATATTTATTTTGATTAAAATAGATTTTTTTTTATTCGGTTTCTTTTTATATATCTGTGAAAAGAAAGCTCTTGTGATTAGCAGTCAATGAAGAGGAAATATGACTCGGAGATTCAATCGAAAATTTTTTGTATTTTGTCGTAGGTGTTTAAGTAATTGAAAGCGATGAAAGTTTGGACCTTAAATAATCGCTAAGCTTGAAATTGTAAATTAAATTATATTAAAGATTGATAAGTTTTTTATTGAAAGTTTAAAATTTTATTTAAATAAACCTAAATTAAAAATGTGAAACTATAACAGAGCGAAAATGGAATAGCAAAACTGTATTTAACAGTAAATGTCCTTATCTAATTTCTATCAATTTATATAATTAGAGCTCTCTTAGGATAACGTGATCGGGTACGTCAATCAACCTATAACCAATTTGAAAAAGTAAAGCTATCACAATTAAGATTATTTAAAATTAATACTATCCTAAGCCGACATTACTCTATGTGTAGTGTTTTAATTTCCCAAATTATCGCCGTTCTCTGCCAGTCTATTAAGATCTTTTCTATTGCGCTCTCTATCTAAAACTCTTCCAGTATAATCGATTACAGTAAGCCCTCAACAAAAAAAACAATCTTTATTACAATTTGGATTCATGTGATCATGGCTACTCTTCCTATTCCTCCGCCACTTGTTCGTAGTGCCCATCAATGTTTTAATGAATTTTATCAAAACTCAATTTCTAAATGGAAAAGAATTTAAATATAATAAAAAGTTATATAATCTTACATCATTCAGCTTGCCTCAAAACAATTTGAAATCTTTTGAAATAATTCAAAATCTGCTTATCATTATTTTTATTTTCTTAAATTTCTTTTCTCAAGTTGTGTTTTTTGTTGTTATTTAAAATGCATAAAAATTGTTTTAAGTTTATGCTGCTGCTTTTATTTTACGTTTGTCTCTTTATTTATTTATTCATCTTGTGCTTTTCTGTTGTACTAACTGTAAATGATAATAAAAACGTCTTAAGTAAAGTTTTGTTTACGTTAAAAGAATTTGCTTATTCACTGGTATGGTTGTTGTTTGTATATGTGAGACTAGGGATAGAATTAGATACTTTTAGTAGATATTTTTTTTATTATTTTATGACATCTACTGTTTTTAAATGTAACAGAGCTAGAATTGCTTCTACTGTTTGTTACATATTTACTGCTATCAACCAGTTTTAACTGGCATTTTGAAATATTTTTCTTGGTGACGCGTTCAAATTTTTTTAAGACATAATCAGATTATTTTTTTCTAATTTGGATAATTTTTTATAGAATTGTAAAGTATCAAAATGGAATCGTAGGCTACATCTATAAAGTACAACAAACAAAACAAAAAGTTGTTTTTTAAAACACTAATATTTTGGTTTTTTGAAAAATATATTTTCTTCAGTGGTTACGATTAATTCAACCAAAAAACAAACAATCCACTCACATTGGATGAAATTATTCTCTAATAAACAACTTTTCTATAATTACACGAACAACAAACACATAAATAATAACAAAATTAATTAATAAAATTTTCTAAAATAATTATCAGAATATTTTTCCATCAATTAAAATTCAAACCAAATAATCCAGGTAAAATCCAAAAGCAATTGAAAAATTCATTATAGATTTTCTTGTTTATTTTAAATTTGTGTTTTTCATCTCGATTAAATCAAATCACATTAACAATCACTTAACCTGGATCAACAAATTATTTTACGTTGTTCAGAATTTTACATATTAATTAGAAAATGATTATGTAAAATTCTATACATTATTGTTTAAGATTTAAGAAGATTAATGTTTCAATAAAATATATAAGGGAAATATATGAAGCAATCTGAAAACCTTTACATCAACCATCAACATGCTACACAAATGACACAAAAAATTATTCAATGTTTCAAAAATTCCACTCTGTCAACAGATCCAAAAAATTTCAAATTTAAGGTAATTCAATGCAAAACGATTTCAATATAAATAAATTAATTTTCGCCGTTCTAATGATGATGATGGTGGGGATATTTGTAATAAAATGTAAATTTTTCTGGTTGAGTTGAATAAAACAATAAATCAGAATAAAATCATTTTGTACACCTGCTTAATACCTTAACCTTCTTTTTCCACCGAATATAACAGGTAATAATAAGAATAATAATTTCATTTCACCCACAACCCTCTACTTTTACAAAATCTGCAAAAGCATTAAATGAAAATGACATGAAAAATATTTAAATTTTCCATGTTTTTCTTATTATTATTTTGAACTCTTTTTTTTAGGAAATTCAGTGTGTTCTTATTTATTTATTAACTTATATTTTTTTTGAATATTTTAAATTAAAATAATTAATTCGTTCTGATTTTAAAGAATTTTATTTGAAAATTAAAATTTAAGGAAAAAGGTTGAACAAGGTGTTTGTTACAGGTGAATTAGGGTTGTTATCGAAGTAATTATAAGAACAGGAAATAAATTAGGGCGGTGTTGTTTGTGATTGTTGACTGGGTAGTAAGTTTAATAATGTTTAATTGTTTTTTTGCATACTGAAAACTTAAATGTATGTAATTTATGCTTTTGTTTAATAAAACGTGTTGCGTACCATGAATTAAAATAGTTGTCACAACAACACATTCAGATCTAGGAACCAAAAAAACATGCTTTCTATGGTTGACGGGCACAAATTTTGTTTGTTTGTTTTTAAAGAAATGGTAACTAAAGGATAACTATACTATAAATGCTATAATATGGTATCTGGTATCTGATATCTAATATCTGGTATCTGGTTTCTGGTATCCGGTATCGGACTGGTATCTGGTATATGGTATCTGGTATCTGATATCTAGTATCTGGTAACTGATATCTGGTGTCTGGTATCTGGTATCTGATATCTGGTATCTGGAATCGGGTATCTGGTGTCTGGTATCTGGTGTCTCGTATCTGGTATCCGGTATCTGATATCTGGTAGCTGGTATCTGGTAGCTGGTACCAGGTATCTGGTATCTGGTATCTGATATCTGGCTTCTGGTATCTGGCATCTGGTATCTGATATCTGGTGTCTGGTATCTGGTATCTGGTATCTGGTATCTGGTATCTGGTATCTGGTATCTGGTATCTGGTATCTGGTATCTGGTATCTGGTATCTGGTATCTGGTATCTGGTATCTGGTATCTGGTATCTGGTATCTGGTAGCTAGTATCTGGTATCTGGCATCTGGCATCTGGTATCTGGTATCTGGTATCTGGTGTCTGGTATCTGGTATCTGGTATTTGATATCTGGTATCTGGTATCTTGTATCTGGTATCTGGTATCTGGTTTCTGGTATCTGGTATCTGGTATCTGGTATCTGGTATCTGGTATCTGGTATCCGGTATCTATTATCTGGTATCTGGTGTTAGATATCTGGTATCTGGTATCTGGTGTTTGGTATCTGGTATCGAGTTTATATGTATATGGTAGCTGGTATCTGTTATCTGGTTCATGGTAGCTGCTATCTGGTATCTTGTTTCTGGTTTCTGGTATCTGGCATCTGGCATCTGATATCTGGTATTAGTTGTCAGGTATCGTTTATCTGGTTTCTAGTATCTGGTATCTGGTATCTGGTATCTGGTATCTGGTATCTGGTACCTGGTATCTGGTATCTGGTATCTGGTATCTGGTATCTGGTATCTGATATCTGATATCTGGTATCTGGTATCTGGTATCTGGTATCTGGTATCTGGTATCTGGTATCTAATATCTGGTATCTGGTATCTGGTATCTGGTATCTAGTATCTATTATCTGGTATCTGGTATCTGATATCTGATATCTGGTATCTGGTATCTGGTATCTGGTATCTGGTAACTGGATCTGGTATCTGGTATCTGGTATCTGGTATCTGGTATATGGTATATGGTATCTGGTATCTGGTATCTGGTATCTCGTATCTGGTATCTGGTATATGGTATCTGATATCTGGTATCTGGTATCTGGTATGTGGTAGCTGGTATCTGGTATCTGGTATCTGGTATCTGGTATCTGGTATCTGGTATCTGGTATCTGGTATCTGGTATCTGGTATCTGGTTTCTGGTATCTGGTTTCTGGTATCTGGGATCGTGTAACTGGTATATGGTATCTGGTATATGGTAGCTGGTATCTGGTATATGGTATCTTGTATCTGGTGTCTGGTATCTGGTTTCTGATATCAGGTTTTCTGGTTTCTGGTATCTGATAATTGGTATCTGGTTTCTAGTGTCTGGTATTATGTATTCTTTTTTCGGTATCTTATATCTGGTATCTGGTATCTGGTATCTAGTTTCTTGTATTTGGTATCCGGTATCTTGTTTCTGGTATCTGGTATCTAATATCAGATATCTGACATCTGATGTCTTGTATCTGGTTTCTGGTATCTGGTATCTGGCATCTGATATGTGGTATCTGGTATCTGGTGTCACGTATCTGATGTCTGGTATCTGGTGTCTGGTATCAGATATCTGGTATCGTATCTGGTATCTGGTGTCTGGTATTTGGTATCTGGTACCTAGTATCTGGTATCTTGTATTTAATATCTGGGATCTGGTTTCTTGCATCTGGCATCTGGTATCTGATATCTGATATTTGGTATCTGGTATCTGGTATTTGGTGTCTGTGTTACGACCGACTATCCTGAATATTTCTTTAAAAGTAAGAATATTCATACATAAAAGAATTTCTCTAATAATTTGCTAATTTATTTCAATTTCGGCCTGAAAACGAAACAGATATAAAAGAGTTCATGTATATCAATAATATTTTAACATTTTTTAAAAGTTATTTGCACTCAATACTAATTAATAATACTTGTTTGTGTCTACTATGTAGGCTTATTTATAGTATTACATGAAGATGTAATACAGCTGTTCAAATTTATTGAGTTTTAGAAAAGTTGTTTGATCGGATGATATATGGAAGTTTAAATGCTTAATTTTTGTGCGAGAAAGAAACATTAGAAAATAAGCAAAATACTGAAGAGGTCTATTTTTTTTTGGCCAAGTTATTATGTAAATTAAAATCAAGTAGGAACATTGTTATCAGAGTGTTGTGACACAAAAAAATGTAAATTTGATCGAAAATTGTTATTAAATTAAATTTATTAAAATAATTTATTTGTAAAATTGTTGTTTTTATCATAACAGTGTTAAGTTTTTGTTCCTTTTTATTAAGTTTTGTGCATTAAGAAGTTTAACTAGCATCATGTTTTAAAATCAAACAATATGAGCATTTTGTATGAGAAAACGCCTTCAAAGATGCCAAAACCGTTGTTTGATCATTCCGGTTACTGAAAGGAGGATTACATCGATTGTTGGTAAAAAACAAGGCAACGGATGAATTTGAGTTGGATGTCCGAAGTTGTGTTTAAAAGGGTGAAAATAACTCGTCTAAAGATTTTCGAATAAAATTCGTCGTCAATACTTGAACGAGATAGATTTGTTTTAACGAGAAACATACATGTATGAAGCATTGTCTGAGGAATGTGTAACATCATGTAGTGATTGACCATAAGGGTTACACTATACTTTAATAACATTATCAGCATTAAAGTATATTCATAAAAATATATCATATTCCAAGCGCCTGACGCTGCAGTTTCTTACGAAAGAAATTGAAAGAAATAAAACTAATATATATTCAGTGAACGTGATGTTGTGAGAATAAAAGGTTACACTCAAAATAGTGGCCGGTTTTCTGTGTGTTATATAGTTTTAATGTAATTACATTAAGTATATGTAATAACCAAATTAACATAAATAAATAATGTGTTAAAGTAAATAAAGATGTTTAACGAACCTCAACATACCTAAAATAATATAACGAATACCACCAGTTATATTAATATTAATAATTAAGCCCGAAATATTTAAAGCAGAAGCTAATAAATACAATATAATAATTAAAATTGATGATCCAATGAAAACAGTTGATAATATTAACGAAAGGTTAGAAATATTAAATAGGTACCACAATGACCCAATTACAGGAGGTCACACAGGACAGAATAGGACTAAGAAGAAAATAATGAAAAACTACAACTGGCACAATATGTCTAAAGACATCAACAAATTTATACAAAATTGTGAATTATGTCAGAAGAACAAGTATAATCCTAGAATCAAAGAAAATATGGTGATTACAGAAACACCAGAGGAAGCATTCGAAACAATCCAAATAGATTTAGTAGGACCTTTACCAATAACGATTAATAATAATAAGTTTATTCTTACAGCGCAATGTGAACTAACTAATTTCGTAATACCGATACCACTGCAGAATAAAGAAAGTATAACCGTCGCAAAAGAATTTTCGAAAAAATCATTTGTATTTTCGGAATACCTAAGACACTTAAATCGGACAGGGGTACGGAATTTTTAAATGAAACCCCAGCAGAAATTTCTAAGTTACTAAAAGTAAAGCAAATTTTTAGCACCGCTTATCATCCACAAACAATCGGAAAACTTGAAAGAAATCATAAGGAACTAAATGCATACCTTAGACATTACTCCAACGAAAACCATACAGACTGGGACGAGTGGATACCAATATACGCCTTATGTTATAACACAACACCAAGCGCGTATCACGCATACACACCATTCGAACTAATTTTCGGTAGAACTACAAATTTAAATGATGTACAAAAAGCTAAAAAATCATATAATGTAGAACAATACGCAGAGATAATTAGACAAAGGCTATTAGTTACGAAATCCAGAGTAAGGGAAGTAATAGAAAAAGAAAAACAAAAACGAAAAATGAACTTTGACAAAAAGAATAATAACCCAATCTCAATTAAAATAGGAGACAAAGTTTATATAGAGTCAGAAGGTAAACATAAACTAGATAGCATTTACGAAGGACCTTACGAAGTTATACAAATATTAAGCAATAATAACATAGAGATAAAACAAAAAAACAGAAAGATAGTCGTTCACAAAAATAGAGTTAAACTACTAAATTAAAAATATAATATATCAAAAACAAAGAAATTCATGAATTAATATTATAACGCTTTATTATTAATTTTAATACAATAAACTTAAGTAAAATAGCATTTACACAAATAAATATAAAAGAAATTAAATTTTTTTTTTTTCTCAAACCAAAAATAAAATCATTTCTCGTTAATAAAAAATAACTTTTATAAAATTAATTAGCATTAATTAGCACTTAACAGACTACGGTTCTGTTTTTCAATTTTTAAATGTAAACAAATATCTTAACGTAATAGGATAAAATCATAACGTATAATTTTTTTTTATTATTAATGATTTGATTTCAAATAATTTTTTTTTAAAGGGGATGGTATACCATAGTAACCCTAAGTAATAAAATAAAAGTAAATGAATACGTTTAAATAAAAATAATAATCTTAAGTAATAAAGTAAAATTAAATAAATGCGTTAAGTTAACAAGGTTAAAAACTCTAAATAGCACACACGTACACACAATCTAATTATGCAAGAGCTAATTTTCAAACTTAATAAAAATAATAATTTTCTCTAAAAACCGCAAACAAGGTTAAATGTAAAGAATCGAGTACTCGCTGACTTTTAGCTGCCAATGGCCTAGAGCAATGCCGGAACACCGAATACTCAATTCTAAGAGAACAGTTCAAAACAAAAATTAGTATTACAAAAAGGTAGTGTCAGGCGAATTGAATATGTTTTCTTTTAAAAAAAAAGGGGAAAGGTGTAGTGATTGACCATAAGGGTTACACTATACTTTAATAACATTATCAGCATTAAAGTATATTCATAAAAATATATCATATTCCAAGCGCCTGACGCTGCAGTTTCTTACGAAAGAAATTGAAAGAAATAAAACTAATATATATTCAGTGTACGTGATGTTGTGAGAATAAAAGGTTACACTCAAAATAGTGGCCGGTTTTCTGTGTGTTATATAGTTTTAATGTAATTACATTAAGTATATGTAATAACCAAATTAACATAAATAAATAATGTGTTAAAGTAAATAAAGATGTTTAACGAACCTCAACATACCTAAAATAATATAACGAATACCACCAGTTATATTAATATAATCAGAACAACAGTGAAATTTTTTAATGATATCACTGTATTTTATTGGGGCATCAAGTGATTATTTGATACACATGATTCTTATATGTATAAATATCATGCTGGTTCATCTTTTGATTTTGTTCATCTTTGGTGTGATTAACATTGTGTATTACATTCCACAAAGCGTTAACGGATGACGCTCCAGATCTTTAAATAAGTGGGATGCAAATTGTTATAGCCTACAATCAACATTTGTTCCACAGGACTGGTTTTGGAAGAAGACAAATAATTAATGTAAACCTTTTGATTTAATTTATATAATTTGTGCACTGTTAAATTATTTTCGTCATGTATTCAGTACCTAGTTTTTTTATATAAATTTTCTGACTTATAAATAAGAGATTTCTCAAGTCATAATTCAATATATTTTTTGGTATTTATTGCATAGCTTAAGTAAATTTTTCTGTGATAAATAAGAGATTTCCAGGGTCAGGGTTTCTGAATTATTTTGATAAAAGTCCAATCGTTTCATATGGTATCTAGTATGATATCTAATATCTGGTATTTTGTGACCGGTATCTGGTATCTGATATCTTGTATTCGGTATCTGGTTTCCGATCTCATTTGTAAATTGGAAAACCATGATTTTGTAGACTTACCATAAATCTAATATCTTTGTCATATGTGGTAAGTTCAAAATAACAATGAGTCCAACACGAAATAACCACCTTCTTGAATAATATTAACATGCTTAAAGATCTGTTTTATAAGATCTCTAATTAGTGTAAACATTCAAGAAAATCTATAATACTTTAAATCCCAAAACATAACATTAATAAACAGAATTTTTAATGAAAGCAAAACTTGAAATATCGTAATCATTTCTAATCATTCTTAAACCATACATATCACTACAACTCGAACCCTATTTTATTTTAAACAAAACACAAGCATGTACATATTTGTTATTTCTTCAACTTAAGACGAATTTCAACCCGTTTCCTTTCTTTTCTTATAATTTGAATAATTCTTTTCCGGATTAAATTATTTCTATTGACAAATTGAATAAATTAAGAAAATCGAAATAATTTTCGTGTTTTTATTTTGTTTTGAGATTTCTTTAATTTAATTTGTGTCATAAAGGAAAGACAATATTTCAGTGTTTCGTTTTAGTACTAAAGTGAAGATTTTATAAAAATAACTTTTTCACTATCACAGTATTGTATGTAATTTTTAACGAAAACGAAACGAAGAAAGTTTGAAAAAGTTTTAACAAAAAAGTTGTTATTACTTAAGAATTTCGGATAATCAAAACATTTGATCTGCTTATAAAAACCAAAAATTAAAGTAAACACAAACGTAAAGGTAGCAAAGTAAACATTATCACAACGAACAAATGAAAAAAAATCCCGATAACACTTCTAAGCCTGTATGATCTTCTAATCCAATAATCAACCCACCTAATTCCCACCAAATAATAAAATTGGATTCTATCTATTCACTCGCGTCAATCTCACAATATATAATCCAATAATCTTATCATCTCACAAAACACTAGCTTCAATCACACAAATTCTTTTTTCTCGAAAAATTAAATTTTCTTTTTTTTATTAATAATAATTTTCTTTTTACATTTTTGGTCTATTTGTTTATTTTGTGGGTTTTCGTTTTATTATGTTATTTGGATCATTTTCTTCACTCGTTATTATATTTATTTTGTTTTGTTGTAATACCGAACGAAAATCAAAGGAATCAAAACAAAAACGTTTCATTTTTTATTAAATTTTGCGAAGGAAATTGAAAATAAATTGATTTTATTTTTTAATATTATGTTATGGATGTTTCTGCGTAAAATGACACCCGATCGGCAGAGTCCTTCGAAAATGTTTGAATAATATTTTGCCGTTTAATCAGGATCAGTATAGGATATACAAATTCGAATATATGCAAAAATTATATTGCGTAAGAGGCAAGGTCATTCAATTCAATCAGTTCATTCTATTCATTCAATTCAATCAATTCAATCAATTCATTCAATTCATGCAATTCATTCAATTCATTCAATTCATTCAATTCATTCAATTCATTCAATTCATTCAATTCATTCAATTCATTCAATTCATTCAATTCATTCAATTCATTCAATTCATTCAATTCATTCAATTCATTCAATTCATTCAATTCATTCAATTCATTCAATTCATTCAATTCATTCAATTCATTCAATTCATTCAATTCATTCAATTCATTCAATTCATTCAATTCATTCAATTCATTCAATTCATTCAATTCATTCAATTCATTCAATTCATTCAATTCATTCAATTCATTCAAATTATTCAATTCATTCAATTCATTCAATTCATTCAATTCATTCAATTCATTCAATTCATTCTATTCATTCAATTCATTCAATTCGTTCAATTCATTCAATTCATTCAATTCATTCAATTCATTCAATTCATTCAATTCATTCAATTCATTCAATTCATTCAATTCATTCAATTCATTCAATTCATTCAATTCATTCAATTCATTCAATTCATTCAATTCATTCAATTCATTCAATTCATTCAATTCATTCAATTCATTCAATTCATTCAATTCATTCAATTCATTCAATTCATTCAATTCATTCAATTCATTCAATTCATTCAATTCATTCAATTCATTCAATTCAATCAATTCATTCAATTCATGGAATTCATTCAATTCATTCAATTCGTTCAATTCATTCAACTCATTCAATTCATTCAATTCATTCAATTCATTCAATTCATTCAATTCATTCAATTCATTCAATTCATTCAATTCATTCAATTCATTCAATTCATTCAATTCATTCAATTCATTCAATTCATTCAATTCATTCAATTCATTCAATTCATTCAATTCATTCAATTCATTCAATTCATTCAATTCATTCAATTCATTCAATTCATTCAATTCATTCAATTCATTCAATTCATTCAATTCATTCTATTCATTCAATTCATTCAATTCGTTCAATTCATTCAATTCATTCAATTCATTCAATTCATTCAATTCATTCAATTCATTCAATTCATTCAATTCATTCAATTCATTCAATTCATTCAATTCATTCAATTCATTCAATTCATTCAATTCATTCAATTCATTCAATTCATTCAATTCATTCAATTCATTCAATTCATTCAATTCATTCAATTCATTCAATTCATTCAATTCATTCAATTCATTCAATTCATTCAATTCATTCAATTCATTCAATTCATTCAATTCATTCAATTCATTCAATTCATTCAATTCATTCAATTCATTCAATTCATTCTATTCATTCAATTCATTCAATTCGTTCAATTCATTCAATTCATTCAATTCATTCAATTCATTCAATTCATTCAATTCATTCAATTCATTCAATTCATTCAATTCATTCAATTCATTCAATTCATTCAATTCATTCAATTCATTCAATTCATTCAATTCATTCAATTCATTCAATTCATTCAATTCATTCAATTCATTCAATTCATTCAATTCATTCAATTCATTCAATTCATTCAATTCATTCAATTCATTCAATTCATTCAATTCATTCAATTCATTCAATTCATTCAATTCATTCAATTCATTCAATTCATTCAATTCATTCAATTCATTCAATTCATTCAATTCATTCAATTCATTCAATTCATTCAATTCATTCAATTCATTCAATTCATTCAATTCATTCAATTCATTCAATTCATTCAATTCATTCAATTCATTCAATTCATTCAATTCATTCAATTCATTCAATTCATTCAATTCATTCAATTCATTCAATTCATTCAATTCATTCAATTCATTCAATTCATTCAATTCATTCAATTCATTCAATTCATTCAATTCATTCAATTCATTCAATTCATTCAATTCATTCAATTCATTCAATTCATTCAATTCATTCAATTCATTCAATTCATTCAATTCATTCAATTCATTCAATTCATTCAATTCATTCAATTCATTCAATTCATTCAATTCATTCAATTCATTCAATTCATTCAATTCATTCAATTCATTCAATTCATTCAATTCATTCAATTCATTCAATTCATTCAATTCATTCAATTCATTCAATTCATTCAATTCATTCAATTCATTCAATTCATTCAATTCATTCAATTCATTCAATTCATTCAATTCATTCAATTCATTCAATTCATTCAATTCATTCAATTCATTCAATTCATTCAATTCATTCAATTCATTCAATTCATTCAATTCATTCAATTCATTCAATTCATTCAATTCATTCAATTCATTCAATTCATTCAATTCATTCAATTCATTCAATTCATTCAATTCATTCAATTCATTCAATTCATTCAATTCATTCAATTCATTCAATTCATTCAATTCATTCAATTCATTCAATTCATTCAATTCATTCAATTCATTCAATTCATTCAATTCATTCAATTCATTCAATTCATTCAATTCATTCAATTCATTCAATTCATTCAATTCATTCAATTCATTCAATTCATTCAATTCATTCAATTCATTCAATTCATTCAATTCATTCAATTCTTTCAATCCAATTAATTCATTCAATTCATTCAATTCATTCAATTAATCCAATTCATTCAATTCATTCAATTCATTCAATTCATTCAATTCATTCAATTCATTCAATTCATTCAATTCATTCAATTCATTCAATTCATTCAATTCATTCAATTCATTCAATTCATTCAATTCATTCAATTCATTCAATTCATTCAATTCATTCAATTCATTCAATTCATTCAATTCATACAATTCATTCAATTCATTCAATTCATTCAATTCATTCAAATCATTCAATTCATTCAATTCAATTAATTCATTCAATTCATTCAATTCATTCAATTAATCCAATTCATTCAATTCATTCAATTCATTCAATTCATTCAATTCATTCAATTCATTCAATTCATTCAATTCATTCAATTCATTCAATTCATTCAATTCATTCAATTCATTCAATTCATTCAATTCATTCAATTCATTCAATTCATTCAATTCATTCAATTCATTCAATTCATTCAATTCATTCAATTCATTCAATTCATTCAATTCATTCAATTCATTCAATTCATTCATTCATTCAATTCATTCAATTCATTCAATTCATTCAATTCATTCAATTCATTCAATTAATCCAATTCATTCAATTCATTCAATTCATTCAATTCATTCAATTCATTCAATTCATACAATTCATTCAATTCATTCAATTCATTCAATTCATTCAAATCATTCAATTCATTCAATTCAATTAATTCATTCAATTCATTCAATTCATTCAATTAATCCAATTCATTCAATTCATTCAATTCATTCAATTCATTCAATTCATTCAATTCATTCAATTCATTCAATTCATTCAATTCATTCAATTCATTCAATTCATTCAATTCATTCAATTCATTCAATTCATTCAATTCATTCAATTCATACAATTCATTCAATTCATTCAATTCATTCAATTCATTCAATTCGATCAATTCATTCAATTCATTCAATTCATTCAATTCATTCAATTCATTCAATTCATTCAATTCATTCAATTCATTCAATTCATTCAATTCATTCAATTCATTCAATTCATTCAATTCATTCAATTCATTCAATTCATTCAATTCATTCAATTCATTCAATTCATTCAATTCATTCAATTCATTCAATTCATTCAATTCATTCAATTCATTCAATTCATTCAATTCATTCAATTCATTCAATTCATTCAATTCATTCAATTCATTCAATTCATTCAATTCATTCAATTCATTCAATTCATTCAATTCATTCAATTCATTCAATTCATTCAATTCATTCAATTCATTCAATTCATTCAATTCATTCAATTCATTCAATTCATTCAATTCATTCAATTCATTCAATTCATTCAATTCATTCAATTCATTCAATTCATTCAATTCATTCAATTCATTCAATTCATTCAATTCATTCAATTCATTCAATTCATTCAATTCATTCAATTCATTCAATTCATTCAATTCATTCAATTCATTCAATTCATTCAATTCATTCAATTCATTCAATTCATTCAATTCATTCAATTCATTCAATTCATTCAATTCATTCAATTCATTCAATTCATTCAATTCATTCAATTCATTCAATTCATTCAATTCATTCAATTCATTCAATTCATTCAATTCATTCAATTCATTCAATTCATTCAATTCATTCAATTCATTCAATTCATTCAATTCATTCAATTCATTCAATTCATTCAATTCATTCAATTCATTCAATTCATTCAATTCATTCAATTCATTCAATTCATTCAATTCATTCAATTCATTCAATTCATTCAATTCATTCAATTCATTCAATTCATTCAATTCATTCAATTCATTCAATTCATTCAATTCATTTAATTCATTCAATTCATTCAATTCATTCAATTCATTCAATTCATTCAATTCATTCAATTCATTCAATTCATTCAATTCATTCAACTCATTCAATTCATTCAATTCATTCAATTCATTCAATTCATTCAATTCATTCAATTCAATGCAATTCATTCAATTCATTCAATTCAATGCAATTCATTCAATTTATTTAATTCATTCAATTCATTCAATTCATTCAATTCCTTCAATTCATTCAATTCATTCAATTCATTCAATTCATTCAATTCATTCAATTCATTCAATTCATTCAATTCATTCAATTCATTCAATTCATTCAATTCATTCAATTCATTCAATTAATTCAATTCATTCAATTCATTCAATTCATTCAATTCATTCAATTCATTCAATTCAATAAATTCATTCCATTCATTCAAGACATTCAATTCATTCAATTCATTCAATTCATTCAATTCATTTAATTCATTCAATTCATTCAATTCCTTCAATTCATTCAATTCAATCAATTCATTCAATCCATTCAATTCGTTCAATTCATTCAATTCATTCAATTCATTCAATTCATTCAATTCATTCAATTCATTCAATTCATTCAATTCATTCAATTCATTCAATTCATTCAATTCATTCAATTCATTCAATTCATTCAATTCATTCAATTCATTCAATTCATTCAATTCATCCAATTCATTCAATTCATTCAATTCATTCAATTCATTCAATTCATACCTTTCATTCAATTCATTCAATTCATTCAATTCATTTAATTCATTTAATTCATTCAATTCATTCAATTCATTCAATTCATTCAATTCATTCAATTCATTCAATTCATTCAATTCATTCAATTCATTCAATTCATTCAATTCATTCAATTCATTCAATTCATTCAATTCATTCAATTCATTCAATTCATTCAATTCATTCAATTCATTCAATTCATTCAATTCATTCAATTCATTCAATTCATTCAATTCATTCAATTCATTCAATTCAATAATTTAGAATACGAGTTGGATGTCATGAGGCAAAAGGAACTATCCAAAAATTTAATTATTGCAGGATTACCAAGTAGCAAAACAGACACTAAATTAGTTATGCAGCATATTATATCAAACCTTAAAGCTGAAGTTGAAATTGATGAAATTGAAGATATGTCATTTGTTCCAGAGAAGCAATCAAAAGAAAATGAAAGTAATTTATCAACATCACATTCACATCTTCTAATGGTCAAATTTAAATCTGAAACAGCAAAACGGAAACTGATGACAAAGAAACGAGAGAAAAAATCACTTTTTGTAAACGAAATTGGATATAGCTTACCAAATGATTATCAAATTTATTTTAGGGATCATCTCACACCATATAAATTGAGATTATTTAGAGAAGCAAAACAAGTAAAGGACAAGTATTCTTGCAAACATCTTTGGATTCGTGATAACCAAATTTACCTTCGATATCAAGATAAGTCAAAAGTATTTATTGTAAGTTCTAAAAATGATTTAAATTTTGTTTCCCAAAAACTCTCACTTTTCGTAAATACATCATAAATTTTCTATTTTTATTTTACTATCAATACTTAACATAATCCAAAAAATAATTTTTTTTTAAGATTATTGCAGATAACTTGAATTTATTTGATAATAATGTTATAAACAGCTGTATAAAAAACATTACATATCTCTCTCAATTGAATACTGCTAACAAACAAAATTCTCTCAATTGTCTTTATTTTAATGCTAGAAGTATACGTAATAAACTAGATAAAGTCGAATTATTTGTAAACTCGTTTAAATTTCCAATTCAAATTATAGTAATATGTGAAACTTGGTTAGATGCAAGTGAAAATGAATTTTATAATTTACCCGGTTATATAGCATTTCATTCCAATAGGTCGGATGCGATTGGAGGTGGTGTATCAATTTATATACTTGGCTCTATTCCATGCAAATTAATATTATCAGAATATTCTGACATGAGTAATTTCTTAATGGTGAAATTGTTAAAACACAATATCAACCTTTTAGCTATATATAGACAACCAAAACTTAGAAATATTCCTAACTTTTTCATGAAACTTGAGCATCTACTTCAGAAATATAAAAATGCATTAATTATCGGTGACTTTAACATAAATGTTCTTGAAAAAAGCGATGATACAGTAAAAGCTTATCTTGAACTGATTTATTCCTCTGGTTTTACCATTCTCAACAAAATTCATGAAAATTATGTTACCCGCGTTTCAAGTAAAAGTAGCATTATAGATCATTTTTTAACAGATAAGTTTGATAATGATTATGAATTAACAGTTGCCGATACATATTTCTCAGATCACAAATACTTACTCCTTTCTACGTCAATCCTAGATCTGCAAAACCAGAAGTCAAGAGTACGAACATACAAAACCGTTTTGGCTTATGATCAGATAAATCCTGAAATACTAGAAAAGAACTTGAGAAACTGTTATTCTTTTTCTAGTTTTAGAGATAATCTAAAGCAAGTTATATCTGAAAACACCCAACAAATTTCCATTAAATGCCACACAAAATTTAAAAAACCCTGGATGAATAATGAAATTTTTAATAAAATGAAAGAATTGGACCGACTGAAAAAATATAAAAACAAATATCTAAATGACAATTACCTTAATGACAAATTCTTAAAGCTAACTGATGACATAGCAAAAATGATTGAGATTAGGAAAGCGGAATATTATCACGTTAATCTGATTAATAATGTAAAAAAACCTATCACATTCTGGAACTATTTACGAGAAGCTGTATTTAATAAAATTACAAAGGAATCACCTCGTCCAATATTAGAAATCGATGGAGCTTTTGTAACGGATGAGTATAAAATAGCTGAAGAATTAAACGAACATTTTATTACAATTCCTAATGAAATTACATCCCATTTGCAAATACCTGATGTTAGCACCTTCAATTATATTCGGTACCATGTTTCGGTTCCCTTTGAATTCAATCCAACAAACACAGATGAAATCATACAAATTATTAACAACTTAAACTCTAATTCAGCAACTGGTTATGATGGAATTTCAACTAAATTTCTAAAAAAATTTGTCAAAGTCATTTCTTCCACTATATCAAAGCTAATTAATGAATCCGTAGAGGAAAAGAAATACCCTGAATGTTTAAAAATTGCTATTATAACGGCAATTCATAAAGGAGGTTCCAGTCTTCTTATGAATGATTTCAGACCAATATGTGTGAATACTTCACCATCTAAAGTATTTGAAAAGGTACTCTTAGATCGACTTCTAAAACATATCCAAGATAATAATTTGCTTACGGATCGTCAATTTGGTTTCACCAAACATTCAAACACTACAGCAGCGTGTATAAACTTCACTCATTTTGTGAGTACAGCCATTGACAAACGTCTTTTTGTATGTTGTTTGTTCTTGGATCTAAAAAAAGCCTTTGATACCATCGATCATATTATTCTTTGCATAAAGCTTAAAAAAATTGAACTTCCAGATGAATTTATTCAGTTTTTTAAAAGTTATTTATCCAATCGAACTCAGGCCGTAAAAATTGGTAAGACTTATAGTGATTTTAAAATAAATAACAAGGGCGTCCCACAAGGATCCATTTTGGGCCCTCTGTTGTTTAATATTTTCATAAATGATATTGCTCAGATTGGTTTAAATGGTCAAATTCAACTGTATGCAGATGATGCGATGATCATGTACAGCAGCTCTGACATTTGCGATATGTATTCTTTAATTAAAAAAGATCTAAAACTTCTCGAAACCTGGTTTGATAATAATCTTCTTGTTCTGAACACAAAAAAAACAAAATACATTCTATTCGAAAATCGTCGATCCTACATCGACCCAGAAAAGTGTTATCCGTTGACTTTTAAAGGGGAGGTGATTGAAAGAGTTATGGATTATACTTATTTGGGCCTAGTAATTGATTCAAATCTTAAATGGAACAAACATATTAATAAAATAAAAAAAACCATAGTTCCATACATTTTTTCCTTAAAAAAGCTAAGGAAAATTTTACCAGAAAAATCTTTAATGATAATTTATAACTCTTACATACTGTCGAATATCATGTACATGAACCCCATTTGGAGTGGCTCCCCAAAATATAAACTGAAGGAACTCTTTGTACTACAAAAAAGGGCATTAAAATATATCAAAGGCCTACCAATATTATTTTCTACAAAACGATTATTTGAAGGGAACTTATTGAGCCTTTTTCATTTAAATGAACAAGAGCTATTTATATTAACTTATAAATTACTAAATGGCCTTCTTAAAAATAATTTCGAGATTGGTAGAATATCAGATCGCCATCATTATCAAACACATAGACGTTCACATTTCCTTGTACAACATTTTACTACTGATTCCCGTTTCAATAATGTATTATATCGTGGTCTTCAATTATTTAATGAGTTACCTACAAATGTTAAGCGACAACCATCACTTCTAAAATTTAAAAAATGTATTTCCGAATATGTGAGAGATAATTTCAACTTTTATTAAATCTTTAACTATACAGAAAATAATAAAAAAATTTAGCATTTTTTATTAATTAATTATTAATTGTTTAATTATACCTCTATGTTAATTAATTAGTTATACCTCTATTTATATTGAATTTTTTGAATTAGTGTAAACATCGTTAATTGTATTAAATTTATATTAGGTAATTGCCATGTAAATATTAAAATTATAATTGTAAGCTTAACGTTACAGGACAACTCATTTGAGTTATTGTAACTGAAAATTGTAATTGTTACATGAATCAATAAAGAAAAAAAAAAAAAAAAAAAAATTCATTCAATTCATTCAATTCATTCAATTCATTCAATTCATTCAATTCATTCAATTCATTCAATTCATTCAATTCATTCAATTCATTCAATTCATTCAATTCATTCAATTCATTCAATTCATTCAATTCATTCAATTCATTCAATTCATTCAATTCATTCAATTCATTCAATTCATTCAATTCATTCAATTCATTCAATTCATTCAATTCATTCAATTCATTCAATTCATTCAATTCATTCAATTCATTTAATTCATTCAATTCATTCAATTCATTCAATTCATTCAATTCATTCAATTCATTCAATTCATTCAATTCATTCAATTCATTCAATTCATTCAATTCATTCAATTCATTCAATTCATTCAATTCATTCAATTCATTCAATTCATTCAATTCATTCAATTCATTCAATTCATTCAATTCATTCAATTCATTCAATTCATTCAATTCATTCAATTCAATTAATTCATTCAATTCATTCAATTCATTCAATTAATCCAATTCATTCAATTCATTCAATTCATTCAATTCATTCAATTCATTCAATTCATTCAATTCATTCAATTCATTCAATTCATTCAATTCATTCAATTCATTCAATTCATTCAATTCATTCAATTCATTCAATTCATTCAATTCATTCAATTCATTCAATTCATTCAATTCATTCAATTCATTCAATTCATTCAATTCATTCAATTCATTCAATTCATTCAATTCATTCAATTCATTCAATTCATTCAATTCATTCAATTCATTCAATTCATTCAATTCATTCAATTCATTCAATTCATTCAATTCATTCAATTCATTCAATTCATTCAATTCATTCAATTCATTCAATTCATTCAATTCATTCAATTCATTCAATTCATTCAATTCATTCAATTCATTCAATTCATTCAATTCATTCAATTCATTCAATTCATTCAATTCATTCAATTCATTCAATTCATTCAATTCATTCAATTCATTCAATTCATTCAATTCATTCAATTCATTCAATTCATTCAATTCATTCAATTCATTCAATTCATTCAATTCATTCAATTCATTCAATTCATTCAATTCATTCAATTCATTCAATTCATTCAATTCATTCAATTCATTAAATTCATTCAATTCATTCAATTCATTCAATTCATTCAATTCATTCAATTCATTCAATTCATTCAATTCATTCAATTCATTTAGTTCATTCAATTCATTCAATTCATTCAATTCATTCAATTCATTCAATTCATTCAATTCATTCAATTCATTCAATTCATTCAATTCATTCAATTCATTCAATTCATTCAATTCATTCAATTCATTCAATTCATTCAATTCATTCAATTCATTCAATTCATTCAATTCATTCAATTCATTCAATTCATTCAATTCATTCAATTCATTCAATTCATTCAATTCATTCAATTCATTCAATTCATTCAATCCATTCAATTCATTCAATTCATTCAATTCATTCAATTCATTCAATTCATTCAATTCATTCAATTCATTCAATTCATTCAATTCAGTCAATTCATTCAATTCATTCAATTCATTCAATTCATTCAATTCATTCAATTCATCCAATTCATCCAATTCATTCAATTCATTCAATTCATTCAATTCATTCAATTCATTCAATTCATTCAATTCGTTCAATTCATTCAAATCATTCAAATCATTCAATTCATTCAATTCATTCAATTCATTCAATTCATTCAATTCGTTCAATTCATTCAATTCATTCAATTCATTCAATTCATTCAATTCATTCAATTCATTCAATTCATTCAATTCATTCAATTCATTCAATTCATTCAATTCATTCAATTCATTCAATTCATTCAATTCATTCAATTCATTCAATTCATTCAATTCATTCAATTCATTCAATTCATTCAATTCATTCAATTCATTCAATTCATTCAATTCATTCAATTCATTCAATTCATTCAATTCATTCAATTCATTCAATTCATTCAATTCATTCAATTCATTCAATTCATTCAATTCATTCAATTCATTCAATTCAATGCAATTCATTCAATTCATTCAATTCATTCAATTCATTCAATTCATTCAATTCATTCAATTCATTCAATTCATTCAATTCATTCAAATCATTCAAATCATTCAATTCATTCAATTCATTCAATTCATTCAATTCATTCAATTCGTTCAATTCATTCAATTCATTCAATTCATTCAATTCATTCAATTCATTCAATTCATTCAATTCATTCAATTCATTCAATTCATTCAATTCATTCAATTCATTCAATTCATTCAATTCATTCAATTCATTCAATTCATTCAATTCATTCAATTCATTCAATTCATTCAATTCATTCAATTCATTCAATTCATTCAATTCATTCAATTCATTCAATTCATTCAATTCATTCAATTCATTCAATTCATTCAATTCATTCAATTCATTCAATTCATTCAATTCATTCAATTCATTCAATTCATTCAATTCATTCAATTCATTCAATTCATTCAATTCATTCAATTCATTCAATTCATTCAATTCATTCAATTCATTCAATTCATTCAATTCATTCAATTCATTCAATTCATTCAATTCATTCAATTCATTCAATTCATTCATTCAAGACATTCAAGACATTCAAGACATTCAAGACATTCAAGACATTCAAGACATTCAAGACATTCAAGACATTCAAGACATTCAAGACATTCAAGACATTCAAGACATTCAAGACATTCAATTCATTTAATTCATTCAATTCATTCAATTCCTTCAATTCATTCAATTCAATCAATTCATTCAATTCATTCAATTCATTCAATTCATTCAATTCATTCAATTCATTAAATTCATTCAATTCATTCAATTCATTCAATTCATTCAATTCATTCAATTCATTTAGTTCATTCAATTCATTCAATTCATTCAATTCATTCAATTCATTCAATTCATTCAATTCATTCAATTCATTCAATTCATTCTATTCATTCAATTCATTCAATTCGTTCAATTCATTCAATTCATTCAATTCATTCAATTCATTCAATTCATTCAATTCATTCAATTCATTCAATTCATTCAATTCATTCAATTCATTCAATTCATTCAATTCATTCAATTCATTCAATTCATTCAATTCATTCAATTCATTCAATTCATTCAATTCATTCAATTCATTCAATTCATCCAATTCATCCAATTCATTCAATTCATTCAATTCATTCAATTCATTCAATTCATTCAATTCATTCAATTCGTTCAATTCATTCAAATCATTCAAATCATTCAATTCATTCAATTCATTCAATTCATTCAATTCATTCAATTCGTTCAATTCATTCAATTCATTCAATTCATTCAATTCATTCAATTCATTCAATTCATTCAATTCATTCAATTCATTCAATTCATTCAATTCATTCAATTCATTCAATTCATTCAATTCATTCAATTCATTCAATTCATTCAATTCATTCAATTCATTCAATTCATTCAATTCATTCAATTCATTCAATTCATTCAATTCATTCAATTCATTCAATTCATTCTGTTAAGAAAATAGTATAAATTAAAATAGTATAAATTTAAATCAAAATACAAAATAATCTATTTTGTTGTTAGTTCTATGAAA
The DNA here is from genome assembly GCA_963693315.1 of Diogma glabrata. Classification (NCBI taxonomy): domain Eukaryota; kingdom Metazoa; phylum Arthropoda; class Insecta; order Diptera; family Cylindrotomidae; genus Diogma; species Diogma glabrata. The sequence continues at coordinate 15,687,826 of OY856187.1, read as the reverse complement.
ATTTAAGAAATGTATAAAAAACTATTATTTCAATTCAATTAATACAAAGATAATCCATTTTGTGCTCAGTTCTTTGGTTCTTTTAGTTTTTTTTCTTATACATCGTCTTCCGGCATTCTCGTTTTATAAAAAAGAAAATAAAATAAAATCACTTCGCCATTACACCTTGAATGGTTAATAGTATATGTTAAGCTTCTTTTCAATTTATTTTCATTTAACTGACAAAGGAATAATTTCCATAAGTTTGTGTTGTTTTAACATATAAAATTACTTAATTTAGTTTGTATAATGTGTTATATGTAATTTACAAGTGTAATATCTAAATAATATAACCAGAAAAATGAAAATTAAAAATTTGAATTAAATACAGTCCACAAAAACCATGTGTTTCTAATTAATGAAATCATAAATAATGCAATTAACATTCAATTAAACATTTTGGTCACTTCGAACCGATGTTATCAGTAATTAACAATATTTTTTATAAGTGAAAAATAATCGTATTTTTATAGTTATAATTGGGAAAATTTTAAATGCAAATTTCAGCAGTGTTTTCTTCAATTATACGATTTTCATTACACGAATTTATCAGCGAATTTTTATAGTATAATTGGGAAAATTTTAAATGCAAGTTTCAGCAGTGTTTTCTTCAATTATACGATTTTCATTACACGCATTTATCAGCGTATTTTCATAGTATAATTGGGAAAATTTTAAATGCAAGTTTCAGCAGTGTTTTCTTCAATTATACGATTTTCATTACACGCATTTATCAGCGTATTTTTATAGTTATAATTGGGAAAATTTTAAATGCAAGTTTCAGCAGTGTTTTCTTCAACTATACGATTTTCATTACACGCATTTATCAGCGTATTTTTATAGTTACAATTGGGAAAATTTTTAAATGCAAATTTCAGCAGTGTTTTCTTCAATTATACGATTTTTATTGCACACATTTATCAGCGTTTTTTCATAAATTTCATCAAGAAGACAACAACAAATTGTAGTTGTCAATTGGAAAACTCCCTTCAGCATTTTACAGCAACGTGGGACGCCAAGTAAAATTGTTTATCAAATATATTTAATTAAAAAATTTATATCATATAATAAATTTTAATTTATCAAATATTATATTAAATTTTTAGATATAATTTTAAAAAATTTATCATATTTTTCATAATTAATTTTTCATTAGAAATAGTTAAGTGAATTCATATTGACAATTTGCACAAAATGGCGGAGTTAAAAAAGTTAAATAATAAACGGGGATATCTAAAAGGTCGCGTCACAACAATAAATAAATTTGTTGATGCATTCGATGCAACTACCTCAGACATTATTGAATTAAAAAATCGTGTAGTGCAAATTGAGCAAATTATCAATGAGTATAGTGGAACCGTTGACAAGTTGCTAGAGCACTTAGTAGATGAGGATAATGCGATTGATACCATCCTACCCTCTGTTGAGGATTTTGATAATTTCTGTATGAAAACTTTATCAAAATTACAACTTTTTATTAAAAATCTTGAAAAACAAGATATACCAGTAAATTCGTTGCCAGTTCAGTTAAACACCGCAGAAGGTGAAAAACAATCAAGGTTAAATGTTCCGAACATTCAAATTCCGGTATTTGATGGTGCCATTACTGAATGGCTCACCTTTAAGGATACATTTACCGCAGTCATTCATAACAACAACACTTTAAGTGATATCGAGAAATTTACACACCTAAGTTTTAAATTAAAAGGTGATGCAAAAGACACGATTGGCCATATAACCTTGTCATCAGCAGGTTATCAAAAGGCATGGGGAGATTTAGTCAAGAGATATGACAATAAACGTGTCATAATTGATGTTCATCTTGAGGGATTATTTAATTTACCAAATTTGAGTAAAGACAATGCAAGTGAATATCGAAAATTTTTCAATTTATGCGTTTCTCATATATCATCCCTAGAAGCTTGCGGTCAAAATATTTCTGACTTATCGGAGCTTATGCTTATTCATTTAGTAGTTAAAAAATTTGATTTTCTTACACGAAAAGAATGGGAAAATGAAATTCCAATAGATCAGTTACCCACTTGGGAATTGATGCGTAATTTTTTCCAGAAAAAATGTAGAGTATTAGAAAGTATTGAATTTGATAAAAAGAATTCTGCTACCACTTTTCAACAAAAACCAACATTTTCTAATCATAAACCAAAACCATACTTGGGAAATAGCTCAAAATCGTTTCTAACGGCTACTGCTCAATCTAATAATACAAGGATTAATGATGCAGTATCAAATAATTTTCAAGCATCAAATAATATACAAACTTCCAATAATTCGCAAGTATCAAATAATTTTCAATGTAAACTTTGCAATTTTATTCATCACCTATACAGATGCTCACAGTTTTTGAAGTTATCTGTCAATGAACGATTGCAAACTGTTGCCAAGTTGAAGGTTTGTAGCAATTGTCTTCGTGGTAATCATCCATTACAAAACTGTATTTTTCAGGGTTGTAAATATTGTCAGCAGAAACACAATTCGCTACTTTGTCAGCAAACCATACAAGAAAAACCTCTATCAAATAATACTGTTTCAAATACAAATTCAAATAATAACGTAACACCCGCTAAGTCTTTTTGTTTACAAACAGCAAGATTACCAATTTCTATTCAAGAAAATTCTGAATCAACAAATAACAATATCGAAAATAATTCACTTAGTTTCTCTATTAGTAGTGCTGACATTCAAAGAAAAAATACACAAATAACGCAAGGTCATAAGGAAGTAATTTTACCGACTGCTGTTGTTCTGTTCATCGATAGTCATGGCAAACCTCATAAATGCCGCACTTTATTAGATTCGGGAAGTAATAGTAATTATATTTCTAAAACGTTTGCAAAGAAATTGCAGATCGCTTTAGAACCACAAACAGTACCCATTGAAGGTTTGGATCAAATTAGGACTTCGTCCAATAATAAGGTGACTGTTAAAATTAAATCTAGGTTCAATTCATTTGAATACAGTCTTGATTTTTTAGTGGTATCAACTGTTGCAGATTTAGTTCCAAATAATAATATAAATATTTCACCATGGGATATGCCAGTAGATTTAAAATCATTGGCCGATCCCCAATTTTGCGTTGCAAGGCCTTTAGATGCACTTATTGGTGCTGAATTATTTTTTAAATTACTCATATTTGATAGAATTGAATTAGGTCATAACTTACCAATCTTACAAGATTCAGTATTCGGATGGCTTATAGGAGGTGTTTCCATTGAAAACACAACCAAAAACTTTTTACTTACAAATTCTAGTTCTCAAGATGATGATTTGAATTCATCAGTTAAACGGTTTTGGGAATTAGAGTCCATACAATCACGAACATTTTTATCAAAAGAAGATGAAGAGTGCGAAAGGCATTTTGCTTCAACTCATCGTAGAGACAGTACAGGCAGATATATTGTGTCTTTACCATTACGAGACAATGCTTCTCAGTTAGGTGATTCCAAAGGTCAAGCGTTGAAACGGTTTTTGTATCTTGAACGCAGATTCAAACAAAATCCTAATTTACATAAACTTTATTCTGAATTTATGAATGAGTATATGGAATTGGGACATATGCAACTTATTAATGAGTCACAAGATGCAAATTTAAAACAAAATTTTTATTTACCTCACCACGCGGTTATTAAAGCCAGTAGTTCCACAACTAAATTGCGTGTGGTGTTTGACGCGTCCGCAAAATCTTCATCAGATTTATCACTCAATAATGTTTTAATGAGTGGCCCTATTGTGCAACAAGACTTATTTTTCATTATTCTACGTTTTCGTAAACACAAATTTGCATTTACAACTGACATTTCAAAAATGTATCGGCAAATTTGGGTTGATGAGAAGCAAACTTCATATCAACGAATCTTATGGCGACAAAATCAAAGTAAACCTATCGAGACATTTGAATTAAAAACCGTAACATACGGAACCGCTGCTGCTCCATATCTTGCAACTAGAGTTATTAATCAATTAGCTACGGACGAGGAATTACATTATCCTATTGCAGCCAAGGTAGCAAAGGTTGACTTCTATATAGACGACCTGTTGTCCGGTGCAGACACTTCAGAAGATGCTTTAATAATCCAAGACGAAATGATTAAATTATTAGCAAAAGGAGGTTTTCATTTACACAAGTGGTGTTCTAATTCCACTAAATTACTGCAAAATATCTCAATAAAAGATCGTGAAACATTGAATTTAGATCAAATAAGCAATGATAAAACGATCAAGGTTTTAGGTCTTATATGGCAACCTTCTAATGATACCTTTTTATTCAATATAAAAATTTCTGATACATCTAAACAATTAACAAAACGGTTTATATTGTCAGAAACGGCTAAATTATTTGATCCTTTAGGACTATTAGCGCCTATAATTATAATCGCTAAATTACTAATCCAATCATTATGGCGTAGTCAGTCGAATTGGGATGACATGATCTCATATGAAAACCAATTTATCTGGAACCAATTTCAAAGTAATCTATATAATGTCAATCAATTTAAATTTCCACGATGTGTAGTCCCTGAAAAAAGCAAAATTATTGAAATTCATGGTTTTGCAGATGCTTCTGAGAAGGCGTATGGAGCATGTGTCTATATAAGAAGTATCAGTCATGAAAATAAAATAACAGTTAATTTATTATGTGGAAAATCAAGAGTTTCACCTTTAAAGATTATTTCAATCCCAAGATTGGAACTCTGTGCAGCACTATTATTGTCCAAATTAGTAAATACAGTAATTGAAGCAATGCAAATAGAATTTCAAAATGTATATTTGTGGTCAGATTCTACAATTACTCTAGCCTGGATTAACACTGCTCCACATAAACTAAAAACTTTCATTGCCAATCGGGTTAGTGAAATCCAAGAATTGACTTCATCATTCATTTGGAATCACGTTTCTTCAGGAGATAACCCTGCCGATTTAATATCACGTGGAATAATGCCTGATCAATTGATTAAAATGCAAATATGGTGGAGTGGTCCACAATTTCTTTACGAGCAGTCATTATTTGAATCACAAGAATTTGATATTTGTGATTTTAATACAACCTTAGCTGAAATCAAAGATATTAAGGTTTCAACATCATTTCTAGCGCAAATGCCTTGTGATATTTTATCTAAATATAGTTCGTTTAATAAATTACTTCATATCATTGCATATTGTTTACGTTTCATTTACAATTGTAAAAATAAATCTACACGCCGATCTGGTCAATTATTAACAGTTGATGAATTACAATTAGCCCTCATTCACATTATAAAATTAGTTCAAAAATCTGAATTTCAACTAGAAATAAATCAATTACAAAAATCTCAAAAATTAAGTAATAATAGTAAAATTAAAAGTTTGAATCCCTTTTTAGACACAAACGGGGTATTAAGAGTTGGTGGTCGACTAAATAATACCAATTTGTCATATGACGTAAAACACCAATTTCTACTACCTGCTAAACATCATGTCACTAATTTAATATTCAGACATGAACATCTTAAAAACTTGCATCCTGGTCCCCAATTGTTAGTGTCAATAATAAGACAACAATTTTGGCCCATAAATGCAAAAACTACAGCTAAGAGCACAGTAAACAAATGTATTACATGTTTTAAGGTTAATCCAAAAGTAATTACACAGCTTATGGGTGATTTACCGGCTGATCGAATTACTCCAAATCGTCCTTTTGCAACAACCGGGGTCGATTTTTGTGGTCCATTCTTTATAAAACATAAGTACCAGCGTAATTCGGCAGCTCAAAAGGTTTATATTTCCTGTTTTGTTTGCTTTGTAACGAAGGCAATTCATATGGAAGTAGTCTCGGATATGACATCAGAAGCGTTTATCGCTTGTTTAAAGCGTTTTATCTATCGCAGAGGCAAGTGTGTTACACTCTGGTCAGATAATGCGAAAACGTTTGTTGGCGCAAATAACGAATTAAGAAAATTATACGAATTATTTCAAGATGAAACGAAATCTAATTCAATTGCTCAATTTTGTCTAAGTGAGCAAATAAACTGGAAATTTATACCACCGCGATCTCCAAATTTTGGAGGTTTATGGGAGAGCTCAGTTAAATCTTTAAAAATTCATCTTAAAAGAGTTACATCTAATGTATATATGACTTTTGAAGAATTAAATACTCTAATTATTCAAATTGAGGGAATTTTAAATTCTCGACCGTTGTCAAATATGTCAACTGATCCAAACGACCCAGAGCCTTTGACGCCTGGGCATTTTTTAACTGGAGGTCCTATCATTGCATTGTGTGAACCTTCGTTATCACTTATTCCTGAACATCATTTATCAAAATGGCAAAAAATTACAAAAATAACAGAAGATTTTTGGAAGCGTTTTTCTATGGAATATATACATTCCTTGCAATCAAGAAATAAAGGAAGGTCTTTAGAAGCTAATCTTAAGGTTGGAGATATTGTTTTATTGATTGATGAGAATTTGAAATCAACGCAATGGATACTTGGTGTAATCGTAGATCTTTTTCCTGGTCGGGATGGTATAGTTCGCGTTGTTAATGTTAAGACTCAAAAATTTACTGTTAAGAGAGCTATCTCCAAATTGTGTAAGTTGCCAATATGAACAACGTCTATAACAAAAATACTTATAATTAATGTATATTAATCTTTATATTTTTTTGACATGTCATGAATTTAACAAAAAAAAATTTTTTTATATATATAGATATATAATATATCATTGTATTTTAGTAATTTAGAATTTTCATTAATTCTCTAGTTTATCATATTGAAAGGCTTGGACCTTTCAAGAGAGGCCGGAATGTTAAGAAAATAGTATAAATTAAAATAGTATAAATTTAAATCAAAATACAAAATAATCTATTTTGTTGTTAGTTCTATGAAAATTTAAGAAATGTATAAAAAACTATTATTTCAATTCAATTAATACAAAGATAATCCATTTTGTGCTCAGTTCTTTGGTTCTTTTAGTTTTTTTTCTTATACATCGTCTTCCGGCATTCTCGTTTTATAAAAAAGAAAATAAAATAAAATCACTTCGCCATTACACCTTGAATGGTTAATAGTATATGTTAAGCTTCTTTTCAATTTATTTTCATTTAACTGACAAAGGAATAATTTCCATAAGTTTGTGTTGTTTTAACATATAAAATTACTTAATTTAGTTTGTATAATGTGTTATATGTAATTTACAAGTGTAATATCTAAATAATATAACCAGAAAAATGAAAATTAAAAATTTGAATTAAATACAGTCCACAAAAACCATGTGTTTCTAATTAATGAAATCATAAATAATGCAATTAACATTCAATTAAACACATTCAATTCATTCAATTCATTCAATTCATTCAATTCATTCAATTCATTCAATTCATTCAATTCATTCAATTCATTCAATTCATTCAATTCATTCAATTCATTCAATTCATTCAATTCATTCAATTCATTCAATTCATTCAATTCATTCAATTCATTCAATTCATTCAAATCATTCAATTCATTCAATTCATTCAATTCATTCAATTCATTCAATTCATTCAATTCATTCAATTCATTCAATTCGTTCAATTCATTCAATTCATTCAATTCATTCAATTCATTCAATTCATTCAATTCATTCAATTCATTCAATTCATTCAATTCATTCAATTCATTCAATTCATTCAATTCATTCAATTCATTCAATTCATTCAATTCATTCAATTCATTCAATTCATTCAATTCATTCAATTCATTCAATTCATTCAATTCATTCAATTCATTCAATTCATTCAATTCATTCAATTCATTCAATTCATTCAATTCATTCAATTCATTCAATTCATTCAATTCATTCAATTCATTCAATTCATTCAATTCATTCAATTCATTCAATTCATTCAATTCATTCAATTCATTCAATTCATTCAATTCATTCAATTCATTCAATTCATTCAATTCATTCAATTCATTCAATTCATTCAATTCATTCAATTCATTCAATTCATTCAATTTTTTTTTTTTTTTTTTTTTTAATAAAATGTGTTGTGTAATAGGGTTTAGAATATGTGTCACAACAACACATAAATACCTTTTAAGACCTAGGTCTAGACCTGGGTCCCACAACAACTGGCGTTCTGAGGTGTAGATTAACGCTTTTTTTAAACATCTGTGGGTTGAAGCCACCTGAGACTAAGTGTTCCGGCAAACTATTCCATTTGTACGCAGTTCGGACAAAGAAGTCTCTCTGCGATCTGCCAGTATGACAGCGCGGGATCTTTACCGTTTCACTGGTTGCGGCAGCCGATTGCCGAGTGGAACGGGGGTAAGAATAAGTTTGAGGCATGATGCCGCTGATTTCATCTGAGCACTGCTGATGACGATATTTGTAAAAAACAACGAGGTCAGCAACAGTGCGACGATGTTGTAGGGAATCAAGTTGTGATGTCAAAGTTCGATCACCTACAATTCGTATAGCTCGCTTTTGAACAGAGTCCAAGAGGGCCAAGATGGAAACAGAGGCAGCACCCCAAACTTGACAGCAGTACTCCATACAGGGACGAATATAGGACTTATAAACATGGAGCAATTGGTATGGAGTGAAAAAATTTTTGCATCTATTTAGGAGGCCGAGTTTTTTAGACGCGCTTTTTGCCATCGCCATTACATGATCGTTCCAGAGTAGGTCATTTGAAACTGTGACACCCAATAAACGAATGTTTTTACATTCACCTATTGGTTCATCACACATACTAAATAAAATATCTTTGGGGAACTCGGTCTTTAATCTGGAAACAATCAACAGCTGTGTTTTGGTGGAGTTGAAATTGACAAGGTTTTGGTCACCCCAGTCGGCGACTTTATTCAGGTCTTTGTTCACGTTTATGGCAGCGTCTCTCCGGGCAGGATTAATTCGTTCGTGCATTTTACCTTTTGAAGGAAGGGGCTCGAACGACTTGTGCAGAGTACTATCATCTGCAAAACTATTTATTGGGTTGCTGGTGATTTTCAACAATTCGTTGATATAAATCAAAAATAGGGTTGGGGACAATACTGAGCCTTGGGGTACACCAGCGTTAATTAGTTTAGACTCAGAAGAATATCCGTCTAAGGTTACCGAAATCTATCGGCCGGATAGAAAATTTTGAATCAGCTTCACAACATTGGGATGAAAACCGTACGCAACGAGCTTGTTGATTAAGTTGGCATGCCAGACTCGATCGAATGCCTTGGAGATGTCTAAAGCGATAACGTATGTTTCACCACCTTTATCAAGTATGCTGTTCCAACAATGCGCTACATAGTTTAATAGATCGGTAGTTGATCTTTTGTTTCGAAAACCGTATTGGCTGTCGGATATTAAATGATTTTCTTCCAGAAATTTTGAAATATGTGTATTAATATAATGCTCATAGACTTTGGATAGGACCGATAGTAAAGCTATTGGCCTATAATTTGAGATATCGGATTTTGGTCCCTTTTTGGGGACGGGCTGGACATTTGCCAACTTCCAGCACGAGGGAAATATACCAGATTTGTAGGATTGGTAGAATATTTTAGTTAAAGTTGGTGCAAGTTCTTTGGAAAAGGTTTTTAAAATAATGGGTGGAATATTGTCCATTCCTGATGCTTTGTTGATGTTTAACCCCTTTAAAAGTTTAGCGACTATTTTGGGTTTGAAGTGAAGTTCATTCATATTAACTCCTGATTCAATTCAATTCATTCAATTCATTCAATTCATTCAATTCATTCAATTCATTCAATTCATTCAATTCATTCAATTCATTCAATTCATTCAATTCATTCAATTCATTCAATTCATTCAATTCATTCAATTCATTCAATTCATTCAATTCATTCAATTCATTCAATTCATTCAATTCATTCAATTCATTCAATTCATTCAATTCATTCAATTCATTCAATTCATTCAATTCATTCAATTCATTCAATTCATTCAATTCATTCAATTCATTCAATTCATTCAATTCATTCAATTCATTCAATTCATTCAATTCATTCAATTCATTCAATTCATTCAATTCATTCAATTCATTCAATTCATTCAATTCATTCAATTCATTCAATTCATTCAATTCATTCAATTCATTCAATTCATTCAATTCATTCAATTCATTCAATTCATTCAATTCATTCAATTCATTCAATTCATTCAATTCATTCAATTCATTCAATTCATTCAATTCATTCAATTCATTCAATTCATTCAATTCATTCAATTCATTCAATTCATTCAATTCATTCAATTCATTCAATTCATTCAATTCATTCAATTCATTCAATTCATTCAATTCATTCAATTCATTCAATTCATTCAATTCATTCAATTCATTCAATTCATTCAATTCATTCAATTCATTCAATTCATTCAATTCATTCAATTCATTCAATTCATTCAATTCATTCAATTCATTCAATTCATTCAATTCATTCAATTCATTCAATTCATTCAATTCATTCAATTCATTCAACTCATTCAATTCATTCAATTCATTCAATTCATTCAATTCATTCAATTCATTCAATTCATTCAATTCATTCAATTCATTCAATTCATTCAATTCATTCAATTCATTCAATTCATTCAATTCATTCAAATCATTCAATTCATTCAATTCATTCAATTCATTCAATTCATTCAATTCATTCAATTCATTCAATTCATTCAATTCGTTCAATTCATTCAATTCATTCAATTCATTCAATTCATTCAATTCATTCAATTCATTCAATTCATTCAATTCATTCAATTCATTCAATTCATTCAATTCATTCAATTCATTCAATTCATTCAATTCATTCAATTCATTCAATTCATTCAATTCATTCAATTCATTCAATTCATTCAATTCATTCAATTCATTCAATTCATTCAATTCATTCAATTCATTCAATTCATTCAATTCATTCAATTCATTCAATTCATTCAATTCATTCAATTCATTCAATTCATTCAATTCATTCAATTCATTCAATTCATTCAATTCATTCAATTCATTCAATTCATTCAATTCATTCAATTCATTCAATTCATTCAAATCATTCAATTCATTCAATTCATTCAATTCATTCAATTCATTCAATTCATTCAATTCATTCAATTCGTTCAATTCATTCAATTCATTCAATTCATTCAATTCATTCAATTCATTCAATTCATTCAATTCATTCAATTCATTCAATTCATTCAATTCATTCAATTCATTCAATTCATTCAATTCATTCAATTCATTCAATTCATTCAATTCATTCAATTCATTCAATTCATTCAATTCATTCAATTCATTCAATTCATTCAATTCATTCAATTCATTCAATTCATTCAATTCATTCAATTCATTCAATTCATTCAATTCATTCAATTCATTCAATTCATTCAATTCATTCAATTCATTCAATTCATTCAATTCATTCAATTCATTCAATTCATTCAATTCATTCAATTCATTCAATTCATTCAATTCATTCAATTCATTCAATTCATTCAATTCATTCAATTCATTCAATTCATTCAATTTTTTTTTTTTTTTTTTTTTAATAAAATGTGTTGTGTAATAGGGTTTAGAATATGTGTCACAACAACACATAAATACCTTTTAAGACCTAGGTCTAGACCTGGGTCCCACAACAACTGGCGTTCTGAGGTGTAGATTAACGCTTTTTTTAAACATCTGTGGGTTGAAGCCACCTGAGACTAAGTGTTCCGGCAAACTATTCCATTTGTACGCAGTTCGGACAAAGAAGTCTCTCTGCGATCTGCCAGTATGACAGCGCGGGATCTTTACCGTTTCACTGGTTGCGGCAGCCGATTGCCGAGTGGAACGGGGGTAAGAATAAGTTTGAGGCATGATGCCGCTGATTTCATCTGAGCACTGCTGATGACGATATTTGTAAAAAACAACGAGGTCAGCAACAGTGCGACGATGTTGTAGGGAATCAAGTTGTGATGTCAAAGTTCGATCACCTACAATTCGTATAGCTCGCTTTTGAACAGAGTCCAAGAGGGCCAAGATGGAAACAGAGGCAGCACCCCAAACTTGACAGCAGTACTCCATACAGGGACGAATATAGGACTTATAAACATGGAGCAATTGGTATGGAGTGAAAAAATTTTTGCATCTATTTAGGAGGCCGAGTTTTTTAGACGCGCTTTTTGCCATCGCCATTACATGATCGTTCCAGAGTAGGTCATTTGAAACTGTGACACCCAATAAACGAATGTTTTTACATTCACCTATTGGTTCATCACACATACTAAATAAAATATCTTTGGGGAACTCGGTCTTTAATCTGGAAACAATCAACAGCTGTGTTTTGGTGGAGTTGAAATTGACAAGGTTTTGGTCACCCCAGTCGGCGACTTTATTCAGGTCTTTGTTCACGTTTATGGCAGCGTCTCTCCGGGCAGGATTAATTCGTTCGTGCATTTTACCTTTTGAAGGAAGGGGCTCGAACGACTTGTGCAGAGTACTATCATCTGCAAAACTATTTATTGGGTTGCTGGTGATTTTCAACAATTCGTTGATATAAATCAAAAATAGGGTTGGGGACAATACTGAGCCTTGGGGTACACCAGCGTTAATTAGTTTAGACTCAGAAGAATATCCGTCTAAGGTTACCGAAATCTATCGGCCGGATAGAAAATTTTGAATCAGCTTCACAACATTGGGATGAAAACCGTACGCAACGAGCTTGTTGATTAAGTTGGCATGCCAGACTCGATCGAATGCCTTGGAGATGTCTAAAGCGATAACGTATGTTTCACCACCTTTATCAAGTATGCTGTTCCAACAATGCGCTACATAGTTTAATAGATCGGTAGTTGATCTTTTGTTTCGAAAACCGTATTGGCTGTCGGATATTAAATGATTTTCTTCCAGAAATTTTGAAATATGTGTATTAATATAATGCTCATAGACTTTGGATAGGACCGATAGTAAAGCTATTGGCCTATAATTTGAGATATCGGATTTTGGTCCCTTTTTGGGGACGGGCTGGACATTTGCCAACTTCCAGCACGAGGGAAATATACCAGATTTGTAGGATTGGTAGAATATTTTAGTTAAAGTTGGTGCAAGTTCTTTGGAAAAGGTTTTTAAAATAATGGGTGGAATATTGTCCATTCCTGATGCTTTGTTGATGTTTAACCCCTTTAAAAGTTTAGCGACTATTTTGGGTTTGAAGTGAAGTTCATTCATATTAACTCCTGATTCAATTCAATTCATTCAATTCATTCAATTCATTCAATTCATTCAATTCATTCAATTCATTCAATTCATTCAATTCATTCAATTCATTCAATTCATTCAATTCATTCAATTCATTCAATTCATTCAATTCATTCAATTCATTCAATTCATTCAATTCATTCAATTCATTCAATTCATTCAATTCATTCAATTCATTCAATTCATTCAATTCATTCAATTCATTCAATTCATTCAATTCATTCAATTCATTCAATTCATTCAATTCATTCAATTCATTCAATTCATTCAATTCATTCAATTCATTCAATTCATTCAATTCATTCAATTCATTCAATTCATTCAATTCATTCAATTCATTCAATTCATTCAATTCATTCAATTCATTCAATTCATTCAATTCATTCAATTCATTCAATTCATTCAATTCATTCAATTCATTCAATTCATTCAATTCATTCAATTCATTCAATTCATTCAATTCATTCAATTCATTCAATTCATTCAATTCATTCAATTCATTCAATTCATTCAATTCATTCAATTCATTCAATTCATTCAATTCATTCAATTCATTCAATTCATTCAATTCATTCAATTCATTCAATTCATTCAATTCATTCAATTCATTCAATTCATTCAATTCATTCAATTCATTCAATTCATTCAATTCATTCAATTCATTCAATTCATTCAATTCATTCAATTCATTCAATTCATTCAATTCATTCAATTCATTCAATTCATTCAATTCATTCAATTCATTCAATTCATTCAATTCATTCAATTCATTCAATTCATTCAATTCATTCAATTCATTCAATTCATTCAATTCATTCAATTCATTCAAATCATTCAATTCATTCAATTCATTCAATTCATTCAATTCATTCAATTCATTCAATTCATTCAATTCATTCAATTCGTTCAATTCATTCAATTCATTCAATTCATTCAATTCATTCAATTCATTCAATTCATTCAATTCATTCAATTCATTCAATTCATTCAATTCATTCAATTCATTCAATTCATTCAATTCATTCAATTCATTCAATTCATTCAATTCATTCAATTCATTCAATTCATTCAATTCATTCAATTCATTCAATTCATTCAATTCATTCAATTCATTCAATTCATTCAATTCATTCAATTCATTCAATTCATTCAATTCATTCAATTCATTCAATTCATTCAATTCATTCAATTCATTCAATTCATTCAATTCATTCAATTCATTCAATTCATTCAATTCATTCAATTCATTCAATTCATTCAATTCATTCGATTCATTCAATTCATTCAATTCATTCAATTCATTCAATTCATTCAATTCATTCAATTCATTCAATTCATTCAATTCATTCAATTCATTCAATTCATTCAATTCATTCAATTCATTCAATTCATTCAATTCATTCAATTCATTCAATTCATTCAATTCATTCAATTCATTCAATTCATTCAATTCATTCAATTCATTCAATTCATTCAATTCATTCAATTCATTCAATTCATTCAATTCATTCAATTCATTCAATTCATTCAATTCATTCAATTCATTCAATTCATTCAATTTTTTTTTTTTTTTTTTTTTAATAAAATGTGTTGTGTAATAGGGTTTAGAATATGTGTCACAACAACACATAAATACCTTTTAAGACCTAGGTCTAGACCTGGGTCCCACAACAACTGGCGTTCTGAGGTGTAGATTAACGCTTTTTTTAAACATCTGTGGGTTGAAGCCACCTGAGACTAAGTGTTCCGGCAAACTATTCCATTTGTACGCAGTTCGGACAAAGAAGTCTCTCTGCGATCTGCCAGTATGACAGCGCGGGATCTTTACCGTTTCACTGGTTGCGGCAGCCGATTGCCGAGTGGAACGGGGGTAAGAATAAGTTTGAGGCATGATGCCGCTGATTTCATCTGAGCACTGCTGATGACGATATTTGTAAAAAACAACGAGGTCAGCAACAGTGCGACGATGTTGTAGGGAATCAAGTTGTGATGTCAAAGTTCGATCACCTACAATTCGTATAGCTCGCTTTTGAACAGAGTCCAAGAGGGCCAAGATGGAAACAGAGGCAGCACCCCAAACTTGACAGCAGTACTCCATACAGGGACGAATATAGGACTTATAAACATGGAGCAATTGGTATGGAGTGAAAAAATTTTTGCATCTATTTAGGAGGCCGAGTTTTTTAGACGCGCTTTTTGCCATCGCCATTACATGATCGTTCCAGAGTAGGTCATTTGAAACTGTGACACCCAATAAACGAATGTTTTTACATTCACCTATTGGTTCATCACACATACTAAATAAAATATCTTTGGGGAACTCGGTCTTTAATCTGGAAACAATCAACAGCTGTGTTTTGGTGGAGTTGAAATTGACAAGGTTTTGGTCACCCCAGTCGGCGACTTTATTCAGGTCTTTGTTCACGTTTATGGCAGCGTCTCTCCGGGCAGGATTAATTCGTTCGTGCATTTTACCTTTTGAAGGAAGGGGCTCGAACGACTTGTGCAGAGTACTATCATCTGCAAAACTATTTATTGGGTTGCTGGTGATTTTCAACAATTCGTTGATATAAATCAAAAATAGGGTTGGGGACAATACTGAGCCTTGGGGTACACCAGCGTTAATTAGTTTAGACTCAGAAGAATATCCGTCTAAGGTTACCGAAATCTATCGGCCGGATAGAAAATTTTGAATCAGCTTCACAACATTGGGATGAAAACCGTACGCAACGAGCTTGTTGATTAAGTTGGCATGCCAGACTCGATCGAATGCCTTGGAGATGTCTAAAGCGATAACGTATGTTTCACCACCTTTATCAAGTATGCTGTTCCAACAATGCGCTACATAGTTTAATAGATCGGTAGTTGATCTTTTGTTTCGAAAACCGTATTGGCTGTCGGATATTAAATGATTTTCTTCCAGAAATTTTGAAATATGTGTATTAATATAATGCTCATAGACTTTGGATAGGACCGATAGTAAAGCTATTGGCCTATAATGCCTATAATTTGAGATATCGGATTTTGGTCCCTTTTTGGGGACGGGCTGGACATTTGCCAACTTCCAGCACGAGGGAAATATACCAGATTTGTAGGATTGGTAGAATATTTTAGTTAAAGTTGGTGCAAGTTCTTTGGAAAAGGTTTTTAAAATAATGGGTGGAATATTGTCCATTCCTGATGCTTTGTTGATGTTTAACCCCTTTAAAAGTTTAGCGACTATTTTGGGTTTGAAGTGAAGTTCATTCATATTAACTCCTGATTCAATTCAATTCATTCAATTCATTCAATTCATTCAATTCATTCAATTCATTCAATTCATTCAATTCATTCAATTCATTCAATTCATTCAATTCATTCAATTCATTCAATTCATTCAATTCATTCAATTCATTCAATTCATTCAATTCATTCAATTCATTCAATTCATTCAATTCATTCAATTCATTCAATTCATTCAATTCATTCAATTCATTCAATTCATTCAATTCATTCAATTCATTCAATTCATTCAATTCATTCAATTCATTCAATTCATTCAATTCATTCAATTCATTCAATTCATTCAATTCATTCAATTCATTCAATTCATTCAATTCATTCAATTCATTCAATTCATTCAATTCATTCAATTCATTCAATTCATTCAATTCATTCAATTCATTCAATTCATTCAATTCATTCAATTCATTCAATTCATTCAATTCATTCAATTCATTCAATTCATTCAATTCATTCAATTCATTCAATTCATTCAATTCATTCAATTCATTCAATTCATTCAATTCATTCAATTCATTCAATTCATTCAATTCATTCAATTCATTCAATTCATTCAATTCATTCAATTCATTCAATTCATTCAATTCATTCAATTCATTCAATTCATTCAATTCATTCAATTCATTCAATTCATTCAATTCATTCAATTCATTCAATTCATTCAATTCATTCAATTCATTCAATTCATTCAATTCATTCAATTCATTCAATTCATTCAATTCATTCAATTCATTCAATTCATTCAATTCATTCAATTCATTCAATTCATTCAATTCATTCAATTCATTCAATTCATTCAAATCATTCAATTCATTCAATTCATTCAATTCATTCAATTCATTCAATTCATTCAATTCATTCAATTCATTCAATTCGTTCAATTCATTCAATTCATTCAATTCATTCAATTCATTCAATTCATTCAATTCATTCAATTCATTCAATTCATTCAATTCATTCAATTCATTCAATTCATTCAATTCATTCAATTCATTCAATTCATTCAATTCATTCAATTCATTCAATTCATTCAATTCATTCAATTCATTCAATTCATTCAATTCATTCAATTCATTCAATTCATTCAATTCATTCAATTCATTCAATTCATTCAATTCATTCAATTCATTCAATTCATTCAATTCATTCAATTCATTCAATTCATTCAATTCATTCAATTCATTCAATTCATTCAATTCATTCAATTCATTCAATTCATTCAATTCATTCAATTCATTCAATTCATTCAATTCATTCAATTCATTCAATTCATTCAATTCATTCAATTCATTCAATTCATTCAATTCATTCAATTCATTCAATTCATTCAAATCATTCAATTCATTCAATTCATTCAATTCATTCAATTCATTCAATTCATTCAATTCATTCAATTCATTCAATTCGTTCAATTCATTCAATTCATTCAATTCATTCAATTCATTCAATTCATTCAATTCATTCAATTCATTCAATTCATTCAATTCATTCAATTCATTCAATTCATTCAATTCATTCAATTCATTCAATTCATTCAATTCATTCAATTCATTCAATTCATTCAATTCATTCAATTCATTCAATTCATTCAATTCATTCAATTCATTCAATTCATTCAATTCATTCAATTCATTCAATTCATTCAATTCATTCGATTCATTCAATTCATTCAATTCATTCAATTCATTCAATTCATTCAATTCATTCAATTCATTCAATTCATTCAATTCATTCAATTCATTCAATTCATTCAATTCATTCAATTCATTCAATTCATTCAATTCATTCAATTCATTCAATTCATTCAATTCATTCAATTCATTCAATTCATTCAATTCATTCAATTCATTCAATTCATTCAATTCATTCAATTCATTCAATTCATTCAATTCATTCAATTCATTCAATTCATTCAATTCATTCAATTCATTCAATTTTTTTTTTTTTTTTTTTTTAATAAAATGTGTTGTGTAATAGGGTTTAGAATATGTGTCACAACAACACATAAATACCTTTTAAGACCTAGGTCTAGACCTGGGTCCCACAACAACTGGCGTTCTGAGGTGTAGATTAACGCTTTTTTTAAACATCTGTGGGTTGAAGCCACCTGAGACTAAGTGTTCCGGCAAACTATTCCATTTGTACGCAGTTCGGACAAAGAAGTCTCTCTGCGATCTGCCAGTATGACAGCGCGGGATCTTTACCGTTTCACTGGTTGCGGCAGCCGATTGCCGAGTGGAACGGGGGTAAGAATAAGTTTGAGGCATGATGCCGCTGATTTCATCTGAGCACTGCTGATGACGATATTTGTAAAAAACAACGAGGTCAGCAACAGTGCGACGATGTTGTAGGGAATCAAGTTGTGATGTCAAAGTTCGATCACCTACAATTCGTATAGCTCGCTTTTGAACAGAGTCCAAGAGGGCCAAGATGGAAACAGAGGCAGCACCCCAAACTTGACAGCAGTACTCCATACAGGGACGAATATAGGACTTATAAACATGGAGCAATTGGTATGGAGTGAAAAAATTTTTGCATCTATTTAGGAGGCCGAGTTTTTTAGACGCGCTTTTTGCCATCGCCATTACATGATCGTTCCAGAGTAGGTCATTTGAAACTGTGACACCCAATAAACGAATGTTTTTACATTCACCTATTGGTTCATCACACATACCACACATACTAAATAAAATATCTTTGGGGAACTCGGTCTTTAATCTGGAAACAATCAACAGCTGTGTTTTGGTGGAGTTGAAATTGACAAGGTTTTGGTCACCCCAGTCGGCGACTTTATTCAGGTCTTTGTTCACGTTTATGGCAGCGTCTCTCCGGGCAGGATTAATTCGTTCGTGCATTTTACCTTTTGAAGGAAGGGGCTCGAACGACTTGTGCAGAGTACTATCATCTGCAAAACTATTTATTGGGTTGCTGGTGATTTTCAACAATTCGTTGATATAAATCAAAAATAGGGTTGGGGACAATACTGAGCCTTGGGGTACACCAGCGTTAATTAGTTTAGACTCAGAAGAATATCCGTCTAAGGTTACCGAAATCTATCGGCCGGATAGAAAATTTTGAATCAGCTTCACAACATTGGGATGAAAACCGTACGCAACGAGCTTGTTGATTAAGTTGGCATGCCAGACTCGATCGAATGCCTTGGAGATGTCTAAAGCGATAACGTATGTTTCACCACCTTTATCAAGTATGCTGTTCCAACAATGCGCTACATAGTTTAATAGATCGGTAGTTGATCTTTTGTTTCGAAAACCGTATTGGCTGTCGGATATTAAATGATTTTCTTCCAGAAATTTTGAAATATGTGTATTAATATAATGCTCATAGACTTTGGATAGGACCGATAGTAAAGCTATTGGCCTATAATTTGAGATATCGGATTTTGGTCCCTTTTTGGGGACGGGCTGGACATTTGCCAACTTCCAGCACGAGGGAAATATACCAGATTTGTAGGATTGGTAGAATATTTTAGTTAAAGTTGGTGCAAGTTCTTTGGAAAAGGTTTTTAAAATAATGGGTGGAATATTGTCCATTCCTGATGCTTTGTTGATGTTTAACCCCTTTAAAAGTTTAGCGACTATTTTGGGTTTGAAGTGAAGTTCATTCATATTAACTCCTGATTCAATTCAATTCATTCAATTCATTCAATTCATTCAATTCATTCAATTCATTCAATTCATTCAATTCATTCAATTCATTCAATTCATTCAATTCATTCAATTCATTCAATTCATTCAATTCATTCAATTCATTCAATTCATTCAATTCATTCAATTCATTCAATTCATTCAATTCATTCAATTCATTCAATTCATTCAATTCATTCAATTCATTCAATTCATTCAATTCATTCAATTCATTCAATTCATTCAATTCATTCAATTCATTCAATTCATTCAATTCATTCAATTCATTCAATTCATTCAATTCATTCAATTCATTCAATTCATTCAATTCATTCAATTCATTCAATTCATTCAATTCATTCAATTCATTCAATTCATTCAATTCATTCAATTCATTCAATTCATTCAATTCATTCAATTCATTCAATTCATTCAATTCATTCAATTCATTCAATTCATTCAATTCATTCAATTCATTCAATTCATTCAATTCATTCAATTCATTCAATTCATTCAATTCATTCAATTCATTCAATTCATTCAATTCATTCAATTCATTCAATTCATTCAATTCATTCAATTCATTCAATTCATTCAATTCATTCAATTCATTCAATTCATTCAATTCATTCAATTTTTTTTTTTTTTTTTTTTTTAATAAAATGTGTTGTGTAATAGGGTTTAGAATATGTGTCACAACAACACATAAATACCTTTTAAGACCTAGGTCTAGACCTGGGTCCCACAACAACTGGCGTTCTGAGGTGTAGATTAACGCTTTTTTTAAACATCTGTGGGTTGAAGCCACCTGAGACTAAGTGTTCCGGCAAACTATTCCATTTGTACGCAGTTCGGACAAAGAAGTCTCTCTGCGATCTGCCAGTATGACAGCGCGGGATCTTTACCGTTTCACTGGTTGCGGCAGCCGATTGCCGAGTGGAACGGGGGTAAGAATAAGTTTGAGGCATGATGCCGCTGATTTCATCTGAGCACTGCTGATGACGATATTTGTAAAAAACAACGAGGTCAGCAACAGTGCGACGATGTTGTAGGGAATCAAGTTGTGATGTCAAAGTTCGATCACCTACAATTCGTATAGCTCGCTTTTGAACAGAGTCCAAGAGGGCCAAGATGGAAACAGAGGCAGCACCCCAAACTTGACAGCAGTACTCCATACAGGGACGAATATAGGACTTATAAACATGGAGCAATTGGTATGGAGTGAAAAAATTTTTGCATCTATTTAGGAGGCCGAGTTTTTTAGAAGCGCTTTTTGCCATCGCCATTACATGATCGTTCCAGAGTAGGTCATTTGAAACTGTGACACCCAATAAACGAATGTTTTTACATTCACCTATTGGTTCATCACACATACTAAATAAAATATCTTTGGGGAACTCGGTCTTTAATCTGGAAACAATCAACAGCTGTGTTTTGGTGGAGTTGAAATTGACAAGGTTTTGGTCACCCCAGTCGGCGACTTTATTCAGGTCTTTGTTCACGTTTATGGCAGCGTCTCTCCGGGCAGGATTAATTCGTTCGTGCATTTTACCTTTTGAAGGAAGGGGCTCGAACGACTTGTGCAGAGTACTATCATCTGCAAAACTATTTATTGGGTTGCTGGTGATTTTCAACAATTCGTTGATATAAATCAAAAATAGGGTTGGGGACAATACTGAGCCTTGGGGTACACCAGCGTTAATTAGTTTAGACTCAGAAGAATATCCGTCTAAGGTTACCGAAATCTATCGGCCGGATAGAAAATTTTGAATCAGCTTCACAACATTGGGATGAAAACCGTACGCAACGAGCTTGTTGATTAAGTTGGCATGCCAGACTCGATCGAATGCCTTGGAGATGTCTAAAGCGATAACGTATGTTTCACCACCTTTATCAAGTATGCTGTTCCAACAATGCGCTACATAGTTTAATAGATCGGTAGTTGATCTTTTGTTTCGAAAACCGTATTGGCTGTCGGATATTAAATGATTTTCTTCCAGAAATTTTGAAATATGTGTATTAATATAATGCTCATAGACTTTGGATAGGACCGATAGTAAAGCTATTGGCCTATAATTTGAGATATCGGATTTTGGTCCCTTTTTGGGGACGGGCTGGACATTTGCCAACTTCCAGCACGAGCGAAATATACCAGATTTGTAGGATTGGTAGAATATTTTAGTTAAAGTTGGTGCAAGTTCTTTGGAAAAGGTTTTTAAAATAATGGGTGGAATATTGTCCATTCCTGATGCTTTGTTGATGTTTAACCCCTTTAAAAGTTTAGCGACTATTTTGGGTTTGAAGTGAAGTTCATTCATATTAACTCCTGATTCAATTCAATTCATTCAATTCATTCAATTCATTCAATTCATTCAATTCATTCAATTCATTCAATTCATTCAATTCATTCAATTCATTCAATTCATTCAATTCATTCAATTCATTCAATTCATTCAATTCATTCAATTCATTCAATTCATTCAATTCATTCAATTCATTCAATTCATTCAATTCATTCAATTCATTCAATTCATTCAATTCATTCAATTCATTCAATTCATTCAATTCATTCAATTCATTCAATTCATTCAATTCATTCAATTCATTCAATTCATTCAATTCATTCAATTCATTCAATTCATTCAATTCATTCAATTCATTCAATTCATTCAATTCATTCAATTCATTCAATTCATTCAATTCATTCAATTCATTCAATTCATTCAATTCATTCAATTCATTCAATTCATTCAATTCATTCAATTCATTCAATTCAATCAATTCATTCAATTCATTCAATTCATTCAATTCATTCAATTCATTCAATTCATTCAATTCATTCAATTCATTCAATTCATTCAATTCATTCAATTCATTCAATTCATTCAATTCATTCAATTCATTCAATTCATTCAATTCATTCAATTCATTCAATTCATTCAATTCATTCAATTCATTCAATTCATTCAATTCATTCAATTCATTCAATTCATTCAATTCATTCAATTCATTCAATTCATTCAATTCATTCAATTCATTCAATTCATTCAATTCATTCAATTCATTCAATTCATTCAATTCATTCAATTCATTCAATTCATTCAATTCATTCTATTCATTCAATTCGTTCAATTCATTTAATTCATTCAATTCATTCAATTCATTCAATTCATTCAATTCATTCAATTCATTCAATTCATTCAATTCGTTCAATTCATTCAATTCATTTAGTTCATTCAATTCATTCAATTCATTAAATTCATTCAATTCATTAAATTCATTAAATTCATTAAATTCATTAAATTCATTAAATTCATTAAATTCATTAAATTCATTAAATTCATTCAATTCATTCAATTTATTCAATTCATTCAATTCATTCAATTCATTCAATTCATTCAATTCATTCAATTCATTCAATTCATTCAATTCATTCAATTCATTCAATTCATTCAATTCATTCAATTCATTCAATTCATTCAATTCATTCAATTCATTCAATTCATTCACTTCATTCAATTCATTCAATTCATTCAATTCATTCAATTCATTCAATTCATTCAATTCATTCAATTCATTCAATTCATTCAATTCATTCAATTCATTCAATTCATTCAATTCATTCAATTCATTCAATTCATTCAATTCATTCAATTCATTCAATTCATTCAATTCATTCAATTCATTCAATTCATTCAATTCATTCAATTCATTCAATTCATTCAATTCATTCAATTCATTCAATTCATTCAATTCATTCAATTCATTCAATTCATTCAATTCATTCAATTCATTCAATTCATTCAATTCATTCAATTCATTCAATTCATTCAATTCATTCAATTCATTCAATTCATTCAATTCATTCAATTCATTCAATTCATTCAATTCATTCAATTCATTCAATTCATTCAATTCATTCAATTCATTCAATTCATTCAATTCATTCAATTCATTCAATTCATTCAATTCATTCAATTCATTCAATTCATTCAATTCATTCAATTCATTCAATTCATTCAATTCATTCAATTCATTCAATTCATTCAATTCATTCAATTCATTCAATTCATTCAATTCATTCAATTCATTCAATTCATTCAATTCATTCAATTCATTCAATTCATTCAATTCATTCAATTCATTCAATTCATTCAATTTATTCAATTCATTCAATTCATTCAATTCATTCAATTCATTCAATTCATTCAATTCATTCAATTCATTCAATTCATTCAATTCATTCAATTCATTCAATTCATTCAATTCATTCAATTCATTCAATTCATTCAATTCATTCAATTCATTCAATTCATTCAATTCATTCAATTCATTCAATTCATTCAATTCATTCAATTCATTCAATTCATTCAATTCATTCAATTCATTCAATTCATTCAATTCATTCAATTCATTCAATTCATTCAATTCATTCAATTCATTCAATTCATTCAATTCATTCAATTCATTCAATTCATTCAATTCATTCAATTCATTCAATTCATTCAATTCATTCAATTCATTCAATTCATTCAATTCATTCAATTCATTCAATTCATTCAAATCATTCAATTCATACAATTCATTCAATTCATTCAATTCATTCAATTCATTCAATTCATTCAATTCATTCAATTCATTCAATTCATTCAATTCATTCAATTCATTCAATTCATTCAATTCATTCAATTCATTCAATTCATTCAATTCATTCAATTCATTCAATTCATTCAATTCATTCAATTCATTCAATTCATTCAATTCATTCAATTCATTCAATTCATTCAATTCATTCAATTCATTCAATTCATTCAATTCATTCAATTCATTCAATTCATTCAATTCATTCAATTCATTCAAATCATTCAATTCATTCAATTCATTCAATTCATTCAATTCATTCAATTCATTCAATTCATTCAATTCATTCAATTCATTCAATTCATTCAATTCATTCAATTCATTCAATTCATTCAATTCATTCAATTCATTCAATTCATTCAATTCATTCAATTCATTCAATTCATTCAATTCATTCAATTCATTCAATTCATTCAATTCATTCAATTCATTCAATTCATTCAATTCATTCAATTCATTCAATTCATTCAATTCATTCAATTCATTCAATTCATTCAATTCATTCAATTCATTCAATTCATTCAATTCATTCAATTCATTCAATTCATTCAATTCATTCAATTCATTCAATTCATTCAATTCATTCAATTCATTCAATTCATTCAATTCATTCAATTCATTCAATTCATTCAATTCATTCAATTCATTCAATTCATTCAATTCATTCAATTCATTCAATTCATTCAATTCATTCAATTCATTCAATTCATTCAATTCATTCAATTCATTCAATTCATTCAATTCATTCAATTCATTCAATTCATTCAATTCATTCAATTCATTCAATTCATTCAATTCATTCAATTCATTCAATTCATTCAATTCATTCAATTCATTCAATTCATTCAATTCATTCAATTCATTCAATTCATTCAATTCATTCAATTCATTCAATTCATGGAATTCATTCAATTCATTCAATTCGTTCAATTCATTCAACTCATTCAATTCGTTCAATTCATTCAACTCATTCAACTAATTCAATTCATTCAATTCATTCAATTCATTCAATTCATTCAATTCATTCAATTCATTCAATTCATTCAATTCATTCAATTCATTCAATTCATTCAATTCATTCAATTCATTCAATTCATTCAATTCATTCAATTCATTCAATTCATTCAATTCATTCAATTCATTCAATTCATTCAATTCATTCAAATCATTCAATTCATTCAATTCATTCAATTCATTCAATTCATTCAATTCGTTCAATTCATTCAATTCATTCAATTCATTCAATTCATTCAATTCATTCAATTCATTCAATTCATTCAATTCATTCAATTCATTCAATTCATTCAATTCATTCAATTCATTCAATTCATTCAATTCATTCAATTCATTCAATTCATTCCATTCATTCAAGACATTCAAGACATTCAAGACATTCAAGACATTCAAGACATTCAAGACATTCAAGACATTCAATTCATTCAATTCATTTAATTCATTCAATTCATTCAATTCATTCAATTCCTTCAATTCATTCAATTCAATCAATTCATTCAATTCATTCAATTCATTCAATTCATTCAATTCATTCAATTCATTCAATTCATTCAATTCATTCAATTCATTCAATTCATTCAATTCATTCAATTCATTCAATTCATTCAATTCATTCAATTCATTCAATTCATTCAATTCATTCAATTCATTCAATTCATTCAATTCATTCAATTCATTCAATTCATTCAATTCATTCAATTCATTCAATTCATTCAATTCATTCAATTCATTCAATTCATTCAATTCATTCAATTCATTCAATTCATTCAATTCATTCAATTCATTCAATTCATTCAATTCATTCAATTCATTCAATTCATTCAATTCATTCAATTCATTCAATTCATTCAATTCATTCAATTCATTCAATTCATTCAATTCATTCAATTCATTCAATTCATTCAATTCATTCAATTCATTCAATTCATTCAATTCATTCAATTCATTCAATTCATTCAATTCATTCAATTCATTCAATTCATTCAATTCATTCAATTCATTCAATTCATTCAATTCATTCAATTCATTCAATTCATTCAATTCATTCAATTCATTCAATTCATTCAATTCATTCAATTCATTCAATTCATTCAATTCATTCAATTCATTCAATTCATTCAATTCATTCAATTCATTCAATTCATTCAATTCATTCAATTCATTCAATTCATTCAATTCATTCAATTCATTCAATTCATTCAATTCATTCAATTCATTCAATTCATTCAATTCATTCAATTCATTCAATTCATTCAATTCATTCAATTCATTCAATTCATTCAATTCATTCAATTCATTCAATTCATTCAATTCATTCAATTCATTCAATTCATTCAATTCATTCAATTCATTCAATTCATTCAATTCATTCAATTCATTCAATTCATTCAATTCATTCAATTCATTCAAGACATTCAAGACATTCAAGACATTCAAGACATTCAAGACATTCAAGACATTCAAGACATTCAAGACATTCAAGACATTCAAGACATTCAAGACATTCAATTCATTTAATTCATTCAATTCATTCAATTCCTTCAATTCATTCAATTCAATCAATTCATTCAATTCATTCAATTCATTCAATTCATTCAATTCATTCAATTCATTCAATTCATTCAATTCATTCAATTCATTCAATTCATTCAATTCATTCAATTCATTCAATTCATTCAATTCATTCAATTCATTCAATTCATTCAATTCATTCAATTCATTCAATTCATTCAATTCATTCAATTCATTCAATTCATTCAATTCATTCAATTCATTCAATTCATTCAATTCATTCAATTCATTCAATTCATTCAATTCATTCAATTCATTCAATTCATTCAATTCATTCAATTCATTCAATTCATTCAATTCATTCAATTCATTCAATTCATTCAATTCATTCAATTCATTCAATTCATTCAATTCATTCAATTCATTCAATTCATTCAATTCATTCAATTCATTCAATTCATTCAATTCATTCAATTCATTCAATTCATTCAATTCATTCAATTCATTCAATTCATTCAATTCATTCAATTCATTCAATTCATTCAATTCATTCAATTCATTCAATTCATTCACTTCATTCAATTCATTCAATTCATTCAATTCATTCAATTCATTCAATTCATTCAATTCATTCAATTCATTCAATTCATTCAATTCATTCAATTCATTCAATTCATTCAATTCATTCAATTCATTCAATTCATTCAATTCATTCAATTCATTCTATTCATTCAATTCGTTCAATTCATTCAATTCATTCAATTCATTCAATTCATTCAATTCATTCAATTCATTCAATTCATTCAATTCATTCAATTCATTCAATTCATTCAATTCATTCAATTCATTTAGTTCATTAAATTCATTCAATTCATTAAATTCATTAAATTCATTAAATTCATTCAATTCAATCAATTCATTCAATTCATTCAATTCATTCAATTCATTCAATTCATTCAATTCATTCAATTCATTCAATTCATTCAATTCATTCAATTCATTCAATTCATTCAATTCATTCAATTCATTCAATTCATTCAATTCATTCAATTCATTCAATTCATTCAATTCATTCAATTCATTCAATTCATTTAGTTCATTAAATTCATTCAATTCATTAAATTCATTAAATTCATTAAATTCATTCAATTCAATCAATTCATTCAATTCAT
>OY856187.1:15417472-15659091 GCA_963693315.1 Diogma glabrata | reverse complement strand
AATTGAATGAATTGAATGAATGAATGAATTGAATGAATTGAATGAATTGAATGAATTGAATGAATTGAATGAATTGAATGAATTGAATGAATTGAATGAATTGAATGAATTGAATGAATTGAATGAATTGAATGAATTGAATGAATGAATGAATTGAATGAATTGAATGAATTGAATGAATTGAATGAATTGAATGAATTGAATGAATTGAATGAATGAATGAATGAATGAATTGAATGAATGAATGAATTGAATGAATTGAATGAATTGAATGAATTGAATGAATTGAATGAATTGAATGAATTGAATGAATTGAATGAATTGAATGAATTGAATGAATTGAATGAATTGAATGAATTGAATGAATTGAATGAATTGAATGAATTGAATGAATTGAATGAATTGAATGAATTGAATGATTGAATGAATTGAATGAATTGAATGAATTGAATGAATTGAATGAATTGAATGAATTGAATGAATTGAATGAATTGAATGAATTGAATGAATTGAATGAATTGAATGAATTGAATGATTGAATGAATTGAATGAATTGATATGAATTGAATGAATTGAATGAATTGAATGAATTGAATGAATTGAATGAATTGAATGAATTGAATGAATTGAATGAATTGAATGAATTGAATGAATTGAATGAATTGAATGAATTGAATGAATTGAATGAATTGATGAATTGAATGAATTGAATGAATTGAATGAATTGAATGATTGAATGAATTGAATGAATTGAATGAATTGAATGAATTGAATGAATTGAATGAATTGAATGAATTGAATGAATTGAATGAATTGAATGAATTGAATGAATTGAATGAATTGAATGAATTGAATGAATTGAATGAATTGAATGAATTGAATGAATTGAATGATTGAATGAATTGAATGAATTGAATGAATTGAATGAATTGAATGAATTGAATGAATTGAATGAATTGAATGAATGAATGAATTGAATGAATTGAATGAATTGAATGAATTGAATGAATTTGAATGAATTGAATGAATTGAATGAATTGAATGATTGAATGATTGAATGAATTGAATGAATTGAATGAATTGAATGAATTGAATGAATTGAATGAATTTGAATGAATTGAATGAATTGAATGATTGAATGAATTGAATGAATTGAATGAATTGAATGAATTGAATGAATTGAATGAATTGAATGAATGAATTGAATGAATTGAATGAATTGAATGATTGAATGAATTGAATG
Organism: Diogma glabrata; assembly: GCA_963693315.1. Lineage (NCBI taxonomy): Eukaryota > Metazoa > Arthropoda > Insecta > Diptera > Cylindrotomidae > Diogma > Diogma glabrata. The sequence continues at coordinate 15,657,848 of OY856187.1, read as the reverse complement.
AATTGAATATGAATTGAATGAATGAATGAATGATTGAAATGAATTGAATGAATTGAATGAATTATGAATTGAATGAATGAATTGAATAATTGAATGAATTGAATGAATGATTGAATTGAATGAATTGAATGAATTGAAGATGAATTGAATGAATGAATGATGAATGAATGATTGAATGAATTGAATGAATTGAATGAATGAATTGAATGAATGAATGAATGATTGAATTGAATGAATTGAATGAATTGAATGAATTGAATGAATTGAATGAATGAATGAATTGAATGAATATGAATAATTGAATGAATGAATGAATTGAATGAATGATGAATTGAATGAATGAATGAATTGAATGAATTGATAATTGAATTGAATGAATTCAATGAATTAATGAATTGAATGAATTGAATGAATCATTGAATGCATCAATTAATTCAATGAATTCAATCATTCAATACAATCAACTACAATCATTCAATTCAATCAATTCATCAATCAATCACAACATCAAACATCAATCCAACAATCATCAAACAAACCAATCACAATCAACCAACAAACATCAATCAAACAAACCAAACACAACCAACAATCAATCAACCAATCAATACAATCAAACAATCCAACATCAATCAATCAATTCATCAAAACAATCAATTCATTCAAATCAATCAATTCATTCAATTCATTCAATCATTCAATTCATTCAAAACAATACATTCAATCATCAATTCATACAATACATTCAAATCATTCAATCATACAATCATTCAATTCATCAATCATTCATTATCAATTCATTCAATCATTCAATTCATTCAATTCATTCAATTCAATCAATCATCAATTCATTCAATCATCAATTCAATTCATTCAATTCATTCACATTCAATCATTCAATTCATTCAATTCATTCAATCATTCAATCATTCAATTCATTCAATTCATCAATTCATTCAATTCATTCAATTCATTCAATTCATTCAATTCATTCAAATCATTCAATTCGTTCAATCATTCAATTCATTCAATCATTCAATTCATTCAATTCATTCAATTCATTCAATTCATTCAATTCGTTCAATTCATTCAATTCATTCAATTCATTCAATTCATTCAATTCATTCAATTCATTCAATTCATTCAATTCATTCAATTCATTCAATTCATTCAATTCGTTCAATTCATTCAATTCATTCAATTCATTCAATTCATTCAATTCATTCAATTCATTCAATTCATTCAATTCATTCAATTCATTCAATTCATTCAATTCATTCAATTCATTCAATTCATTCAATTCATTCAATTCATTCAATTCATTCAATTCATTCAATTCATTCAATTCATTCAATTCATTCAATTCATTCAATTCATTCAATTCATTCAATTCATTCAATTCGTTCAATTCATTCAATTCATTCAATTCATTCAATTCATTCAATTCATTCAATTCATTCAATTCATTCAATTCATTCAATTCATTCAATTCATTCAATTCATTCAATTCATTCAATTCATTCAATTCATTCAATTCATTCAATTCATTCAATTCAATCAATTCATTCCATTCATTCAAGACATTCAAGACATTCAAGACATTCAAGACATTCAATTCATTTAATTCATTCAATTCATTCAATTCCTTCAATTCATTCAATTCAATCAATTCATTCAATCCATTCAATTCGTTCAATTCATTCAATTCATTCAATTCATTCAATTCATTCAATTCATTCAATTCATTCAATTCATTCAATTCATCCAATTCATTCAATTCATTCAATTCATTCAATTCATTCAATTCATTCAATTCATTCGATTCATTCAATTCATTCAATTCATTTAATTCATTTAATTCATTCAATTCATTCAATTCATTCAATTCATTCAATTCATTCAATTCATTCAATTCATTCTATTCATTCAATTCGTTCAATTCATTCAATTCATTCAATTCATTTAGTTCATTCAATTCATTCAATTAATTAAATTCATTAAATTTATTCAATTCATTCAATTCATTCAATTCATTCAATTCATTCAATTCTGTAATGTAGACTGGAGCATGATAATGTAGAGCGGTAAAGCTCTCGAAGTATTCAATGTCTGTTTTCTCACAGTTCACAATTTTGCTTACCATACATAGTCATAGTAGTTTCTCATTCATTCACAATCCATATACATTTGTTTTCATATAGTTTCCGTACATAAATTTGTTCTTCGCATAAAACAATTAACAATCATAATTCTTTTACAATCCCCTATTATTGCATCATACTGCGTTTTCACCCGTCTTACTTTACTATACTGCAAAACTTTGAGTTCTCTAAACACTAACCGTACATGATCAACGAAGTTTTCAAACCTCAAACAGCTGTGAATGTTTGTCCAATCGTCGCAATAGAAAATAATTGTTATCCTACAAGTTGTTATGCATTCGATTTCCTATATGGGTGTTTTTTGTATCAAATTATCTTTCCGTTATGGATCTGAATTTCACTGCAATACTGTTGTAAGTTGTTATTTTGTAATACGTAAACATCATAAAATCGATTAAACTTACGTTTAATCCATTCTAGTTCATTGATATTTCTTACTAGTGTGTTAGAAATAATTTGTTTCGTCATATTGTTTTTGCGGTGCTGAGCATTACAAAGTAACAAACCGTTTTGTTTTAACGAAAAAGGTCCTAACATTTATTTACATAATGTAAATTAATTGCCGTGCATCAGTAACACTTATTCGAATTTTTTTTGGAGATTAAAAAGAATTTCTATATAAGGAATGACTGTAAAAACTTTCACTCTCTTAGTCTATTACATTCTGATACTGGTGTTTGACGTCGGCTAGTCGATGACATTTTTTTGGATTGGTGTTTTGTGTTGACGTCTGGGTGGCAAATTTTTTGTTTTCAAAGTGTTTTGCCTGTAACAATTGTTTGGTATGTTACGCCTTTTTTTATTTTTATATTGTGTTTGGTGTTAGAAAAGTATTCCTTGTCAAAAATTTTGAATAGGAATTGTGATTTACTATTTGTTGGTAACACAAATAGTTTTACTATTGTAAATAAAGAATAAATTCTGTGTTAAATTGGTACGTAAATTGTTAGCTAAAGTAACTGTAATTAGTGATATCGAAATTATAACAATTTACAAATAGTTTTACTATCGAAAATAAAGAATAAATTCTGTGTTAAATTGGTACGTAAATTGTTAGCTAAAGTAACTGTAATTAGTGATATCGAAATTATAACAATTTACAGATAGTTTTACTATTGCAAATAAAGAATAAATTGTGTGTTAAATTGTTAGCTAAAGTAACTGTAATTAGTGATATCGTAATTATAAAAATTTACGGATAGTTTTAAATTGTTGGATATTTGTTACTTAAATTGTTAGCTAAAATACCGGTAATTAGTGGTGTCTTAAATAAAACCAAAAATTTACCGATAGTTGTAACTTGTTTGTTAAATTGCTAAATAAATTGTTAGATAGAATCACAGTAATCAATGACGTCTTGAATTTAATTCTGCTACATAGTTGTCGTTTCGCTCAATTTACAACATTTGGGAATTAATTTACAAAAAAATATATATATGTATGTTCGGTGACTCGGTCTGTTAAGAAAAATAAACTTGAATTTGAAATATTTCCTAAAGTGAAATATAATGCCAGCAAGTCAACAGAGTTCCTTTTTTTTGGTGTAACAAAGTTTTGCTATTATTTCAATTCAACATTGAGATCTAAGTTTTGCTGTCACTGCGGTGTATTTAACGTATTTCAACCAACATTGATGTCAAAGTTTTACGATTGCTGTCGTGTATTCTAAATATTGAAACGCATTATTTGTATCAAGTTTTTTCCCCATCTAATGGACTTGGCACTTTGACGCAGTGATGGGGCTCAGTAGACTCAGTGATCTTAGGAGCTACAACGGTAGGGTCACCCATGCCGTTAGGTCCTCGGTGAGAATCGAAGCCAAGATCAAGTCCAAAACCCAAAGCTAAGGTGAGACACGTACGCCGAAAGCTTAGCATGGTCAAGGGGGTGCTTGATTATTAGTACGGAACTCTGGATACCGGGCGCCCTCCAGTTTCAATAGCCTTACCACAGCACAGGGCTCTGTTGTGGCTGACCAATGTACCTCCCTACTTTCTCCATAAATATTGTATGGAAAACTATAAAGTTTTAGATGAGAGCGATGCTTCTCCAAACGCATCACATAAACCAACAACAAAACTGTGCACCATGTCCTACTCTAGGATCATGCCTGATTTATCAGCTTATTCTAAACCAGACAGCACACATGCCATGTCTGACTCTAGGATCATGCCTGATTTATCAGCTTATCCTAATTCGGATAGTACACACACCATGTCTGACTCTATGGTAATGTCTGATTCACCAGCTTACTCTAAGTCAGACAGAAAACCTGTACGATATAGACAAAAATCTCTAGTACCTAAATTAAGTTGCGTTCAGATTAATCTGCACAGATCAGAAATGGCCTCAGTTAATTTGAACCGGTTAATTGAACAGGATGCTCACGATCTTGCATTTATACAGGAGCCGTGGGCAGACAGCAAAAGAATAAAAGGTCTATCGTCAAACAAAAATACAAAACTGATCTATTTCTCAGATGTGGAAAGACCGCGAACCGCGATTCTCTTCAACAAACATCTGAAAATATTTCCGTTGAATGAATTTATCTGTAGAGATCTTACAACGGTCCAGATAGAAATTCATCTTCCTCAAGGTGGATTTCGTAAATTCATTTTAGCTTCTGCATACTTCCCGGGGGATGAGGACGAGACACCACCAGAAGTGGTAGAGAAACTCATCAAGTATTGCAACAATAACCACTATAACCTCATAATAGCGTGTGATGCTAACGCTCATCACACCGTGTGGGGAAGTAGCAACATTAACCCAAAAGGCGAGCGTCTGCTTCAATTTTTGTATACAAACAATATGTTTATTGCAAACAAAGGTAGTGAGCCTACCTTTAGAAACGCAATCAGAGGCGAGGTCCTTGACCTTACTTTAACTAACATAAACGCTACTAACCATATTAAGAACTGGCATGTTTCGAAGGAAGCTTCTATGTCTGATCATGCTTATATATGTTTCAACATAGAACACTACCCGAAGAGCATCCAGTACTTTAGAAACCCAAGAAAAACCAACTGGGAACTTTACACAACATATCTTCATGATAATGTAAATAGTTGCAGCAGTATCAACTCTACATTTGAGCTTAACTCTGCAGCAAATAATTTACAAGAAATTATCACTGAAGCATACAACCATAATACTCCAATAACTCAATCCAAAAGATGCAGAGATGTACCTTGGTGGAATGGTAACTTGGAGAGGAAAAGGAATAAAGTTCGCAAACTCTTTAACAGAGCAAAAACAACAAATAATTGGACAGAGTACCGAGTAGCTCTAACCAATTATAATAAAGAACTCAGACAATCAAAAAGAAATAGCTGGAAAGAGCTCTGCAATACGATAGATAATCTGCCTGCTGCAGCTCGACTCCAAAAATTGATGTCGTCTGATCACACAAACCCTCTAGGCTCAATCTGCAAACCAAGTGGTACGTATACCACCAGCTGTATTGAGACACTAGATACTTTACTTCAAACCCACTTTCCGGGCTCAATAAAATGGAGCACGGGAGATAATGCCAACGAAGACGTACGTCTTCTAGATCCTGCAACTAAAAGTAATGCAGATCATTTAACCAACACAATTTTCACCCCCAACAAAGCGAGATGGGCTATAGAATCCTTCGGTCCGTATAAATCTCCAGGAGGTGATGGAATTTTTCCGGTATTTCTGCAAAAGGGTCTAACAATCATTCTTCCATACCTCATGCATTTGTTCAAAGCAAGCTTTCGCCTTGCTTACATTCCTCAGATATGGCGAGAAACCAGAGTTGTTTTTATACCTAAGCCAGGAAAAAAACCAAATGAAGCCAAATCATACAGACCCATAAGTCTTACATCTTTTCTATTAAAAACAATGGAAAAGATGTTGGATTATCACATCCGTCATGTATGTCTGAAACAAAACCCTCTCAACTCTAGCCAGCACGCCTATCAGACTGGGAAATCTACTGAAACGGCGTTGCACAAAATGGTGAAAGAAATTGAGAGCACCCTAAACTATAAGGAGGCACTTGTTTGTACATTTATGGACATACAAGGAGCCTTTGACAATGTCCACTTCAATGCTATCATTGAAATGGCCACAAAGAAAAATATAAACCCGCTTATCATTGCGTGGATTATCAAGATGCTACAGAGTCGGAAGATAACGGTTACACTAGGGGATTATTCAGTGACTGTTACTGCATCTAGAGGCTGCCCGCAAGGGGGCGTGCTCTCTCCACTGCTTTGGCTAATGGTGGCTGATGATCTCCTCACTAAGCTAAATGATTCCGGCTTCAACACTGTAGGCTATGCCGACGACTTGGCAGTCATGGTTAGAGGGAAACATGACTCCATTGTCGCTGGTCGAACCCAGACAGCTCTTAATATTGTATCAAAGTGGTGCAACAGATTAGGACTGTCGATCAACCCACAAAAAACGAGCATTGTCGTTTTCACAAACAGGAGAAACTTCAATTTCGTTTCTCCTGTTCTAAACGGCGATCCAATACAAACATCAAAAGAGGTTAGATATTTAGGTGTGATCCTGGATAGCAAACTAACTTGGAACCCACACCTGAAATATATCTCTGATAAGGCAAACAAAGTTTTCTTCACATGCAGAAACCTGTTTGGGAAAACATGGGGTCTTAGCCCAAAAATGATACTTTGGTTGCACCAAAGTATTATAAAACCAATTCTAACATATGCAGCTTTAGTTTGGTGGCCTAAAACGCGCCAAATAACTGCTCAAAATATGTTTACAAAAATACAAAGACTTGTGTGTCTTAATGCCACAGGTGCTTTCAAAACCACGCCAACGTCAGCAATGGAGATTCTTCTAAAGCTTTCTCCATTGCACCTACATGTTAAATCTGTAGCGGTGTTGAGCGTTCATAGACTGCAGCTCACAGAAGGGTTTAAGCCGGGTAATCTAACTGGACACCTTAAAATCCTTTCTGAATTACAAGCTGAACTGCATACATACCATATTTCGGATTGTATGCCAAAAACAATAGATTTAGATAGGCACTTTGATGTCAAGATATTGGCCAGAGATCTTATTAAAAACTACATACGGTCACTGCCACATAACGCCAGCATCTGGTACACAGATGGTTCTCGAACCAACATGGGCACGGGAGCAGGAGTGTTTGGTCCTAGAACAAAACAAACGGTTGCTTTAGGCACCACAACAACCATATTTCAAGCCGAAATTTTTGCCATTAGCAGTTGCGCTTTGCTATGCGCTGAAAGAAAATACCAAAATATTGAAATATATATTATCTCTGACAGCCAAGCAGCACTCTTGGCACTAAAATCTACGCGTTTTGATTCAAAACTGGTATGGGAATGCTACCAAAATATATTAAAAATCTCGTGCAATAACACAGTAACACTTGTGTGGGCACCTAGCCACACAGGAATACAAGGAAATGCTATCGCTGACGCTTTAGCAAAGCAAGGTGCCAATAAAAAATTTGTTGGACCGGAACCATGCTTTGGAATGGCCAAGAGTTCGCTCAAAAGCACAATCCAAACAATGGAACAAGAACAAAATGCTAAATTATGGAAAAGCAGAGAGGGACTAGTACACTCCAAGAAGTTTCTAGGTAACCTCCCTGTTTCACCCTTAAAAACAATCGACTTAAACAGAGAGTCTCTAAGAATTTTAACGTGGTGCGTTACTGGACATGGTCCTTTAAACCACCATCTTAACAAAATAGGCCTTGTTGTTTCCGACAGGTGCAGATTCTGCTACTCGGATGCGGAAACGATGGAACACGTCATCTGCAGCTGTCCTGAACTCTCTGGGCACAGATTCAACCAACTTGGTCATAGAAGACTAACACTTCCATTACCACAAAACGTCACTCCAATTGAGCTAATTAATTTTATTAAAAGTCTCAGCTTGGATGACAGAATACAACCAGTAACGGCACAGACGACGACTGACTAATAACAAAATCAGGGTAAGCACAATAGACCTTCAGGTCGCAGTGCTACTTGAACTGTAAGTCTCAAGGCCCTCCAATAAGAAAAAAAAAAAAAAATCAAGTTTTTGCTGGTGCTATCGTATATTTTCTATACGACAACTCGACATTGGTAAAACTGATTTACTGTTACCGCTGCATATGTTATATTTGGCAAATCAACCTGTACATCAAAGTTTTATTATTGCTGTCAGATTTTATTTGATTCATTGAAACACATCTTCCTTAGCAAGTTATCGCTATTACTGCCTAGTGTAAACCAACATTTACATGAAAATTTTACTATTGGTTGTCGCATATTGTATTTATTGGAACGCATCGTTTGTACCCAAGTACTGCTGTTATTACTATTTGATATTACCAATCAACAGTTATATAAATCATCTATTTGGCTTATTTGGATAACAACGTTTTACTTTCACTGCTGTGCATTACACATATTTCCACTAAACAATTGGTGTTTAGTTTTTGCTGTTGCTGCCGTATAATTGACATCTTTCTAATCATCATGTATATCAAATTTTTGGCTGTTGCTATCATCTATTTTAATTATTTCAAACCAACATTGATATCAATTATTTGCTATTATTATTTGTTTCAACGCAACATTTGTGGCCAAGTTTCTGCTATTACCACTGTATATCATACATATTGCAACGCAACATAGATATTAAACTTTTGACTGATATCCAATCAACATTTATATTGAAGTTTTGCTGTTGGTGTCATATATTATATTCTGTGAAAAACATATCAAGTTTTTTGGCTGTTACTACATGTTATAACTCAGCATTTGCTTCAAAATTGTACTATTGTGATCGTATATGGTCAATTGTCATCAAGTTTTGGGTGTGATTGCAACCGAGGTTCAGCTCAACCTCGATACTCAATCTTCCTGATGCTTTGCCTGTTGGATTGTGGACTGCGGATGGAGGGCTGAGCCTGTAAGACGTTGTGGACGGAAGGATTTAATCATGTGGTGAGTGAACTTGATTTATTTTATTTTATTTGTAGAGGGGTGAATGTGTGCGAAAGGGGTGTATCAGTGATTGAATGGGGGCGAGCTAGTGGTTGCGTGTGTGTGTGAACTGGCGGTGCGTGTCCCGAGACACATTCAGTCTGAATTGGAAATGATTCTAATTTAAATATTTTTTTTTCTCCGAGGTAATAATTAACATTCCAAATACCTTTTCTTTTATTATATTGCTCAAATCTGTGAATTTATATTTGTTTTAAGTAAACCAAGAATCATTCTCAATTAACCTGTATTACAAAAAAAAGGAAACCAAATTCTTGTTATGTTTTAGGTTTATTGAATATATAATACATTAACCAACTGTAAGCTGCAGGGATCGAAATAAACTGGTTTGGACATGCTTGCCTCACTTACCAATAAAATCATAATTTTTTTTGGTTGTAATTAGTTTTGTTTTGGGAATTACTTATGGTTTTAAAAATTTTTTTTTTAAATGTTATTAATAAAGAAAAGGGGAAATAATCCATAAAGACTTTCAATATGGCGTGTGACGTTCACCAGTGCTCTGAGATTCGATCTACGGTTTACCAGCAATGGCAGTGGTTTGTGGGCTGTACCGTGTTGCTCATGTGGCAGCAATATAACTTAACTTTAATTACTACCACTTGCGATACTTGCTGCGGGTCTTGGAGCTCGGTTGTCTTGCTTCGCAGTCTGAGTGTGTGGGTGAATGTTAGCCTGTGTGAAGTGTGAGTGTGTGGGCGTCTGAGAGTGATTGTGGGGGTTGGACGCGCTGATCGTAGCTCTTTCGCAAACGAGGTCGCCAGAGTCTCCATTTTCCATTTGTAATTTTTTTCCATTTCCGCAATTTTTTGTAAATTGCGTACATTTCTGTATTTGTGTTGAAGCAGCAGGTATTACTCTATCAAACCCACGATGGCTGAGCCTTAGTCGTGACGGCGTTAAATTACTCAAGGTACGCATCCTGCTATGCCATTCTCATTGGTTCGCCAATGAGAAAGCTCTTCATTACAATTCATTCAATTCATTCAATTCATTCAATTCATTCAATTCATTCAATTCATTCAATTCATTCAATTCATTCAATTCATTCAATTCATTCAATTCATTCAATTCATTCAATTCATTCAATTCATTCAATTCATTCAATTCATTCAATTCATTCAATTCATTCAATTCATTCAATTCATTCAATTCATTCAATTCATTCAATTCATTCAATTCATTCAATTCATTCAATTCATTCAATTCATTCAATTCATTCAATTCATTCAATTCATTCAATTCATTCAATTCATTCAATTCATTCAATTCATTCAATTCATTCAATTCATTCAATTCATTCAATTCATTCAATTCATTCAATTCATTCAATTCATTCAATTCATTCAATTCATTCAATTCATTCAATTCATTCAATCCATTCAATTCATTCAATTCATTCAATTCATTCAATTCATTCAATTCATTCAATTCATTCAACTCATTCAATTCATTCAATTCATTCAATTCATTCAATTCATTCAATTCATTCAATTCATTCAATTCATTCAATTCATTCAATTCATTCAATTCATTCAATTCATTCAATTCATTCAATTCATTCAATTCATTCAATTCATTCAATTCATTCAATTCATTCAATTCATTCAATTCATTCAATTCATTCAATCCATTCAATTCTTTCAACTCAATTGGTTTAACTTTTTTTTAAGTTAGAAACATCAAATATATCTCAGTTTTTTTTGATTACTTAAAGAATTTTTCACTAGAACCTATCGAAATGTTTTATGGCCCCTTTTTTATTTTTTTAGCATGTAAAACATATTTTGTTCATAAAATTTCTGCAAAATAACACATTACGCACCATTTAACTTCAATTCATCACAACATCGTTTCCTATTTCACATCATCACCCTATCAACAATGCAATCAAACATTTCAAAAATCCGAAAAACTTGTAAAACTATAGAAACACAAATATGTAACTGTTTTTTTTCTGTTTTTGAAGGAAAAGCTCCCTGCAAACTTTTCATTTCTATATCAATTTTCTTTTGTTGTTTCTTTGATTTCTTTGCGGTTGATAATGATAGTCAAACATGTCAAATTTGTGTGCATTTGAGAAAGTGCATTTAACAGTGAATAAACAAACAAAGTGTAAAGATTTTATATATCTTTATATATTGATCGAGATGATAAGTTTTTGTTGAGATCTAATGATAGACGAGAATTTCTTAATTAGTTATACATATTTGTTTTGTTTTAGTTGAAAAGAATTTTGAGATGAGTAGTATTATAATTTGATATATTGTATGTTTGCGATGGAATGTAATGTAGAAAATTTCCTGAGTTGAAATATTCGTAACTAAATATTAAATGTGCTACATTTATAAGAAAATTTAACACAAAAGATGAGAAATTTAGATGCCTAACATTTATTCTTATAAAACCACCCACGTATGAGTTAAAATGTAAAATAAAATTCAGATATAAGGAAAAATAATTTTCTTTTATTTAATGAAGAATTTCGGTAATATTGTTCCTTTTATTTACATATGTATTTATTTTTTGTATCTTAAATTTCTTAGATATTTCTTGTAATTATTTTTCTTTTCTTATTGTATCAAATATTTGTTCGTCTGTATTTAACTTTTCTATATTGAGTTTGCTTTTGGAAATGAAATTATTTGAAAGATGAGATGGTTTTAACTTGATAGAATTTGGTTTTGTTTGTAAATTATTTCTAAAATGTTTGAATGTTGTTCAAAGAATTGGTTGACTTAATTTGTTTTTTGAAAACTTTGGTTTAAAAATTTCATGTTACAATTTGAAATTCGGTTTAAGGTTGCATTGATTAAGGTACAATTTGGTTCTAACAAATATCAACTCAAATCAGTAAAAACATATTTTTATTTAAAGTAAGGTCTTTTCTGAGCTATCTGTTCGTTTTTGAATTTAACTAATTTTTAAAATAAAATGTGTTGTGCGAAAAAAATTTAAATACGGATAACGACGATACTTAGAACCGTTTTAAGACCACGGTCCGGTTATTTTTAGACAATGAATAAATTTAAAAAATGAAAGAATAATCCCAAATGTATGTTAACATATGACATATGCCAATATTTCATGATAATATGGAGTAATAAAATAGCACATAACATAAATGTTGTGTCTGTGTGTAAATTAGTATTCTAGTCACATTGTCTGACAAGTAGAAAAATTCGATTATTATCAGATAAATAGAAGAAATTTTAAATTGTCTTGTTTTGCCGAAGAATTGTTCTAGACAAGTCAAGTATAATGTATTTGCAACATATATGCGAAATTGAACAAATCTGTTGATTGTCGTTTCTACAGATGCAAATTCTTTGTAAATTAGGTTTTATGCCCTCTCTAATCAGTTTGTAATGGACACTGATCCAGTAAGTATGAATATCAACAGGAAGCAATCGGAGGACAGCGCGCCTAGTGAGGTTATATTTCGACGCGTGACATCCATGTGGATACGAGAATGGACGTCCCCCAATCCAACACAAATTAACCGGTATGCACACGTTTGAGGCAGAGCAGATGGATAAAAACAAATTGAGTACAAGAGACTCCGACGATCTCAAAATGCTGAGGAAGCAAAGATCATTACTTCCCCACCTATCCTAGTAATACGTTTTTTAAAAATAACTTAACAAATATATGAGTCACTCATCCCATGATTGTAACAGATCCAACTCCTTTCCACTTTCTTCACACCTAGCCTATCATATCGCGTATCTAAGCTAAGCAAATTTAATGTGTTGGTTGCACTGATAGTAACGGCGATAGGTGAACAATAATCATAAAAATAAATTCAAATCGATGTAATTTGTTGCGCCGAATGTAAAGGCAACAATCATAAAAGTAGTAATAATTCAGCGTAGTCATGAATAAAAAACAGTTTTCAAGATGCCATCCCCATGTTATAACAGAAGATTAAATCAAATAGGAACAAGACTTCCTTGTCATACTGTTACTAGCTAATTATTCCCAAAAATAACACACAATAATGATACTATTAGCTAAAGTCATTATTTGACACGATGGCAACCATTTCACGAAAAAATTCTTTTTACAATCAACATTCAATTCTGGTCAAATAAACAAACTAATATGTAAAATCCATAACTAATGGTTTTGTGTTATATTTTATTAAAAAAAAAACAAATGTAGAAACAAACACGATACAAACGACAGAATTATTTACATTATAGTTGTTTCCGTAAGTTTAATTTACGCGTTACTTCTGATGATGAGTAATGTTACTAGCTTCAACCATCGATATACGAAAATAATAAATTATTTTACTTTATTTTCATTTTCTAACGTCAGCAACAAACCACAATACAACAAATTAACCTCTATCAATATTTCAACAGCAAAAAAAATTACAAATAATTTTCTGTGTCAACCTACACAAATTTTACTAACTTAAAAAAGTTTTTCTGGTTAATTTAAACTGCAACGAAGTAGGCTGGTGATCAACGAAGCAGTTGTGTAGTTTCCTGATTTAGAGATGCACTACTTTCTCACACGCATCAAATTTGCATTGGCGGAGACTTTCATAATTATTTTCGTTTTTCCTTTAACCATAGTTTCTTGTACCCAAACCGTAATCGCCATCTACAATAGTTTCCGTTTAAAAATTGTCCTAAAACAGTTGTGTACTATTTTCCAATGTAATTTCTTATATGCAATCTGCTTCGTAATCGCGCTATGTTCATATATAAATCTTACAATCATTATTAATCAATAATTTTTTTTATGCAGTTTCCTATTTTAACACCCGGTGGTTGTAAGAATTCTTTAGTGGGTATAATAAAACGAAAACCAAACGAAAGTTGGATTCGCTCTATTTCCCAAAAATACGAGGAATCAATCAATGGATTACGTCTCGTTCATCTTAGTGTCATGAATTTTTTTTTTAAGTTGCCTTTGTTTCATTTTATAAAATGTAATTTTCCACAATCGTTTCGTAATAAATATTTCTGTTTATAGTTTATATTCTGTTCCCTTCTAAATTTTAGTACAAGTCAATAGTGAAGACCCTTTTAGCGGGTACTCATTTTTAACGAAAGAGAATATCCAATAAACAAAATTATTGTGTTTATCGATCTGTGATGTAAAAACAGCGCTTCTTTAACTATACATTCGTGGTTGAAGACATAGAGAGCCTCTTACTCTGGCATTGACTTTTCGATCTGAACTGTGTTGTCTAATTTGACAAGTTGTGACGAAGTTTTTTTTGTTGTTAATCGTACATCTTGAATGTCGATATTAGAAAATATTTTTTTTATTGAATTAGCGACAGTGTGCTTAAAAATTACTTAGTCAAATTTATGGAGTTGAAGATAATACCAATTCATGGGGTTCAAGTTTGCCTATTTAGTGCCAGTGAACCAAAATAAAAGAAAAAAATTAATTATATGTTTGTGCCGTTGCGAGCGCCATTTTTGCTCGGTCTGTTTTTATCGGATTAATTCTAGAATTTTGTCAATTTTTTGTTGTGAATGTCTACATTAATATTGAAATTATATTTGAGAAAAAACACACTAATTTTTAATATCTATATAATATTTTTATTTGCCAATTGATTTCGAAAGCTAAGCTTTCATTGTCAAGGCCTGTTCTTAAACTTAAAGAGTGTTTTTTCTCAAATATAATTTCAATATTATTTTGGTGATATTTAGTGCTCAAAAAACAATATAAGTTATTAATGTCTACATTCTAGAATAGTTTTTTTTTGTGAAATTCACGACATTTTCTCTTAAAATTAAGTAGACAAATTTATGTAATTAAAATTTAACAACTTTATTGAGTTAAAGCTAGCATGTTAATTTCAAAAGTCCAATTAATGCCAAATAACAAAAAAAAATAATAGTCGCTAAATGTTTGTGAAACTATCTATATATTTAGTTAAAATTTAATCAATTTATTTATTTACAAAAAAAAATTTAATCGCTGTATGTTTGTGAGGTTATCTAGTTAATTAAAGAATCGTAAATTATTTAGCTAAAATTTGAATTTAATATTTAATTCATATTGAGTGTCAGTGGCTAGTAAAATTTCCTAGTATAATTATATTCTATGTATCAATCAAATTAAATGAAAATTAAAACAAATGAAATGAAACAAAAATTATATATATGATATGGGTGCCATGATTTATCCAGTTATCAGAATCCATAAACTATAGGTGTCCTTGAAGCTGTTTTGGTAGATAGATTCAATGATTGACGTCATTTCCAAATTCGGGCGATAACATCTATCCCAACGGCTACTTATATTAAAATCATAATGACGTTCGACGATCCATGACAAAAATTTACAAGTGATCTTGAGGCCGTCTGGATTAGTGCTTTTAATGGTGTCTTACAACCATCAACGTTGTTTGCAAGTTGTTATCATCATATTCATCACCGAGAGTTAACGGTGAATCGTCGCTGAAACCTGCTGTTAGTGAGATCAACGATTTTAATTCCACCAGTGGCTATTTTGTTTCAGATTATCTACCGTTAAATTGCTACCGTCATAGTTTCCAGATTGATTTATTATATCTATCATAAATTATTACCAATTTCTACAACCCTTAATTTATCTAAACTTTGGATCTTAACAACGGTTGTAATTTGCAATCACCTTGGCAGAGCTCTGGTCTATGTATGACCTGATGGAGATGAGCGGCTGAATTTGAAGGATAGGACATTAGGACTGGACAACATTATGGGGTGAGTCATATCTGGTTTTTAATTTATTTCTTTTATGCATGAATGATTATGGTTATGTATGTAGGTGTATGAGTGTGTATATGGATATGTGGATGGGGATATGTATGAGCGAGTGTATGTGGTGTATGCGCGTATAAGTCAGAGGAGAATGTGTTATTTGTGGACTCTGATTTTGTATTTTAATTTAATTTAAACAAGGGTTAATAATAATGGATGTTGGGATTGTTGACTTTGCGCAGACGCAATAACATCAAACCGATACATGACATGAACATACTTTAATTCATAATATATCCTGGGTGTGGTGTTATAAAGGGCGATGAATTAGAATTCTGTATCATTGTTATTTTTACAAACCAGCAAATGGAATTATTATATAAATATATTACTTCCTACTGAGACACATCAAAGGCTAACAATTTACAGTGAAACAAACAAAACAATATTTTTTTTTTACTAGTTCTGTTTGTGCATTCCAAAGTTTGAATGCGCGGGATTTTTACTGTTAGAAAACTTACAATATTTGTTACCATTTGGTCCATGAAATTATATATGAATGTAACCGTTTACCACAATAATCGAATAAATAATTCAATCACTAACGGGAACTTTTCAAATTATTTTACTGTCATGTTGGTGTAAAATTTCATCCTTAAGTACCACCCGTGTTTTTACTTGTCTTTGAACATAAAGTGTATCACAATGAAATCTCTATGTGGTGGGATGTTAGAGTGGAAGTGAAGGATGAACATCTTGAAATGTTAAAGTTAGGGGCATGGATGTAGGTATGGGTGATTGTGTGCATGTGTGTGTGCGTGTGTGTATGTGGGTGAGAGTGCGCGAGTGTATGAGGAGTGAAATTGTGAGATAGTGTGATGAAGTAGAGGGTTGGACGTGGTGATAGTGGGTCTTTTCGCGTATGAAGGTCGCCAGAGTCCCAGGCCTTCACTTGCTTATTTTCTCCTATTTGTTCTTATCATGTTTCATGCGTACTATTGTTTATTTGTGCTGAAGTAGCAGGATTTTTTTCTCGATCCCATAGATTGCAGCTAGTTTGGGGCTACTAATACAACCTCGCTAGGTACGCGACCTGCTACGCCACTTCGTTGTTATGCAACGAAGAAGCGCTTTATTACAAAACACCAAATTTCTTCAATGATTTTCCTAATTTGGTCCTAATTGAAACTAATTGGAATAAAAGATCTGTCTCATCAGATTATACTAATTAATAGATGTTAGGCAATTTCACTAATACAAATCTACTCAAATTTTGATTTAATATAATCATGTACAGCACTAACACATAATAATTTTTTCTTTCATTTTAAGATTTTTCTAATATAATTATTAATTTGACTATAAAAAATAATTTAATTTAAACAAACAAAAAAACAAAATTTGTTTACTTAACCCAAGAAAAAAATCAGTGGTATGAGAAAAATAAAGTAACTCAATATGTCGCACTAAATATGTTCTCAATGGCATGAGCCAGCAGCAGTTTTAAAACGAGACAGAATATTAAACACTTTGAAAAAATATATATCGACATATGGCGATCAGCACGTCGACTCATACATTAAGACCGACAAATTGTAATGCAAGCGTCGACTAATGCAAAGATGATTGCTTCAAAACCCATGGATTTTTAATTAATTAATTAAAAAAAAATTGATTTAGGAATCTGAAAATTTAGTAAACAGAGAAATCTTCTTTTCTAACGGGGGAACAGCTTCGTAACAAGTGTTTATTTTACCTTAAGTAGGTAGTTCCGTCTATCAGAACGTCATAAATTTTCTGAAAAAAAATTTAACAGCTACAAAATACATAAACCGTCTGATTAATGCTATAATGCTTTTTAAGCCAAATTGATTTCTCTTAAGACAACCAGTACCCTATTTCACCAAACTTACAAATTTGTAATTTCATACAAATTTTAACAAAATTTGTGAAAATTTTCATGAAATTACAAATTTGTAAGTTTGGTGAAATAGGGTACAGGTCACATGAAAAACCATATGAAAATGTTACCCAATTTGAACAAAAAACTTTAAGTTGTCACTCAAAATAAAATCAAAAGCGCACATATATATCAACGTGGCCCGTTCGAAATTTCAATCAAGGAAATGACGTCTTTAAATTTAATCAACCAAAGACAAAAAAACATTAACAAATCCAATGTATTTATCTAACAAATTCCTTAAATCCAACTTTAAAAAATGTATAAAAAAATTGCAATGAAAAAACTTTCAGCGAGATAAATTGAAATTTTATGAAAAATCTCATTCAAAGACGTTAAAAGAAACTGAAAATTTTTATTACAATTTCCATATTTTATCGATGTCTTTCGTTGTATTTAATATTATTTTAACAAGGAGGGGTGCATTATTGGTTTTGTGTTGTACACTGGTAGCATTTATTTTGTAAATACATAATACTTATCACTTTTTAGGTATCTTCCTGAATTAGAAATATATATAATCGAAACTCTGAGATTTAAGAAAATTTTGCATCGAAGAGAATTTTCAATCAACCATTGCATTTCAATTCCTTTTTCTTTTGATTAAAAAAATGACGATACTTAAAAACAAAATATGGAAAATAAGCGTTTTTTGTGTCCAATAAAAAAGTTAAATGAAATTAATATTGTAACTAGTCGAATCTGTTTTAGTAATTTTTAAAGAAATTTATGGAAAGCTTGTAAAAATGATTATGAAAACTATAAACGGAATAATGAATTCCGGTTGAATATATCTCACCCGAATTCAAAACAAAATCATTCAACAATTTTTAGAATACCTAAACAAAAAAACTCAAGTTCAATTAATATTTTAATTGATCTCTTTTATATATTCAATTCCTTTCCCTGGAGCGAACATTTTTCATTGTGAAAAGGTGTTGATACCATAAACCAACCCTTACAACAGACAACACTCATCACATAACATTTGTATTGTATTTTCTCTTTTTGTCTAGAAAATTCGTATATTTTATTTAATTTTTTAGTTTAAATTTATTCATCCATAAATTTCAATTATACCGGAAAAATTCAACTTTTGAAAAAAAAAAATTCTAAAACACAAAATGAAAAATTTCAAAAAAAAGAGGAAAATTTAATTTTTCTTTATATTTTTAATTTGTTAGATTGGGAAAATTTTCACTTTTGACTAAAATACGAGAAAATTGTTTGAAAATAAATATTCGGGGAAACTGTATGCTTTTGTTTTTAAATCAAATTATGCAATAAATAACAAATAGACACATTTTTATAGAGAGATATTACCCTTTAAGCAAATTGTGTGTCATGAGACTTTGTGTTTTGTTCGATATCAACGTACTGACTAGCACTACCTAGTTATTCTAATTTAGTACCAGGTAGGTCTGTGTCGCACAGTGTAAACATAAAAACATATATAAGTGACGACTTTCCTCCAATTCAATATAAAACAAAAACAATGCACCAGAATGGAATATGATTTTTGTTTATTCATTTATTTATTTCTACTTATCTCATCCGACATCCTCATGAAATAATTCAATTTTTTTTTGTAAAACAACTCTTTTGTGTTTCTCTTGTTCTGTATGGTTTTGGTTTTTAAATTTTTCATTATTATTTGTTTTTTTTCGATGGAACGAACTATTTTGTAAATTTAAAAAAAAAAAATATAAAATAAAAAAATTAGAACTCGAATAACAATTATTTAAATTTGCAGTTGGAATTGCAAGCTGTGTTATTATGTTCTGTAACAAACAAACAAAAAAAAATCATTTACATAAATTATTTAATTATTTCTGATTTCATTTTTTTATGATTTCGAGAATATTATAAAGAAGAAATTAATTTTAGTTTACAAAAAAATTTTTTTATGGAGATTTACTGGAATAAATTATATAATGATGGAGTTTTTATTGGTTCAGAATTTCATTGTAATGTTTAGTCAAAGGAAAAGGAGAATACAAATTTCCTTTGAATATGAATATAAAGTTATAAAGTTACGCGGAAAAGCTCCTAACGGCATGTTTTAGAATTAGGGATCATTGATATTTCAGACCGATTGCTTGCTGCTAGGCGTTTTATAATTTATGTTTTTTTTTTAAATTCGATCTAAAAAGACCAAACTGTCAGTTTTAGAAAAAATTGTTCAACATTTTACTTCTTATATTTGGCTAATTTTTGACTTGTGGGATCAAGAAGTGTTAATAAGTCGATTTTCCAGTCAGACATCTGAACAAAGTAAACTAAACAACAGAGTTTGTTCAGATTACAATGTTCAAATTTCATAAAATTAAATTACACTAGGAGGGCCCGGCGTGCTACGCTACGCTTATAAATAAAGTTTTTGCGTAGACATTTTGTTGACGTAGAAGCAATGATTTCAAAAAGTGGTATAGAGAAATGCTATCACCGAAAAAAAACGTTGGTAGAATCAACTACAAAGCTTGTTTGATTTTGCGTCTAATACGAACGTGGTTATTTTAACCAATGTAGCATTGTCAATTTATTTTAAAAAACGTAACAATTTTCATTATTTAAATCAACCACGGCGTGATCAATTTTTCTTGTTCATATTTTTCAGTTCGTTTGTTCATGTTTTTGTTTGAAAATTATTGTGTTCGTTAAAATAAAAAACTAGGGGAAAAGAAACTAATAAAGAAAATAAAGAAAAGTAATAAACAAAAGAATAGAAAAATAAAAACTTTTTATATATTTTAACATGGCTGGTTTTATTTAACATTTTACTTTAGGAAATAATTTAGATGTGTTTAATTGATTTAAATAGTTTTCATATTATTTGCATATAAAATTAGGTGCGAAAGAAATTTTTCAGTTAATGTTGTAACAAAAATATCGTTAATGAAACAGGCCTTTTCTATAATTAATTTTGGTGATTTAAAAAAATTATTATATTTTTTTAATATTTTTTATTTGTCTTGTTTCATGTCCATTTATCGATATTTTAATTTAATTTTTCATAATAATGAGAAAATTATAGAAAATTAGTATAATTTTCTACACATAATTCAAATATTTAAATTTTTTGATTTCTGATGTTTGGTCTTTTAAATCGTATCATTAAAAAAATGGCGAAAAAATGGACGCATCCTTTACAAACAAAATCACACTCATACATTTCCTATTTAGAACGTAAATATACGAACGCTAGCTTTATGCATAAAAATGTTTGTCGGGATCGATGCGAAATACATACTTCTAATATAAAAAATTTCAAATATTATATTTACGAAAAAAACGAACCCATACAAACATCGATAGCAGCAAAAACAAAACAAAGATGTACCAAACCAAAAGATTTAATACGGCGTATTGCTTGATTCTATCACAAACGTATTCAATATCACTATTTTTAGTCCAATTTTTAATTTACAACGTTTGTAGTCAATTGAAAATTAAATCATAGTTGACTCAACTACAAACATGGTTAAATCAAATATGTTTGTGATACTTATAAAAAAATATATCAACAACGGTTAAATTGTTAGTTTAAATACGGAGCGTTGGTTGATACAATCACTAACGTATTTAGTTCCCCAATTTTCACTTAATTTTCGATTAACAATGCAACATGTTTGAATCAAGCAAGATTTTTTCTTTCGGTGATAGCATATAATTTTTAATTTTCCTTTTTAAAAATATGAATGAAAAATAATCAGAACTCTAGCTGATCAGTTCGGATATATGAAAAATTAGCGATGAATTAAGTTTTCAAGTAAGCTTATTTGATTTCTAACTTATTTGATCGCTAATTTTTCATATATCCGAACTGATCAGCTAGAGTTCTGATTATTTTTCATTCATATATTTAAAAAGAAAAATTAATAATTATATGCTAGCATTTCCCATTACCACTGTTTGAAATCATTGCTTCTACGTCAACAAAATGTCTACGCAAAAACTTTATTTATAAGCGTAGCGAAGTACGCCGGGCCCTCCTAGTATCTATTATCAAGAGATGCACCACGTACATCAACACTCATACCATTATCACGTCGACGATACAAAGGATAACCATTCACAGATTTTTTAGTATTTTCAGAAAAAGGTTTTGGAAAATTCTTACTACATTTACCATCTCTCATACTAACAGGATTTAGAGCACCACATGGTCCAAGCATCATATGACTTTTCACATATTCATGTAATTTAGGAAAAAGAATGGGATCAGAGATTTCAGTACATACAAATTTATGAATCATTTCATTTCCATCAATTCTATCTTCATCTGACAAATTTAACAAACACATCAGCAGTAACATTCTCAGGTCTTTCACAAAATTCATGCATTGATTTAAAAGAACGAACAAATCTCACGTATAAGAAAAACTTCACACACATTGGCATTTCTAAAAATTAAAATGAAGAACAGAACAAAATTATTCACATGCATTCATGTCAGTGTACATAAGAAAACTAAAAAATAAAATACAACCAGCATTGCATCATCTGACAAATTTAACAAACACATCAGCAGTAACATTCTCAGGTCTTTCACAAAATTCATGCATTTTTTTTTTTTTTTTATTCAAAATTAGGCATGTTTAGTGTTAATTATAATAAATTATAAATTAACGTCTCTGAATATCCGAAGATACCATGCCCAACTAGGGATTGGGATTAAGTTTGAATATTTATTCAGTTTCTTTAAGAAACTTATGGACGCTTACTTTGAAATTTTGAGTATTAAAGCTATCAGGGAAAACCCATGAGGGTAAGGCATTCCATAAATGAAAGACTCTGTTGAAAAAATCATGCTGAAAGGCAACAGTTCTGCACTTTTTTATATGAACTGAAAAAGGATGGGCCACAAAATTTGCTCTGGTGTTACGCGATAGGTTTGCTAGTTCAGGTAAAATAGATTTGATCTCATTGGAAGTTTGTTCATCCATAACGTACTTATAGAAAATTGTCAGATCAGCAACATTTCGTCTGTGTTGCAAGGAATCAAGCTCATTAGTGAGAGTTGAGTTGCCAATCAGTTTAACAGCTCTACGCTGAACAGAGTCAAGGCACTTTAAACTACTAATATAAGCGCCACCCCAGATGTGAGAGCAGTACTCCATACAGGGACG
This sequence comes from Diogma glabrata, assembly GCA_963693315.1. NCBI lineage: Eukaryota > Metazoa > Arthropoda > Insecta > Diptera > Cylindrotomidae > Diogma > Diogma glabrata. The sequence goes on along the minus strand of OY856187.1, from coordinate 15,634,850 downwards.
TATAAATGATTTATATATTAATAGAAGCTGTTCGCTATTGAAAAATTTACGACATCGTCCCAAAAAGCCCAATTTTTGAACAGCGTTCTTAGCTAGGTTAAAAATATGAGAATTCCATTTCATATTGTTTTCAACTTCTACTCCTAGAAGTCTTACAGATTCTTTCTCTACAAGATCTTTGGAGTCAAACTTTAAAGGAAACGGATGAGTGCGGACAGTCTAGAAAAATGGCAAACCTGTGTTTTACTCGTATTAAATTCAACACTGTTAATAAAACCCCAATCTATGATTGTCGTTAGATCATCGTTTAAGGAATTTATCAAATTGATTTAAAAGAACGAACAAATCTCACGCATAAGAAAAACTTCACATACATTGGCATTTTTGAAAATTAAAATGAAGAACAGAACAAAATTATTCACATGCATTCACGTCAGTATACATAAGAAATCTAAAATATAAAATACAACCAGCATTGCATCATCTGACAAATTTAACAAACACATCAGCAGTAACATTCTCAGGCCTTTCACAAAATTCATGCATTGATTTAAAAGAACGAACAAATCTCACGCATAAGAAAAACTTCACAAACATTGGCATTTCTAAAAATTAAAATGAAGAACAGAACAAAGTTATTCACATGCATTCACGTCAGTGTACATAAGAAAACTAAAATATAAAATACAACCAGCATTGCATCATCTGACAAATTTAACAAACACATCAGCAGTAACATTCTCAGGTTTAAAAGAACGATCAAATCTCACGCATAAGAAAAACTTCACGAACATTGGCATTTCTAAAAATTAAAATGAAGAAAGGACAAAATTATTCACATGCATTCACGTCAGTGTACATAAGAAAACTAAAATATAAAATACAACCAGCATTGCATCATCTGACAAATTTAACAAACACATGAGCAGTAACATTCTCAGGTCTTTCACAAAATTCATGCATTGATTTAAAAGAACGAACAAATCTCACGCATAAGAAAAGCTTCACGAACATTGGCATTTCTAAAAATTAAAATGAAGAACAGAACAAAATTATTCACATGCATTCACGTCAGTGTACATAAGAAAACTAAAATATAAAGTACCACCAGCATTGCATCATCTGACAAATTTAACAAACACATCAGCAGTAACATTCTCAGGTCTTTCACAAAATTCATGCATTGATTTAAAAGAACGAACAAATCTCACGCATAAGAAAAACTTCACATACATTGGCATTTCTAAAAATTAAAATGAAGAACAGAACAAAATTATTCACATGCATTCACGTCAGTGTACATAAGAAAACTAAAATATAAAATACAACCAGCATTGCATCATCTGACAAATTTAACAAACACATCAGCAGTAACATTCTCAAGTGTTTCACAAAATTCATGCATTGATTTAAAAGAACGAACAAATCTCACGCATAAGAAAAACTTCACGAACATTGGAATTTCTAAAAATTAAAATGAAGAACAGAACAAAATTATTCACATGCATTCACATCAGTGTACATAAGAAAACTAAAATATAAAATACAACCAGCATTGCATCATCTGACAAATTTAACAAACACATCAGCAGTAACATTCTCAGGTCTTTCACAAAATTCATGCATTGATTTAAAAGAACGGAAAAATCTCACGCATAAGAAAAACTTCACGAACATTGGCATTTCTAAAAATTAAAATGAAGAACAGAACAAAATTATTCACATGCATTCACGTCAGTGTACATAAGAAAACTAAAATATAAAATACAACCAGCATTGCATCATCTGACAAATTTAACAAACACATCAGCAGTAACATTCTCAGGCCTTTCACAAAATTCATGCATTGATTTAAAAGAACGAACAAATCTCACGCATAAGAAAAACTTCACATACATTGGCATTTCTAAAAATTAAAATGAAGAACAGAACAAAATTATTCACATGCATTCACGTCAGTGTACATAAGAAAACTAAAATATAAAATACAACCAGCATTGCATCATCTGACAAATTTAACAAACACATCAGAGGTAACATTCTCAGGTCTTTCACAAAATTCATGCATTGATTTAAAAGAACGAACAAATCTCACGCATAAGAAAAACTTCACGAACATTGGCATTTCTAAAAATTAAAATGAAGAACAGAACAAAATTATTCACATGCATTCACGTCAGTGTACATAAGAAAACTAAAAAATAAGATACAACTTGTAAATACACTGAAATTTGATTAGAATATTTTTACTAATATACTACGCATACGATACGTTTATTACTACCCACTACCAAAGAATATATAAAAAAGAAAATATAAAAAAATGAATTTCATCATTAATAAAATCAACATTATTACGCATATAATCTCTTTTATTCCGACGACTCGATCTAACCTTCCATGTACGAAGACATAAGAACTAAGAAAACTAAAATGAAATGCCATCTACCAAAGAATATATAAAAAAGAAAATATAAAAAAATAAAATAAATTTTTAAGTTTTTCGTATATTATAACTTATTTTATTTATGATCCGAAAAATCCCCAAAAATCTCTAAAACCTAAGTTACAGTAATATCAGTTAGCACTGAAAATTTGAAATCAATCAAAATTCGAATAAAAAAGCCTTCGGCTCCACAAAATTTTTCGTTAGCGTATTAATATATAAGAAGATAAAACTGACATCTATTTTGTTATTTTGAAACGATTGGACTTTTATCAAAATAATTCGGACACCCTGACCCTGGAAATCTCTTATTTATCACAGAACAATTTATATAAACTATGGAATAAATAAAAAAAAATATATTGAATTATGACTTGAGAAATCTCTTTTTTTTAAGTCAGAAAATTTATATAAAAAAATTGATATTGAATACATGACGAAAATAATTTAGCAGTACAAAAATGAATTAACAAAAATTATATAAATTAATTCAAAAGGTTTACATTAATTTGTTGTCTTCTTCCAAAACCAGTCCTGTGGAACAAATGTTGATTGTAGAATGTAGGCTGTTACAAATTGCATTCCATAACTCACTAATCTGCAACGTCATCCATAGACTCCAAAGATGAACAAAATTAAAAGATGAACCAGCATGATATTCATACATATAATAATCATGTGTATCAAATCATCTTTTGATGCCCCAATAAAAAGATTGTGATGTCATTACAACGGTTTACTGTTGTGTTTTGTAATGTTAAAAATTCCTTAAACACTAATTTGTACATATATGTTTCGCGTTGAAATAATTCTATCACGTTCAAATATTGACGACGAGCTAAATTTGTGTGCACCAAGTTAAAAATCAAGCTAAATATACTGTTTTTATGCAACTTCTCATTCACCTTTATACGAAGAACTTTAAACGAGTTATTTTCACCTTTTTAAACACAATTTCGGACATTCTATTCATTTTTTTAAATTGTTGATGAACTACTTAAAGTGTAAATCTAATGAAATTTATTTTTTTGATTAGAAGACTTCTTATACACTTTAATAATATTTTATTTTTCTAAATATATTTTCTGGCTCTAAGAGACCTTCTTCAGAGAATGAATTCTGATTTCTATAATGAGCTCGTCGTTAATATTTCAACGTGATAGAATTATTTCAACACGAAACATATATGTAATTATATTATGTACAACATAATGTACAAAATAAAAAATACAACTTATTTTAAAATTTTTTTAAAGTGCATAGTGTGAGCATAGGGGGCACTCCAACATGCATGAAAAATGAAAATTCTGCAAATTCAATTCAGAGGCAAAAAAAAAATAAAAATTAATTTTTCAATCTATTTGTTTGTAATATTATTATTGTTTCGTTAAATTATGATTTTTATAGAAAAAATAAGTATTAATAATAGTCTCATGCTTATGTTAGTGTTGAGATGTTGAAAGTAAATCACAATCTTCGGTCGTTGGAATCTCCAATTCTTATTCTCAATAAAAACCTGTTTTTCAATAAGTAATGCACAGAATATGTTTCAATATTTAGTACAGATGTTAATATATAAAATGTTCATGATATTAGATTCACATTTAGTAAAGCATAATTAATTTGATATAAAAACACATGTGAATTTTTCATATACAGTCAAACTCGCTTTTAACGTACACCTTTTATAAAATACACACTTCCAATAGAGTACGATAATTTTTTCCCTTAATTTTAAAACAGTTTTTGTTGCAAAATTGCATTGCTTATAACGTAACTCGGCTTATAAGGATATAACGTACTTTGATTTATTCCCACAAAACAAAAATGTATTGATTAAGTATGCTTTATAACGTACTCGGATTATTAAAAAAATCCTTTTTTTCTGTGACGGGAAAAAAGTTTAACATTTTACTTCTGTTGACAGGTGCAAAAATGTTACTTTTCATAAAATACTTTTTTCCCCGGGAAAAAAGTATGTACTTTTTTCCCGGATATATAATTATATATATATAAATACATATATACAGATAAATGATGAATAATATGAACATTTATGAACATTTATGACTATTTTAATGTTATGAAAAGCTATACCGTTTTCTTCTTGATGTTAATAACTGGTTTTGTCAAATAAAATGAAACTTAATTTTAAGTTTTTATTCAAGAAAAATTCGTATGGTGTGGTGAATATACATATTGTAATATTTGTTTAATATTATTTTTTCAATAATTATATTAATATTTGTCCAGTCACAGAAAAAAATAGTGTATTATACACGGGAAAAACTGTAGATTTTAGCTCTCGGTTTTTTGTTTTAACACAACCTCGAGCTAAAATCTACTACTTTTTTCCCTTGTATAATAAATAACTATTTTTCGTTTATGTTTTGTTTTTCATTTTTGTGTTTATCTTTTTGTTTTTGTGAGTGTATACGTGTATACGTTGTTTAAGATTACTTACTGTTGATTATTATTATTAGTATTGCTAAAAATTAAAGTGTTCTAGACGTTTTTTAGGTAGATTTCATATAAAAATCTATTAGGTAGATTTCATATAAAAATCTACCTATTGGTATGTGCTTCATCTTGGAATTTCGGAAAAATTTTGGTGCCAAACGACTATATATGATAAGCGGAGACGGAAAATCAAAATGAAAAAAAAATTTATATATATATATATATATATATATATAACGATATGAGATATAACGGAATTTGGCGGCACTCTCACGGTCGCATTTTTCGACCTACACCAAAATAATTTTTTGTATGTGTTCCGGCAAATAATGTCTTGGACAAGTTCGTGAACTGGCCATATCCGGGTACCAGTTAAGCGGCTAGAGCCTAAAATGTCGAATAATCTAGGGCACTATAACTTCCGTTTGAATCATAATATTTTAATAAAATTTATAAATATTAAATATTTAAACATATTTCTATCATTTTTATCCAGATGACCACTTTGGCGTTTCAGGTTCCTCAAAAATCAGCTGTTTCAAAAATTTGCTAAACTTTGCTGCCCTTGATCTAGCTGAAATGGCCAAGCTCATAGTTGAAAACGTTTTTTCACGTATTTAAAATATAAATCTTTCCAAAATTTTCAAAAATAATAGTTTAAATCTAACGGTTAAGACCCTACGGCTGTTGAAATAAAAACAAACGCAAAAGGCAATGCTGTCATCATGTTTCAGTTTATGTTATTTAAATTCATCTTAGCTTTTAAACATAATTTTCAACTATAGCCTCAAAAAATTTCAGCTTTCTAACCCAAAAGGTTCCATTTTTATAAGCATTATAATGCAACCCTTACAAGAAAAATATCAACCCATTTAATACCATAGAAAAATTATCAAAATCTCTTTTGTTTTTATTTTTTTTACTAAGTAACCGTTTGAAAAAAGATTAAATAAGAACAAAAAAACACAACAACAAAAAATGATTTTGAAATAAAATTGTTTCAAATGTTATAAATTATGTGTGATGGTATAATTGTAGTTGTGACGTAGTTCATTTGATCTTTGGTGGATTTAATATGTTGTTAAAAGTAGTTTAAACCAACTTAAATAAAACTGTTCCGAAATTGTATTGATGGAGTTAGTTCGATAATTTTTTTGAATTATTCTGTTTCTACTTATATTTTTTATTTAAACTAATCTGACTTATCTAATTTTATTTGGACACAAAACCGTCTGGCCCCAAAATCTACCTATTTCTAGCGGATATACCTGCCGCTGGGATTTTTTACATCTCGATTTGTTTTTGATTACAGTTTTATTCTAATAATTAAATTACATAAAGTCAATTGCAGTTTTTAGTGCTTTTTCAAAGAAAATATGGCTGAAAATAAGACGAGACACGTAATCACTTTAGGTACAAAGTTAAAAATTTTAGGTGAAGTTGAAAAAAAAACATCGTACTCACAAATTGGAGAAAAATTTGGTTTATCCAAAACTACAATTTCTTCAATAGTAAGTAACCGTAAAAAAATTGAAGAAGCCGTATGTTCGTCAAAACGAAAAAAAAATAGAAGTGGGAAATTCAACAATGTAGAGGATGCGTTAGTTAAATGGATTAAAACGATGCGCTCTAAAAATGTAGCGATTAGTGGCTCATTGGTAAAAACTAAGGCTGAAGAATTTGCAAAGGTTTTAAAAGTTAATGATTTCCGAGCAACAAATGGTTGGTTAGACCGTTTCAAAAATCGAAACGATATTTCATTCAAGCCTATTGTGGGAGAAAAAGCCGACGCACCAATCGAAATAGCAAACGACTGGATCACAAATAAGCATCCCAATTTAATTCAAAGCTTTGAACTTCGCAATATCTTTAACCTAGATGAAACTGGTCTATTTTATAAATTAACTCCAAATAAAACACTGGCGTTCAATAACGATTCGTGTGCCGGAGGCAAAAAATGCAAAGAAAGGGTTAGTATACTAATTGGTGCTAATGCAGACGGTTCCGAAAAACTTCCACTTCTAATGATAGGAAAGTCTGGTAAACCAAGGTGCTTTAACAACGTCAAATCTCTGCCATTAAAATATGTTTCAAATCGTAAATCGTGGATGACATCACAATTTGGGAAGATTACCTCCTAAATTTGGATAAAAAATTTAGCAAAGAAAAACGGTCCGTAGTGTTTATTGCTGATAATTGTTCATCACACTCAAATGTAGTTGGATTGAAGGCTATTAAACTTATATTTTTGCCACCAAATATAACTGCAATATGCCAGCCAATGGACCAAGGCGTTATAAAAAACGTTAAACATTTTTATAAACAGTTGCTTCTTTTAAAAATTATAAACGATTTAGAAAAGTCACATGAGATCACTATGAGAGACATTAAGATAACTCTCTTAGATGCAGCTAACTTTATTTCAAAGTCTTGGACACAAGTTAAAGCCATGACGATAAGCAATTGCTTTAAAAAGGCTGGCATAAATTTAACGGCATCTATGGACGTTACTGACAACATGGATAATCTTACTGAAATAAACAATTTGTGGCAAAATCCAACTATTCAGTCTAGAATTGATCAATCGGAAAGAGTATCACTAAAACAATATTTAACCGTGGATGACGGCCTAACAACAAGTGCAAGTAATAGTGACGAGGTAAAAGAAACAGATCCTTTGGCTGCTTCAGAAACTGTCGAGTCCGAATCGGAAGCTGAACTCGAGGAAATTATATCTCTACCCAATAAAACGGAAATAGCAAACGCTTTCAAATGTCTTCAAACATTTTTAAACTACAGTGAGGGAACCGAAATTGAGCTTCAAAAGCTCCAACAAATTGAGATTAAAGTGGAAAATTTAATCCAAACTTCCCTCAAGCAACAAAAAATTACAAGTTTTTTTTCTGCCAGCAAATAATTTTGTTTTCAATAATTGATTTGTTGGGCAGAGTATTTTTTAATAAATGCTATATATAAAATTATGAAATGTGATATTGTATTAAATTTATTTAGTTATTTTTTTATTTTACTTTTATTTAATTTACACTTATGAATTTCAAATGAATAGGAAGTACTATATATATAATTGTAAAGTACTATATAATTGTAAGCGAGTTTGACTGTACTAAACTTTAAAAAATCGTATAAAAAATCTATTTGGAATCTCACACTTTTTATTTTTTAGTTTCACAGCTGCATGTGTTTACTTTAAAATTTGTGAAAAACAAAGAAAAAAAAGGATGATTTTTGAGATATGAGCTTTGATTAAACCAAGGTTTAACGCGCCGCCTAGCGGAAAAGAGAACAATTATTAATTTCCAACTTACACATTTCGATTATTCAACTATTTTACTTTTTATTTGCAAAAATATATGTAAATCGCATGAAATTTGTGGCACCTATTAACAAAACGTTGACACCATTGCCAAAACTACGTGAAAAAGCCTCAAAAATTCAACCGCGCATAACTCCGATTCAGAGTACTCAAAAAATAAAAGCAGAAATCACTTTTTATCTTTCGTCAATACCAACAATATATCAAAATTTCAGATGTTTTAAAAATAAAATAAAAAGTGAAACTTGAGCAAACAGAGTTGATTTGAAAAGAAATTTTTGTTCTCATTTGTTTTGGTTTAATGCAGGCATGTCAAACTCATTTCGGCATACGGGCCAAATTTTTTGAAAATTGTTTTTCAAATCCTTATGTGGGCCACATTTTCTAGGTTTTTTTAAAAAAATTTAAATTTGTTAAATAAAATAATTTGTTAAACGATACAAAAATGTTTATATACTTATAGAAATTTAATAGTTCTGAGAAATATATTTATTAATTCTGTTTTTTATGGATGTTCTAATTGGTGTATGGATGGTGTATGGATGTTCTGATTTATTAATTCTGTTTTTTATGCACCGCTTTTTATTTTTCAATTCATCAAAATTTGGTATTAGTTTTTGCCTTGATGTAATTTTAATATCGATCAAAACTTCCGATATTGTAAGCCTGTTTTTTTAGCACAAAAATCGTGAACTTATAGCTCCATTTTGCAATTAAAACTTAATAGAAAAAATATTTATCACCATCTTGAAATAGAAAACTCCACATAAAAAACTTAAAAAAATTTAATCAAAAACAGTAATCCATATTTTTGCATATGGCAAAGGCTCATTAGTTTTGCATGTGGCGTCGGCAATGAATATCGGAGGTTTTGTATTGATGCTAAATGTTTTTCAGTTAATCTGGTTCGTAGTTTTATTCATCTTCATATGTGAAAAAAGTTGTTTGCCACGTGCCACCAATCATGGATAATATGCGTATAACAAAATATCGAATTCCAGTAGCCAACCTGCTTTCCTTTTGATGATTACCACATATTTACCACTTTGTGAGGCGCCTGTCCCTGACGATCCCGATAACCACGAGTTGGATTCCCGCTCGGGAAAAGCAAAAATCTGACGATTGCCCAGGGGCTTGTAAAATTACTACCACAATTTCGATTTTTATTAATGAGGGTGGAAATTTGTTTTAGAAAACGAGGATAACCGTGTCTGATAAAAATTTATCTCCTAGTGTCGAGTCCGACAGTTGGGATTTTGGCATGTTTGGGTTTTCGCTATTCGACAATAATTGACAATTTTTTTTCCTCGGGCAATTGCCATGTTTCGACGTTTCCCGAGCGTGGTCGAATCAAGAAAAATGGCCGATAAAATGCTGTCGGACTCTTCAGGGATAGGCGCCTCGCGAAGTATAAAATATGTGGTAGTAGAGATGTTAAAATACCGTATTTTATTTTTTTCGTATAATACAGGGTATTATACATTGTATAATACAAAATAAAATACCATCTATTCTGTACAAAAGTGGAATAGTCGACATACAGTGTTAGTAGTATAACAACAAAAAATTACTTTCATCACCATTTTCAATCAGAACTAACTCATTTTCTTCTAAATATCTGCCCCGGCTGTTGGAAAGAAACCCATCGTTATCTTTATTTATATTCCTTGAATGAATACTAATAAGATCTATTTATTCATCTGAATCTGATTCGCCTTGGTATCTATACTAATCATATCCATTCGCGCCGAGCTATTGGATTTATTTTTTTATTTATATTGAAGCCTTATCATTTTCCATCGGTAAACTGTTGAAGATTTATTTTGATGTTTCACATCAACAAGTTTAAGCCTCATTGATTATTAAGACAAATACTTCTTCCAGTATGAGTTAGGCTACAGATTGGAAAAACTTTTCTGTTACAGTGGAATATGCGGAACGATGCAACATTCCGAAGATTCACAAACTCTTTGTCACTAAGTTACACAATCAATATATAGCTGTCATAGGTTTCAGAATGGGAGTTTTCAGATTTGGGTATTTTATTTAATAAATTAATTGAAGGTATAGAAATAGTCGTCAAAGATATAAAATTGAATGACAGAGTCCATGGCTCATAAATCAAAAGATTTGCTGCAAAAAAAAAAATTCCCTGTAACGGTGAATAGGAATGATGCAGCATTCGATGTTTGAAATGTATGTTCTATTGATATTACAACAATTTTGTTGCGATAGAAATTTGCGAATCGTTAAGAATGCGTTTCTAACTGTGACAAGGAGCAACAACCAATCTTCTTCTGCGTCGTTTATATATTCAAGAACCAGTAATATATATTTCGCAGTTATTAATTTTTTAAGTAATTCACGCGAAATCTCAATAAAATGACAGATTACTGATTCGCGCGCCACCACAATAGAAAACATTTTTATAATAAAATACCTTGTATTTTACTACGTTTTGGACAATACGGTATTTTACGTATAATACCGCGTATTATACAATAGTATTAAACACTTTTACATCACTATGTGGTAGTCATTAAATGAAAAAGGTGCGGGCGTAGTGACTACTGGGAAACGGTCTGCAGTTAAATTCTCGTAAAACTCTGGAGTTCCGATTTCCATATATTTTTGCTTCAATAGCGTGTCATATCTATAAACTCCATTTGCAAATGTTCGTCAATATTTTCGATGGCAACAGACATCGGGAAATATGAAAACCGCTTTTCGAAATCATCTACCAACATTTCCAGTTGTTTTTCATATTTTTCAAATTTTAACTCTGGATTTTTCAGCAAAAGAGTCTTACAACTAGAAAAATTTGCTTAAAATTTCTCTTTTAAATTGTGTTATGGAGGGTATCTTTTGTTTGAATGAATTCATTTGGCCATACAACCAGGTTGTAAGCATGTTTTTTCACTGAAGAATAATATTGAGTTGACTGAAATGGCCAGTAATGTCAATTGAGAAAGCCTAATCTTGTATTCAATCAACGTTTTCCAGTTCAGAGCGCAGTCATTAGCTTTAATTTCTAAAAAAAATGGTTCAAATTATAAATTTCTTAATTAAAACACTGTAGGTGTGGAAAAGTGTTGCGGGCCATAACAATTTTGCAGCGAGCCACAAGTGGCCCGCGGGCCGCGACTTTGACATGCCTGGTTTAATGCGATGATTTGAAATGCTTTTGAGATCGATATGTGTATTGGACAGAAACTCTTTGTTTTGTACTAAGCTCCACTGTTCAAGTCAATAGTCTAACAGAGTGAATAATACGTTTGAAAACACACATTCCAAAACCGGACAGCAGAAATAACCTTCCAATGATATTCATAATTTTTTATCCCATATAACTTATTTATTCGTAAGTTTAAACATTTACCTACAAAATATTCTTCTAATTTAAATTTATCCATTCTTACCTTAAATAATAAATAATCTTTTATGCTATTCTTTCATGTCTATCATAACGAACATAATAAATCTTTTAATTAAGGAATATGTTGTTTCAAATCTCAACAGAATTTTCATTGGAACATTTTCTTTATAAAAACATATATGATGGAAAGTCGTTTTCTTTAATTTTAATTTTATAAATAATTTAGTTTTGTAGAAAATGGTATTGACGAGATAAGGGATGAATTATGAACAACATATAATTACTTAAACTATAAGAATTTGAAAACTTTAGTTTATTTAAGTTTTAGGTTTTCTTCTGTTTTTCTTTTGTTATGAGAGAAAATGTTTAAATATTAATAGTGTGTTTTTGGGTTTATAATTCTTATAAATAAAATCAATATTTACAAATTATGTTTTTGTAAATTTTTCATATTTATGCTCATTTCATGTTTTATGATGTTATGATTATATATGTATACAGGAATACCTCGCATAGTACGGTTAATCGGTTCCACCATTTAGCCGTACTATTTGAAACCGGACTAATCGAGGAACTAACTACATACAAAAAACGATAATTTGTTCCATACAATTTGTTTTTTCCTGTTTATCAATAAAGAACACGAGAGTAATACATTCAAATATACATATATTTATTAAAAATAACTAAACAAACAAAAGCAAGTTAATTTAAAATGGTTAAAACAACTAAATAAGCAAAATTCACACAATTCACATTAAATTCTAATGTTGTAATTAATTTTGTTTGCCAAAAAATTGCAATAACGATGTCTGGATCATTTTTGGTGGTTTCTCCTCAACAATTCTTTGTAGCAATGAATTGTATTGTTTATTGTTCTCTCTCTCTCTCTCTGGCGTTCACATCCCATGAAGGGATTTTGCCGTCTGTGCAATCAGCTTCCAATCATCTCATCACAGTGCGATGCCACGATAATTTGCACATATTACACGGTCACCTTTCTTATGTAGCGGAACAATGAGAGCTGTTTTCCATTCAGCAGGTAGTTATTCTTGGTCCCATATTGCAAGAATTAGATCATATATACGTGAGACCAGAGCTGCTCCTCCATTTTTCAAAAGTTCTGCGGCAATTTCATCGAAACCTGGGGATTTGCCATTTTTCAGTTTTTTATTGGCAGCTTCCACTTCTTCTATTACTGGGGTAAGGGACAAAAATCTCCTCAGTTGATTGAGCAATTGCTCGAATAGGATGAACTTCATTCGTCCTATTCAGTAGGTCTTGAAAGTGGGATCGCCACACTGCCAGCACATCACGTTCACTTGTTGTAAGTTCATTATTTTCAATTTTGATGGCTGTAGATCTTGGGTGGAAATCTTTTGTCAGATTCCGTGCATTGGCAAAGCACTCTTTTGAATTTCCGTTGCCGCAAGTTGTCGATGCAGCTCTTCAGGTGTTCGCGTTTCTTTTTACGTAGAAATTTTGCTGAGGCTTTACTGGCGCATAGATAATCAGCTTGGGAGCTTCAGGTGTTCGTTGTTAACCATTTTTCTCGCAGTTTTTGTTTATATTCACCGGATTTGCGGCACTCGTCATCGTACCATTCGTTGTGTGATTTCGGTGGTCGTTTTCCGATTACAGTTTGTGTTGCGGCTATAATGGTTGATTGAAGCGTTTGTCATTCTTCTTGTATGTTTAATGGCATCTCAGAAGAGATGTCATGCTCCTCTATGTTTTGTGTTATTATTTCCTGATATTTATTCAGCGTTTCCGGATATTTAAATGCATCGACATTCCAGCGCACGGTCTTTTTGTTTGTCTGTTAAATTTAGATGATAATTTGCACTTGTACTTAAAGATGACAAGCATATGATCGGTGTCCATATCAGCACCTCTGTATGATCGAACGTCAGTTATATTTGTAGAGTGTCTCTTAGAGATCATGACGTGATCGATTTGATTTTCCATTCTTCCGTCATTTGATTTCCACGTTGCCTTGTGCATTCATGTGAGGGAAGAAAGTGCTAGAAATTACTAGATCATACATCATAGCCAGCTCGGCTGCACGGAAGTTCTTATTGTTGCTGATATGATGCAAGCTGTTAGGGCCAATATGTGTTTTAAGCTCTGCAACCCTACCAATTTGACCATTAAAGTCACCTACCATGATTTGTATATTGTGCCGTGGGATTTTATCGATGACTTCTTCGAGTTCTAGGAAGAACAGGTCTTCAATATCATCTGCTTTATCTTCAGTAGGTGCATGAACATTAACGATCGTTACATTGAATTTTTGCGTGTGGATTCTCAGTGTGCATAACCGCACATTAATTGGGCAGAAGTCGATAACACGCTGATTCACGTGACGGTGTATAAGAAAGCCAACTCCAAATTCTCCTCCGTTTTTCTCCTCCGACCGCAATAATAAAGAGTGTACCCTTCCGCTGTTTCATGGATTCCACTGCCTGGCCATCTTAGTTCTTGTAATGTCACTATATCCAGTGTGTGGCTCTTGACTTGTTGAGTGAGTTTTAGGAGATCTCCTGGTCTTCTAAGGCTTCTTAGCACGTACACTTTCCGAGGTCGTTCCAATAATAAATCCGAGATATTCCAAGGCCTGTGTACAGAATTCATGACAATAGTTTTTAAACGGAAATGGGGTGTTGGCCCTTCGCCCAACCCAAATTTTCGTGAATGGGTTCGTTCTGCATCTTAAGGTCACCCAAAACAACCTTTTTACACGTTAATATAGCGAGCCGCTTGATCCAAGACAGACGCCCGCTGCAAGCCGCCCCTTACATGGAGAACAGACGCTTTCTACACATTTATATAGCGAGCCGCTTGATCCATGACAGACGCCCGCTCCAAGCGGCCCTAACATGGAGAACAGAAGATTGAGTTGCATTGGTTTTGTGGCGCCAATGACTCGCCATGGTGCAGAATCATTGAGTATAAGCAGTATTTACTCTGCCCCTCTCAACTACACCAACCTACTTATGTTAGCGTTACCCATGTAGCACGGCGTGGACGTAGAATTTCGGATTTTCGCTACCCTTTGTTGTTCGATGAATTGTAATGCTACGTTCGATATTAAGATCAACTTCCATAATATAACCTGAAACTTTTTCGACCATTCCAATAATTTTTGAAAGCTGTTCAGCGGTTAAATCTCTGCAGACATTTCAGCACAGTCATCGTTGTCTGAGTTTTGCTTATAAAAATAATTTTATATATGTATTATGTACGTACATATTATTTTTTTTAAGAATAATATTTCTCTAGAATTTTTTTCTTTTTTCGTTTATGTTTTTTTTTTTTTTGAAAATTTCAAAACCGTACTATAGTGAAACCGGACTAATCGAAGCCGTACTATGCGAGGTATTCCTGTATATGCATATCTGGAAGCGTAAAAAGCTGTCCTTAAGTGTCTCTCATTTCTATTAATTTTAACAATTCAATCCATTTTTTGGTTAAGTTTTACTTTTATAGACTGAAATAAATTTGATGATTACATATATACAAAAATAAAGTTTAAGTTTTTTGTTTTTATAAACTTTCGCGAAAGCAAATAATTTTTTTATGTAGGTTCATCTGGGTGATCAGAATCCTTATTCGTATTTATCAGACTGTTAAAACAAAGGTAAAATATTCAAAAATTTGTTATTTTATTACTGCATAAAGTTTTTATCTTATACAAAATCAAAATATGAATCATTTCTATACGACAACGCAAATCAAATCCTACATCCTTTATCTGACTGTTTGATTTGAATGAATGAATTAAATTTCAATTATAATAAATTCTTAACTTTGTCAATCTTTGTTGCTGACTACAATAAATTCATTAAGTTTTCAATTATGTTTTTCAATCAATAAAACTATGTCAATAGGAAACGGAAAATCGATTTCGGTAGAAAATTAAATTTCAAATATTTTCTTATAAATTGATTTATGTTTTCATGTTAAGTATGTGAATATCTCATCTAGCTTATAGAACATTTGTAAATAGATTTATCATCATCATGATGTATGTCCATGTTTCATATAAAGCAAAAAATAAATGTTTTTTGATGCAACGATTATATACTGTTTAACCGAATTTCAGGTTTTCTTATATTTATTATGAACATAGGATTGAAGAAATACGTTTTAAAATTCTAAATAATTAGTTTGTTACACCTTAGGGTTTTTACTTTGAAGTATTGATTTGTTCTTTGATAATAGATTATTTCATTTTGTTGAGTTTAACCACACAAAACATCCATTGGAAATGTTTCTATTTTGTCCAACTGGAAATCAATTTGCAGTCATTAATGTTATTTGCATTTTATACATTTTAATTTAGTTGTCTGAGTTTTTGCCTTAACATGTAGTATGATGTTGATAATAAGGGTTTTTAAGGGGTTTAAAATATTCGTGTTTGATATTCATGAAAATATTCATGTTTGATCTATTTAATAGCGTTTAAAATACACAGACAAATTAATTAAAAACTATAACCTTATGGGATCGTTACATAGCTTAATCCAAATGTGGTAAACAGTGCTTCATTTATTTAACAAAAAAAACCAGAAGTGGAAACATTTGTAAAATTTCACAGTAAGTGAGGCTTTAAATTTTGTTGTGTAATATGTGTTATGACTTTTAAAATCCTTTATCAGCGGATATCAGTTTGTTTCTTTTGCTACACATAAAATACATAATAACGGTTGTCAGATTGGATAATAAATACAAAATACAAAAAACCTCACCTGTTAACTCTTTTAAAATATACACACTTAAACGAAAGAAAACCCAAAAAACATGTTTAAAGTAGATTATTTTTGCATTACTTCCTTTCTCTTCTGGTTTAAGTTCCATATTGTAAGTAAAACATTAAATTCGGTTTCATGATAAAATATCACACGAAAAAATCCCACACGAAAGAATATCACAGCGAAAAAATCACACTATACGAAAATATCACATCACGAAAATATTAGATCTCAAAAATATTTCATCCTAAAATCACACGCGAAAAAATATTGTGGAAAAAATTTTATTGCAAAAAAAAAACTGGGAACAATGTTGTATGCAAACTTGTATACAAATTTATGTAAAAAATTATATTCAAAGTTGTATTCAAAGTTTTATTCAAAGTTGTATTCAAGGTTGTATACAGAGTTGTATTAAAAGTTGTATACAAAATTGTTTACAAAGTGGTATACAAAATTGTTTACAAAGTGGTATACAAAGTTGTCTACAAAGTTGTACACAAAGTTGTATACATAGTTGTATACAAAGTTGTATACAAAGTTGTATACAAAGTTGTAAATTGGCATTCCAAGTTGTATATAAATTGGCATTCCAAGTTGTATACAACTTTGTTTACGACTTGGTATAAAATTTACAAAAAACAAAGAAAAATAATACGTCTATCCGTCTATCAAGCAAAGCATAAACTAAATTCAAAGAAAATATTAAAATTTAAATTTCATTTCTTATGTCGTTTCGTTTGTTGTTTCGTGTTTTTTTATTAACCGTTTAATTTTTTTACATTAATTTTTTTATATTCAGCAAAAAGTGTCGTTACAACTTTTTTTTTGGTCTTAATTTTTTCCGTCTAGCCTCCTTTCGCAACGCGCGATAAGGAACTTCGTTCCAAAAAAATGTATGTGTCTACCGCCCGTCACAACCGACGAAATCTAGAAAACGGCTGAAGGGATTTGAAAAATTTTGAATTCTTACAATAGGTACACTCAATGGTAACAGCCGAAAGGACGAGGTATTCGACAACTGTACCGAAAGTATGTCAAAACATTGTCAAGTGTGTCAAAACAAGGAAATATGCATATTTTTTGCTTAAAAAACGTTCATTTTAAGTGATCACGAGTAGGAACAAAGAATGTAGAGAAATCTGGATGGTCGGGATTGGTATGTGAGATCAAAAACTAGATTATTGCATTATAAGTTTGCCAAAAAAATGTTGTCAAGTGTGTCAAAAGAAAGATTTTTATTTAGTTTTTTACCCAATTTTTTGGAAAAAAATAAAATAAATTATTTGTTTGAAATGAAATTTTATTATTATTATTGAGAATTATGGCATTATAAGTTTGTCAAAAAATGTTGTCAAGTGTGTCAAAAGAAAGATTTTTATTTACGTTTTTACCCAATTTTTGGGAAAATATAAAACTAATTATTTGTTTGATGTGAAATTTTATTATTATATTGAGAATTATGGCATTATAAGTTTGTCAAAAAATGTTGTCAAGTGTGTCAAAAGAAATAGTTTAATTTTTTTTTTTAGAAAAATTAAAATTAATTGTTTTTATGACATGAAATTTTATTATTATTATAGAGAATTATGGCATTATCTTTTTTTCCTTTTTAATTGCATCAAAAATTTTTGACGAAAACTTATGTCAAAAATCCTTTCCCACTTCACTGCATTGCTGGACCTCCGCTTGTGTGGTTTACAATATTTCTGGATGTAGATCTTAATATCCTTCCGCAAGCTACTCTATCTTATATTTCTTCATCTGTGATACCTACTTCTTTTATGTTCTTCCATTTCTAGAGCCATCGTATTTTTCACTGGATTGCTATATTCTCTCCTCACTAAATGACAATACCAACTAAGTCGATCAGAGTTGAGTTTTTTTTCAATTGAATTCTTTACATGTAAACTACCTTTGATACGATTACTTCTGTTATGATCAAGTTGAGTAACGCCAGCTGTCATTCTTAACATCTTCATTTCTGTAGCAGTCATCTTAGATGTATGTTCCTTTTAAACTGTTCGACATTGTGATGCATAAGACAATGCTAGTCTAACAACTGTTGTATACCATTTTCCTTTTAATTTTGGTGGCTTTTTTTTATCACAAAATATTGCTGAATTTTCACACCATTTCATCCAACCAACGCTTACTCGATGATTAACGTTGGCATCACATTTTGCATCATTTTTCACAACAGATCCAAGATATTTAAACTTTTCACACTTTGGAATTATTTCACCATCTAGATAAATATCTGGAACTGGTCTTGATGAATCTGGATCTGAGAAAGGACAAAACATGTATTTGGTTTTTGTGCGACTGATTCGCAACACGTTGTCTTCCAATGCTTTCATCCATTCACTGATGGTATTTTGTGTTCTAATGGCATCTTCAGCTGCAATTACTGCATCCTCAGCAAACAATAATATGATTATGCAAGATTGCTCATATAAATGACATGTCAGGTGATCAATAGTTGTATTAAACAATAATGGACTCAAAACACTTCCCTGATGTACTCCTACTTTAATCAAGAAATTGTCAGTAACACCTGCTACACATTTAATTCTTGTAGATGGGTCTCCAAAAATATGTTGAATCAAGCTCACATATATTTCTGGCACATTTTGATTTCGAAATGCCGTGTTATGACGGATAATTCAAACGGCATTATTATAATTCGAACCACTATCCCGCTTACACGAAGTTTGCCTTAACATAAATCCTCATATTTGTTTTTCATAGTTGTCTTCAATTTTTTTTTAAATAGTTTCTTGAACTCAATCAAAAGTCATCATTTACTATGGTTTCGCAACAAAAATTTATCATTCTAAGAATAGTTGTGTAATAGTTCCCCAATGTAATTTCCCTTATCCAAATTGTAATCATAGTTCCGCTATTTCTATACAGGTTTCCTATAATCGTCTATCAATTAACAATATTTGTCAATGTAATTTCCTATGTTTAGTCTGTACTCGTTAATTGCTATACCACTGTCAGAAAAACGGTTGGGTAATATCATTAATCCATGACCGCGCTATTTACATGTATAATTCGTACAATTGTTTCGTAAACAATGTTTCTTTTAAATCTTTTCTTTCATTTCTATTACAAACTAGCACTCCGTATTTCTTACTGGGTATCCTAACTAATAATTATAAAAATATAATTTCCCAAGAACCTGCTTTATCGATTCGTTATTGGGGAAGGAAGAAAAGAAACGGCGTTGACCGCATATAAATAGCAGCTGGCAGTTAGCCTCACTCTCTTATTTTGTCATTCTATTGTGACTTTTAGTCTATTACTTTTTCTCATCCATTTGATGTTATTAAATTGTTTTTTTGTTTTTTGTTGACATCTTTGGTGTGTGATGAGATGCTAGTCAATTACGGGTCAATAAAAATGGTATTTAGTAACCAAAAACATCTATTAAATTATTGTTAATACTTAAAATATATTAAATCAATATTGCATGCCAAAATCGGTTAAATTAATATAAGAGCCGTTGAGTGTAAATTTATGTGTATTAACTTTCAAATTAGATCAATCAATAACCTCAAACCAAACAAAAACATTTAATACGGGAAACTTCTATTTCCAAGGCCGATTTGAATGTTATTGAGCCGTGTGTATTTAGCAAATTTTTTTTTCTTAATTTATTGAAGTGAATCGTCCGATAAATGTTAATTTAATGTAATTAATAGTTTTAAATTTATCTATTATCCGCGTCACGGAAAATTATGTCATATGTGCGTTGCTATCTGTTTTCTTTTTGGTACTAAGGCAAATATAATAGTTAGCCTATCACGGCTCATCGAACATCGACTAGTCTTTCCACAATTTTCAAGGTGTGCGACATTAATTTGATTGATCTAAAATCGTTGCAATGACGTGTATCACCTTTGCCTTTATATAAACCAAAAAACTTTACCTTAACTGATTTGGGAGTAGGTCACCATTTTTCAGTTTATTTGCCAAAACTACTAGCAATTCAAATCCTATGATTCCCATTTTCAACCAAAACGTACGTTTGTTAATGCATTTTTTAATGTTCACTAACGTTTGCTGTTAATCTGTTTCCACCAACCAAACTTTTTCTAAAAACAAATGTTTGTTAACATTTGTTGAAGCGTCAAACATTTTGCAATAAAAACTTTGACAGCTTTTGTTTGCCATACAAATTGACAAAATTCATTATTAAAACCAATTACACTATTTTATAATCTTTTAACAAAAAGTATTTTTTGTTTTATTCTACATTTTCACTTAAAAAACCAAAATTAAATTTAATTATCAATAACAGATCAATATATACATGACAGACCTAGTTTCTAAATAATATGAAGTGAAGACAACAATCTGTCTCCACTGAACGAGCAAAAACATGAAAAACATCATGTTTTCCATATAATTTGGTAAACTAACAAATGCTAGCAAATGTTTGTTCGTGCTCATATTTCGTGTCTTCACTAAACAAATCTATGTTTGCAAACGTTAAGGCTGAAATTCACATAAAACAGAAACAGAAATCCATATAAATTTGACAGCAACAGAATTTTCTGCTTTCAAATTTGTATGAAATTCTGTTTCTGTTGTATGTGAAAGCCCGGTTTTAACAAACGTTCGGCGCGGTTTGTGGAGTCGAGCCTCAAGAAAGTGATATTTTAAGGGTCCGTTTATGTTGAAGCTTCGATAAACGAGTCAAGCATCGAGTCAAACAGTGATGAAAGTGTTGAATAGAGCTATTCTTTTACAGTGTTTATGTTGGAATTTCGAGAATTTTCATAAAATTTACAAAAATATATACAATAAACTTAAAATTGATTTATTTAATAATCAATTTTCAATAAACATCATAAATTTTAATTAATTAAAACTAATATTTTTATTTTTATGTATTTTAAAATAAAATAAATAAAATGAGCATCAATCTGAGCTCTTCGATTGTAGCGTCGAAAAAGAACAAATCGATTATCGGCGCTTGACTCTTTTATCGATGGTTCAACATAAACACTCCTATTTGAAAGCATTTATTTATTTGTTCGCTTGAATCACTTCGATAGTCGACGCTATTATCGAAACTCCAACATAAACGCACCCTAACGCGTGTGATTTTAGGTTGTGATATTTTTCGCGTTTGTTTTCATGATGCGATATTTTTTCGGCCATTATCCTAGTTTATCCCCCCAAATAGATTTGCGTTTTTTTCAGATAAATAGAAAGATTAGGTCCTCTGCATCCTAATTATGAAAAAAAAATTTGCGGAAATGAGGGGGTCAAAAGTTATAAAGGATCAAGCTTTCAATTTTACCTTGGTCCCCCCTTTGGTTTTTTAGACTTTGAATTCAGTTTTTAAATTTTTTTTGACTCAATTCTGCGATCTTACACAATTTCGATCAGAGATAGCACCGACCCCCTAACGCGACCCACCCCACGCCCCCCCCCCAAACGCGCCCCCGTTTCGCGCGTCCGCGGCACAAGGGACGCGGAAAAACGCGAGGGAGAGGACGCGGGGGGGGGGGGGGGGGTCGGTGCTATCTCTGATCGAAATTGTGTAAGATCGCAGAATTGAGTCAAAAAAAAATTTAAAAATTGAATTCAAAGTCTAGAAAACCAAAGGGGGGACCAAGGTAAAATTGAAAGTTTGATCCTTTATAATTTTTGATAAATAAAAATAAAAAAAAAAAGAAAAAAAAAAAACTAAAAAAAAAACCAAAGGGGGACCAAGGTAAAATTGAAAGTTTGATCCTTTATAACTTTTGACCCCCTCATTTCCGCAAATTTTTTTTTTTCATAATTAGGATGCAGAGGACCTAATCTTTCTATTTATCTGAAAAAAAACGCAAATCTATTTGGGGGGATAAACTAGGATTGTACCTTTAAATGTTTTTCAAGCAATTCACATTGATTAAAAGAATGAAAAACGAATGAATAAATATTCTAAAAGTTTATTCACCGTAATCGCTTTTCCAGGCAACTTTTCTCTTTGATTTAAAAAAGCAGGAGTTGTTATAATTACTATTATTATTAGTTCAAATAAGTTATTGAGTGAAGTGAATAGAAACTAGAATAATCTTAAAGTATAAACTATTTAGCATGAGCACATTCTTTATTTCGAGTGAATAAGAATGTACTAATTTTTTTTAGCATCTGCTAGATAATTGTAGAGTATACTGAAAATTATAAATGTCAAATTAAAACAAAACTAGACTAAACAAAACTAAAATTAAAATGTCGGACGAGAATACAACTTCCAACTTTAATAAAAATAAAAGTAATTCCAGAAATTTTGTTAATGTTATCAAAAAATTTCCTATAGTTTTAAGCAAGTCGAAACTACCAGGAATCAAAGACAAAAAAAATGCCGTGTCCTACATCAGAACAAATAAAAAAAAATTAACAATATAAAAGCTGATGTAAAAAAAACAGATCTCACTCAAACTGGGAATCGGAGGATTGAGTTGAAGGATTGGGAGCCCGACATTTTTTCCATACAATCCAGTACTCCAACCACAAATGGAATTTTATGTTTTCTTTGCCATATTTCTTGGCATTTCCAAATTTCAGCCTCAGATTTTGAAAACACAATAAATTCGTGAGCAACTGACACAATTTTTTTCCAAAACCTAAAAATATATGTGTGTAACATGGTTTTGTTATATTTTAAAACGGTTTCCTATCTAATTAAAATATTATTATAATTCTCCTTACTAGCTTTCGCTCAAGAACATTTCACACAAAGTTTTAACATTTTCTTCTTTGAAACGATATATGCTTTTATAATCAGCATTTATTTTTGATTTTCGGTCTCTATAAAATTTTTTATTTTGCGAATTTTCTGCATTATTAATAAATTCAGCCATTGTTCAGAAATAAGTTGCACAAACAGCAACTTGAAAATATTTAGTACGGCAGTGTCAAAAATTAGAATATTCTTGGTTTTATTCACTCGATTTTAAGCATATTTTGGAAAATTTTCAATGGATTAAAGTATATGCTATAACCTAGTTTTTATTCACTGATTTGTCAGTATATGCTTAAAAACTTGAGTATTTAGTATATTCTAGTTTTTATTCACTTCGCCCATTGCCACAACAGAACAGCAACTTTTTAATTTGATAAAATTTAAAAATTATACAATTGCCGTTTAGTCCCAGGGCCCACGCCGACTTCATGTGATGATTACCACATAAGAAAAAGCGGCCGAATCGAGAAAAATTTGAGTTGTAGTTGGTTTTATGATTTCGATTTAAAATAAAATGGTAAGCAAAAATGGTCACTGTTTCTTAACTGATAAATGTTTTTTTCATTTTTATATTTTAATTTTTAGCGCTTACTTTAAAATTATTTTCCAACACCCGCAGTTTTTATTGTTTTGAATTTTTTTTTATTTCTGATCTACGAGTGTAACAACCCCGCGTACTCCAGTCCCTGCTATTGACATACGAGTCAACGTGAGATATCACATACCACTGGCATTAGCAGTGAGATATCACTAGCTAAGGTGACATCTTAGTGGTGCTGACGGATGAACTCTATTCAGTCAACGGTAGCACCCTCAATCTTAGCTGTGAAATAATCCTTGATGATGAGACGCTATTGCTTCCTTGAAGACACAAGCCTTCATATAACTATGTGTGGGCTTTAATCTTCAAGAAATACGGAGCGTCACAGGATCAAGGAATATGCAACCAGCTGAACAACTGGCAACTATATATGTTTTGTTTCAGCAAATTTTTGTAAAAATTTGCTATTTACTTTTTAATTCACTTTTATTTTCTCTATTCTATCATAAAATTGGCCTATGTCATATTTTGTCAGTGATAGGATTTTTTGTTTAGTTATCCATTTTTTAACCAAAAATATAAAAAAACAAAAAAAGAAAGATTTACGCCCATCAACATCTTTGCACGTATGTTGTTGTGGGACCTGGTCTTAAAAGGTTTTTATGTGTTGTTGTGACACATATTGTAATGCCTACTACACAACACATTTTATTAAAAAAAAAATATATGCTAAATTGTAACTAAACGTGCTAAATCCATCAATAGTACATAATTTAATTAGGAGCTAAAGTGATACTTTTTGTGTTGAGTCTAGTTTGGCGGCCGACTGCAGGGAGGCCGACAATTATAGAAGAAACACCAAAAGTCACTTTAACTCATAATTAAATACACTATTTTTTCGGCAAACGTTTAAATTTTTTATAAATATGAAATTAATACATCAAACTTTTTATAAATATGAATTTGTATCGTCATAATTACTTCCAAAAACGAGAAAAAAACTTTTAAATTTGTATGAATGAAATTTTTTTATTAAAGCAGCCTTTTCAAAATTTCATAATATGAGAATCAACTTATTTTTTGCTGTCATGGTTATACAATATGTTTGAAAAAATAACAAACTAACAAATAACAAATGCTACTTTACAGCTTCCGTAATATAAAATAAAAATGGCGTTACTTTTGCTGTCGCTAGACGTTACTTTTGCTGTCAGGCTAAATAGTAAGACTTTAGCTAACTCCCTAGCGGCAGTAAAGTTAAACTTTACAGCCGTTTGCCGAAAATCTATTTTATTTGTCGAAATCGACAATTTGTCGACATTTTGTTTCTAAATAATTATGAAGACTTTAAAAAAGATCTGACAACTTAATTAAATTTATTTAAATTAAAATTCGGTTATTTTGTGAAATTAATTGTAGACTTATAGCTAGTATTATTCGCGCTATAATAATAAATAGTTTTAAACTTCAGTATAATATCAGTTTTAACTTGTAATTAGAATAGTGTAGACTAGAGTAGAGTTGCAATAAATAATCTTGAGAAAAATAGCATTGCGTAGAGAAGATGTGAAAATTAGCAATTGCTTTCATAAGTTGAAAAATCCCAAAATTAGATCCCAAAATTTAGATTTAATTTGCAATTAATTTGAATCGTTTCACATAATTTTTGATTAATACATAAATAGAGTTGATCCAAAAATTTAGATTTAATTTGCAATTATCCTCTTAATATAATGAACAAATGAAAGTCTTCTTTTGATTTTAATTGTGTACATTGTACAATAATCCAATTTCTTCATATAATTTTATTTTTAGTTGTGTGATAAAATTTAATATAAGAAACATATTAAATTAATAGTTTTTAATATATGCACAACTTTGATAAATCTCTTTAAATTAATTATATTTAAAAAAATATAAGAAAGGAACTTTTTAACATTGAGGAAAAACTTTTATTCCAAATTATATTGTTTTTTATTTAATAATCAGCTACGCAAAACACATCGCGAACTAAATTTTTATTTCGAAAATTAATTTAAATGTTCGCCACAGACTTAGCAGTTTAGTACAATTTAGCAGCTAGGACTCATGGTAAGTGTCAAAATTATTATAGGTCTAAATTTAGAAATTGAATTATAAATAAAAATGATTTTACTAAATTTTAAAATTCAAGTTTTATCAAATCAAAGCAGTCATTCAAAATTTATTTTACTAGACATAAAAAAAACAAAATTGTGTTTAGAGGTTTCATGCATAATAAATCAAGATTAAAATAATTCATTGCTACAATTGAGAGTAATTAAAAAACAATATTATTTACAGATAAAACTTTTATTTTCGTCGGCGAGCAGTATTACGAGCAAATTTTGCTACAATAAGTGAGAAGGTAATATTGGCATTTTTTATTGAAAAAAGTAGAGTTATGAAGCCAACTACTCTTTGCAGTACATACTCTTTGTTGAAAACCAATATTAACATGGAGACAAACATCGACGTAAGTGATTATTGTAATTTAATTGCCTTTTTAAACGTCAATCCGGGGGTTATCGCCAAAAAAAAATCTAAAATTCTAACAAAAGAAAATATTGAAGAGTTTTTGATAAATTCAGATGATTAACAAATATTTATTATATGTGTTATTATGGTTTTGAATCTTCATCCTTATAGTAACAATTTCCTTCATTCTTTCCATGAAAGAATCAAATTGTTACTATAAGGAAGTTTATATTATTATAATCAAATTGTTACTATAAGGAAGTTTATATTATTATAAATAAATTTAAAAATAAACAGTAAAAAGTATATTTTTAAATATTACATTTTAAATATTTATTGCTGAAGACTGAAGACTTCAAAAGAGTATTTTGAAATATTTATAAAGATTGATAATTTCTATGTATAAATAATTGTTTGTTTATAGGTTTTTCTGATTGTTGGGGTATATGATGTAGGTATATGGTGGGATATATGGTGGAGACGAATTAATTAAGATAACTTTAGATGACATGGATGATGCCGGAGATGTTATAATACTTCGCATTCCCGTAACAAAAACCAAAACGGCAAGAGAATTTACAATTCCTGAAGGCAATTTTGAAGGTCTAAATGTGTGTCAAATATCGACTTCTTGATTTTCTATCTAAAGTTTTTATAATTTTGAAAATAAAAATCATATATGTATTGTACATAATATGTTTTTTAATTGACCATCAATCTCGTGCTCTTAACATATTGCCGATTGGTGTTGGGTGTGGAAACAATTGTTTTGTAAAACGTACTTTTTCTTTTGTCAACGTTATGCTGATTCTAGTAAAGAATCCTATTTTAGGTCATACTTTTTATTACAAGTTGCATAGTAAAAATATTTATCCATTTGACGTTATTAAAATTAACTTGTTTGTATGTTTTTAAGACAATAATAATAGTTCTAAAAAGTTGTTTCTAATAGTCTGTTATATGTATCCAATAATTTCTTAATTTGTAAATTTCCACTTAAAAAAACAACGGCTTGTTATAGACTAATGTATGTTTTTATTTATATATATACAATAGTCTATAAACAAGCCGTTGTTTTGTTAGTGGAAAATTCACAAATTAAGAAATTTTTAAATAAAAACAGTATACGGTATTTTATATATTCTTAAAAAAAAAGGACGAAATGAAAACTTTATTGTGTTGCGCTATGATTTTTGAATCAGCGCAACAGAATTATGAAATTTATTTGTCTGTATATGAACATAGTCCATATAAAAAATTAAAATAAAACCGCATACTTTGATTTAAAATTATATCAAAAACTAAATACTTTACTCTTCGAAATGAAATTAAAATAATACATGTATTTTTCTAAATGGATAAACTATTTCATTTTCTTCCAACTATTAATATCAACTAAATTTGTATGCTTTTTCCAAAATAATATGTAGTATGCATTATTGTATTGTTTTCTAACCTATAGCATAATGCACTTAACCTATTGCTTTACGAAAATTTTCGATACTTTATGATTGTATTCGATATTTATTCGATACTTTATGATTGTATTAATCAAATGGTTTTGATTGTATTAATATTATTCTTCAAATTACAATCACAATGGCTTTTCTATTTTTTGTTCTCATAAATCAAATTTTAAGTTAAATTCTCTAATTTTATTTAGTTGAATTTCGCTCGAATTTTAAACTTTTGCTTGAGAATAAACTATAACATCAAGTACTTTTTGGTTGAAATATTAGTATTGCTTTCTTATTTAATAAATTTGATACTCTCACTAATATTTTAGCCATTTTCTTAACTGCAAAGATGATTTAACTCGTTTTGAAGATACAAATAATATAACTACAATTACAAAAAAGTTATTAATGTAAATTATAAATATAATGGAGCTCAGAACAGCAACTTGAGGTTTACCTATATTTACAAATTCTGTTAGAAAAAAACAATCAATTTTTATTATCTGCATACAATTGCTCGAGAAGATGGCTTAAATGTTAAACCTCTGTTTCTATAACACTCGAGTTTAGTCAATAAATGTTTTCATCAATCTTTTCAAATGCTCGTTTCAGATCTAGAAAATAATATTTCCAAAATGGTATTTCCTTTTAGAACATTTAAATGCAGTTTTAGATTTCATTGATTATTTAAGTAACGATTTTTTATTAAGTAAAATTAAGACATTAAGGAGTCCCAAAGCAAAAAAAGAGCCAGAGGGTTTTAATGTTTTCTAATAAACAACAAAAAGAGTTATTTGTTTCTTATTTTCAAATGTGGAAAAAGTTGATGCCTAACGATGAAAATTGTAAAGAAAATTAAATAAATTAAATTAAAATTAAGTTTGATGAGTTCATAAAGTTATGATTTTGTATAGAAATGCTGTTTGCGAATATATAGTAAATAACCGAAATTTGTTTTTCAACGTTGACGTGAAAGAAAAACAAAAAAAAACAAAGTTTGTAATTTGTTCAAAAGTTATTAATTTTATTTTTAGTTTTTTTTTCTATTTCTTTTGGTTTTTTTATGATGGTGAGTGACTTTGAAGAAGTTAAAATCAGAAAAACAATTATTGTTTTGTAAAACCTTCGTTTTTTTGTAGTACTATGTTTTGTTGGTATTATCTAATTTACAAAAGCTCTAACCCAACTTAAGACATTAACAATCTGACAACATTCTTATATAAACCGACATTTTTTTGAAAATTTTACAATTTGTTTATTTTAAGTTTGAAACATTGTACTTAAATTTTTTTACTCAAGTGCAAAAATTAAATAAATTTAAGACACATAATTTGTATTTCAACATAAAATTGATTGTCGTCTCATTTTAAATAAATGCTTTCTTTCGGTTGTATTAATTCAAAAATAAATGAGAACAACTACAAACGGTAAACCCGTAAATTTAAACAAATTTGTAGTACACAAAAGAAATAAATGAAGAAAAAAAAATTAAAGGAAAGGAAAAAAACAAAAAAATGGAGAAAAACGGATATCAATTTTGTTGGTTGGAGGAAAACCAAAAACAAAAAAGTTTAAATTAAATAGAAAACAGGATATTAAATTATAAATAAGGATAAGAAAATTAGAAAATGAGTTTGATTTAAAAGTTTTTGTTCTTATGTTTGAAATGTGTTGCTTTTACATCTTATTTCCAATTCGTTTTCCCCTTGAAAATTAGTTAACTTTTTTCAATTGTAACCAAAATTCTTTGAACTAGTTCTATTCCTATATTTCTTCTAACGAAAATAATAAACAATATTATGTTTATAATAAACTCGTTTATTGCGTTTTAACGTTTACTTTGAATAACAATTTCGTTAAATTGAATTCGTGCAAAGAACTTTCACTTTCATTTTGTTTCAACCCCAAATCAAACTATTATTTAAATGAAAGTTTTTGAAAAAAAAAAAAATAAATATAAAATCACAATACATATTTTTGGGGAAAATTAATCACTTTTTGTGTTTAACTTTCCATTTTTTCGATTTTTTTCGATAAGTTTTCCTCAATTGAGAAATAAAAATCATAATTTTGTTGATTTCTATCGTTTTTCATTTTTGTTAGATTTTTGTTTGTTTTGTTTTAGGTTGTCAGGATATGGTGTCAGGTTATGATTTGATGTAAAAAAAATTGGGGTTCGATGCGTTTTTGCAGAAAAACGTTTGCTGAACAAGCTCGAGAAATAGTTCTAACCAACCAATAAAATTGAATGTTTTGATTTCCCGTAGATTTTTGTACAATTTTTGGTCCACTGTAGTTGTAATTCTTCTAGCTTATTTGGAACGCAAACGAAAAACTTTTGTATACAAAACACTTTTAATAAATGGAATAATCTTAAATTAAAATATATTTTGACACTCCAACACAATAAAAACAGTGACTAGAATAGATTTATCCGTTGAGGATGTTTATAGCAATAAAGTGTATATTTTTTTTCTGTTTTAATATTCATTTTTAGGCATAAATATTTCACTGTGTTATGCTCAAATCACTGATGGTGCCTTTTAGTGCAAACACGATATCTACAATAAAAGTTTAGAATGTAATCATGAACTATCTATCATAAGTGAGGTTTTTAATGGGAGTGGCTTTTTAAAAAATCATTTGAATATTTACAAAGTAATGATTTATTTAAAAAAAAATACGCATTTTTTTACTGAAAAAAATATTTTTTACTGAATACCAACATCATCTATTTCATTAATAGTTTTTTATTCGATCAGTATGTATAGGAATAATAATAGGAAAGTTTTCATTAGATAATAGGTTAAGTTCATTAGGCTATAGGTTAGAAAACAATACAATAATACATACTATTATTATAGAAAAACAAATACAAATAAAGTTGATATTAATAAATGAAAGAGAATAAAAACTATTATTCAAGCATAATTTTTCTGATAACTTTATCTTTAAAATTTATATTTTGTAATATAAATTATAAATTTTCTTTTATTATATTTATTTCTAAAAAAAAAGCTAAAACCTAACGTAAAAAGGAAAAAAATATTAAAATTAAGTCAATCATCATTATTCGAATATAAATGGACGCATCTGGAAAACAAAATAAT
The DNA here is from genome assembly GCA_963693315.1 of Diogma glabrata. Lineage (NCBI taxonomy): Eukaryota > Metazoa > Arthropoda > Insecta > Diptera > Cylindrotomidae > Diogma > Diogma glabrata. The sequence continues at coordinate 15,604,125 of OY856187.1, read as the reverse complement.
CGTTCTTTAAAAACTTCAACAATAATTTACCAAAAAATATAAAAGAATATAATTTTACTGTCTAAGAAATTTCTTTTGTATTTCATTTCAATTTCATTACACACTTTTTATTGTTTCATTAGAAATTGTTTTTTTCCACTTTTTTCACCATTAATTCAAGATTGTTTGTTACATGAAAAACGAAATTAAAATTAAGAAAAGGAATTTTTGTTTTTATTTATTTAAATCAAGAGAACTTTAAATCATAACAACTTTAGCAACAACAACTAAGAAAAAAGCTTTTCTTCTATTTATTTTATTTATTTATTTTTTTAGCATAACTTTTTGTTTTCTTTTAAAATAAATGAAAGGAATATAGAATAAAGTTATGATTGATAATGGAGCATACAAAAGAGCATAAGAAATATAATGAAATGAAATCAGTATAAATTTAAATGTATTATTATTTCTTGTGTTAGGTTGAGACAAATATTTGTTTCTTATAAAGTGTATCAAATCTTAGCTGTTGAAAGCTTTAAGGATCCTAAATTTGTTTACATTTAAAGTTATACAAAAGATTATAGGAAAACAATTGACATACAAGAACATAATTCCTTGGTGATAAACAGGGTTGATTTATATTACAAACATATTTTATTTATTTTTTATAGTAATTTGTCTTAAAATGTAAAAGAAAATGCAAATAGAGGGATAATGTAAGGAGGTGAAATAAAACTAAATAACTTTTTAATGAAGAGAAATTTTATGTAATTTCTCAAAGGATGCCTACATTTTTTATATAAAAATATCTCAGTAAGTTATTTTATGTATGAATGAAATTTAGGGAAGTTAACATCAGAAATCAGATTAAATACAAATTTTAACTTCTAGGAGAAAAATTTAGTTTAAGGGCATTTGGGTTCCATTAAAGACTTCAATAACAGATTATCATGATTAAAGATCAACTAGTTTGGCGTGGTTATTTTTAGAGAAGAAAATAATTTCTCATACATTTATGCTACATTAGAGTTTGAAATAAGCCTTAGAAGTTCACAACTAAATTTCTCTATTTAATAACTAATAAGCATTTATTCACTTTTACTTTCACTATTCTTCGATTTCAAAGGTTTTAATTTGTCTTGATTTGATTTTAGAGAATCCCTTTGAATTTAAATATACTTTTAAAATACCAAAAGATTCTAGTGATGTTGCAAAGTTGTTAAATTAAATTGCGTGAATTTTTATTATAGTTTATTGAAATAGAAATGTTCTAGCATTTTTGGTTCTTTTTTTGTTATTTGAACAGAAGTATTATATATATATATATATATATATATATATATATATATATATATATATATATATATATATATATATATATATATATATATATATATATATATATATATATATATATATATATATATATATATATATATATATATATATATATATATATATATATATATATATATATATATATATATATATATATATATATATATTGTAATGAAGCGCTTTCTCCTTGGCGAACCAATGAGAAGGACATAGCAGGAAGCGTACCTAGCGAGATTGATTTTCTTGCCCCAAGCTAGCTTCAGCCATGGGAACGATAAAGTAACCCTGCTACTTCAGCACAAATACAGAAATGTACGCTATTCACGAAAATTTGCAGAAATGAAAAAAAATACAAGTGGAAAAACGGAGACTCTGGCGACCCCTGTTGCGAAAGGCCCACGATCAACACGTCCAACCCCCACGTTCACTCACATACGCCCACACACACACACACACACATTCACACCCCTTTATCATTATGACCTAAGTAATAAAAATAAATTTACTCACCCCATGATTAAACCCCGTCCTCCTATTCTGCTTCCATCAGCCCTCCATCCGCACGTGGATCACGTTAGGAATCTCTCGAAAATATTTTGTATGATAACAATGTTGAATGCAGTTGCACGTACAAACGTGGTACGAAATGTTAAGTAGAAACGTTATGTATATTCGTACAATTTTGTAGAATCAAAAAAAATATTGTAATTGATGTGAAATTTTGTTGAATCAAAAATGATGTGATTGATGTAAAATATTGTTGGATCAAAAATGATGTAATGGATGTAAAATATTGTTGAATCAAAAATGATAAGTAGAAACGTTATATAACTTTGTAAAATTTTGTTGGATCAAAAATGATGTAATTGATGTAAAATATTGTTGAATCAAAAATGATGTAATTGATGGAAAATATTGTTGAATCAAAAATGATATAATTGTGGTAAAATATGGTTGAATCAAATAATGACATGTAGAAACGTTTTATAACTTTGTAAAATTTTGTTGGATCAAAAATGATGTAATTGATGCAAAATATGGTTGAATCAAAAAATGTGGTAATTGATGCAAAATATCGTTGAATCAAAAATGATGTAATTGTGGTGAAATATGGTTGAATCAAATAATGACATGTAGAAACGTTTTATAACTTTGTAAAATTTTGTTGGATCAAAAATGATGTAATTGATGTAAAATATTGGTGAATCAAAAATGACATGTAGCAACGTTATATAAATTTGTAAACTTTTGGTTGAATCAAAAATGATGTAATTGATGTAAAATATGGTTGAATCAAAAAAGGTGGTAATTGATGAAAAATATCGTTGAATCAAAATGGATAGGTAGAAACGTCATATAAATTTTGTAAAATTTGGTTGAATCAAAAAATATTGTAATGGATGCAAAATATCGTTGAATCAAAAAAAAATGTTGTAATTGATGCAAAATATCGTCGAATCAAAATTGATAGGTAGAAACGTTATATAAATTTTGTAAAATTTTGTTGAATCAAAAAATATTGTAATTGATGCAAAATATCGTTGAATCAAAAAAAAATGTTGTAATCGATGCCAAATATCGTTGAATCAAAATTGATAGGTAGAAACGTCATATAAATTTTGTAAAATTTGATGGAATTAAAAATGATGTAATTGAGATAAAATGTGGTTGAATCCAAAAAATATTGTAATTGATGCAAAATATCGTTGAATCAAAAAATGTTGTAATTGATGCAAAATATCGTTGAATCAAAGTTGATAGGTAGAAACGTTATATAAATTTTGTAATCAGCAACGTTGATTAAGTTATAAATGCAATATAAAGTTGTTAAGTAGAATCGTTATATCTGGTTGTAAACATAAACGCCGAATCATGTTATAATCACCGGTGAGTATGGTAACCAGTGTAGCAATTACAACCGAATACGTTGAAAAATCATCGTTACAGGATGCGTTGAAATCCAAAAAAAAATTTGTAATCAATGGTACCAATACCAGGTAAACCATTCTATGAAGTAGAACGGTAATATTTATGTATCAATGGTGGTGGTAATAATTTGTACCCACAATTAGGATCAGTACATTGAGATATAATCGTTGTCGTATGCGTTGAATTCCACAAATGTAATAATTTGTACCAATAATTGCGGCGCAATACGGCGAAGTGTAATTGTTGCCGTATGCGTTGAAATCCCAAAATGTAATAATGTATACCAATAATTGTGGCGCAATACGGTGAAATGTTATATCAATTCCAGGAACAATTAATATCTTGGTTAGATTCGGTAATTATAAGCAAACACATTCGCGCAGACAGGAAACCCGATCCCAAAACAAAATCTCAAAATGCAACATCTGGTTATATATTACAGTATATTCAGTTCGTTCTTTGGTTTTTTGTTTATTAGTTTTACAATTTTATTTTTTTTTTTATTCACTTATCCTAACATTTCCCACTACACGTATATTATATAACTTAACGGTTAATCTAATCGTAATATGACAAATTACTTCTTTTACAGGCTAGTTCTTATCACTTAAATATAACTGGAAACTATACAGGATTCATAGAGCCGTTCGCCCATGAGCTGATATTATACATTTAATTTAGTTAAAATTGTAAATTATTTAACATCATTAATATTATTTAATTTATTTACTGAGTTATTTAACCAGTTTGCGGTTACGGTAATATTATTCAGATTTAATGTTCTTGGTTTAATTTTAAGCATCAATGAATAAAGTAAACAAAGTAAAATATTTATCTATAATTATGAGACTTAATTTTTTGTTCTAATCCTTTACTTGGTGTTTATACGAATAAAAAGGTTATTATATAATCAAAGTTGTAATTAGTTGCGTTTATATTTACATTCGTGTCATATGGCCTTATCAAAAAAAGAATTCAAACTGTTAACCAAATCCGGAGTTAAGAAATCCTGGCTTTTCGGTTTCTATTTGCGTATTGATAAAATTCAATAATTTAGTGAAGTTTAATCAAGTCCATAAACATGCTGCGTCGCGACGCGCAAATTAAATTTAACACTTCAACTCCAGAACGACCGAAAAACTCAGTCCTCCAAACTTATGATCACTAAAAGAACAAACAAGGTTTTTAGAGTGACCTTCGTACCGTTATACACTAACTCGAGATTTTGTCACAAGACACCCATCAAAAATTCTACTTGGAGGTCTCTGAGGAACGAGTCCTACCGGTTTTTTTTATTGTATTGCAAAAAAAAAATAATCTTCATTAAAGTGTTTTGATTTGTTTACTCACGGTTACTTGATTTCCGGTACACTAGCTTTTCCAACTACCGTTAACTCACTCCCGGTCATAGGACAATACACACACAGAACATTAATATTATTTTTTTTTTTTTTGCCCTTTGGCTTTGATATTCCTACTCTTTAATCTGCATCGCACCATTTTTCCGTCATGTCAGCCATCTCTCTCAATCAACAATCGAATCCGGGATAGTCGTGACCTTCCTTTTACAGTTGACAGGGAATACCATTAACCGTACACGCACAAAGAAAACCGCGCACGTTTCTTTGTAATTCCGCCCGAAATTATTAATTAATTATCCCGACAAACAAAATTTTCTACTTAAATTGATATGAAGACAACACAAGTTACACTCCACGTAAACAATTTGTTTATTTTCACTTTTCTAGCTTAACTTTAATAATTCGAAATTTACCATGCGTTATTTTAATATTTAAACAAAGGGACAAAACGGGTTTATTATCTCTAAAAAAATAAATTAAATAGATTACGATTTTAAAATATGTAATTTCGATTTGCGTTTTTTTTTATTTAATCACCAGTCTGACTGTCAAAAAAAAATAACAATCGACTAACCGAGTGCTAACAAACAAATCAAAAATGTAATAGAACTAAGAGAGAGAATAAGTTACCGTGCTCATTATATAGTCAAATTTTTAATCTCGCAATCAGCGTTGCCACTTGGATACATTTGTATCCATTTGGATACATTATTTGAAAAATTTATTAAATGGATACTGGATACAAAAAAATCACAAAACTGCTAGAATGGATACATTTTATTAATATGCCTTTAGCTGTGTTGGATTTCCAAAAACTTTGAAAATGTTTATGAAATTTTTTATATTGTTCGTTCTCTTTTTGTGAAAGAAAAAGTGTCAGAAATTGGCGAGCAGTGTAACTAATTTTAAACAGTTTTTGAAAATCTATCACATTTTTTTTAATAATTTAAAAATCGATTTAAAAATCATTTTATACAATTTTATAGACCCTTATCGTTTCTTAAATCTAAGGAATGTAAATGAGCTAGGTTTTGAAAATGAAGAAAACCATATACTATTGTCTAAAATAAGTATGGGATATGCAGTACAATCATTTTTAGCATACAATAAACTGGAAAAAGAGGAATTTTTGGAGGTGACAAAAACTGTGCAATAAATGTACATATATGGAATTTATTCATCAAATAAAACACATATAAAAATCAACAGCTAAAAATTTTAATTAATGTGATTTTTTTGTTGTTATATTATGAATATAAATAAATGTGATCAGGATACACTTAACATATATTGTAATTAGTCCTTTAGCAATATCAAATAATCATGTTTCATTTTGTCAAAAAAGTGGATACATTTGGATACATTTTTTTATAAAATTGGATACATTTTAATTTTTTTGAGTGGCAACGCTGCTCGCAATAACTCGAATAAAGTATTTAGATGGGAGATAATTAATTTACATCAGATTTTCAAATTATTGGGAACTTATTATAGTTCACAAAACCGTTTGCTATTTGATAATATTGTACGAGAATAAGGTTGGGACACAGAATATTTCTGACACATCCATAATATTTATAATTGAATCCAAAATGAATTAAATGCAGATGCGATCAATGTTATGATGTTTGGACATTTATTAAACTACACCCTACTATATCAGCACAGTGAAGTTCAGTTTAATAACGGAAGGATTGTTTAAAGCAAAATACTCATACAAAGATAAATCAAATGTTTAACAAAGCAAAAATAGTAATTCGTTGTATGTTGACGATTGGAAACAAAATACACGCAGCCGTTATGAGGTTTTGAAAATTTCGTTGTTTCATTACGGTTTGTGTTTTAGAAAAAAATTCAAACCCAAGTAGTATGGCGAGAACAGTCGAATGGAAATATAGCGCGCGTCAATTTTAGTGTGTGGTAAGATTAAATTCTGATTAAAGTTTAGCGGTTATACGGATGATGATTAAAGAAAATTATCAATTAATTCAAATTAACCAATATTATATTATATTAATGAATAAATAAATCAGGGTAATTAGTGCCATTTTCTTTCTCCTATACGTTTGTCCGCCTATTGCAGATTTAGTCAGATTTTAAGAAATATAAGGACGCTATGGGTTAAGGAAACTACACGACACATGAATATTGATGATGAAGGGATGAGAAACCATTACATGCGGTACGGATTAATATAAGGAACAACAACTAAGGAAGCTGCGACTATAATATACTATATTATCCCAGACTATCCATTACAGAACAAGTGCTTTTTGGACGGATACTCATGACCAAAAAGAAGTTGAAAAAGGACTAGACTGGTCGCAAACAGACCTTGTACATCCACATTAGTATGGTGAGGCACTTCAGTGTTCTACAGATTAGCAATCAAATCGCTCGGTATTACAAAGCCCAATCTTAACAGAAACGAATTATTTATGACTATACAAAAAAAATCTTGGAGGGGTAGCGAGAAAGCAGGCATTCTACTCTATTGCAGGCGATGGATAACTAAAATCTTCCAGACCCAATTTCGGGCAGATCTGGGGGTTCCCGAGACTCTAAAGTCACAAAAAAAATTTATTCAATCTGCTACAGATCGAAAAGAAAAAACACCATTGGACCGACTCCTTTAATGAAACATACGACACAATTTCGTTTTTACGTTATGCAGGCTCGCAACCCACACCTGAACTAACACGAGTCTCATACTTCTCCGACTGAGCTAGCCGGGCCACACTGTTGTACGCTTCCGTCCCAGTGACTCTGAAGGCTGAGAAAAAAAAAACTGTTCACATAGGTTCAAAGCAACTAATTGAACCACATTCAATACATTCGATCTCGGTATTTTCGCTGGCAAATAGTCTACACAAAAAAATTCTGAAACCAGACCCGAACACCAAAGTTGATACACACTCACTGAACTGTGAATTCAAGATGAAACTACCCTCATACTTTATGGTCGTCGATAATCTTGACTTACCATGGCGGTGAAACACGCACGAAAGTTACTATCATACTGACAGAAAAAAAATTATTGCCGATGTTAGGCACGAATGTCCTTGGAGTGATAAACACCTCTACGTTTAGAAACCAGGTCCTCCAGTTCGTAGGCGGAACCACCTACCAACCTTATTACTCTGGTCTCAATAAACTTCTGTGCAAGTTTAGCAGATAATTTCTTACCGGCGTCACTCAAGATAAAGTTCCTTCGGAACACCGTATCACCTGGTTTAAACAAAGTTACTCGAGCTCGTAAATTGTATCTTTCAGCACTTTTGACAAATGCTTCGGCAGTTAAATCAAGAATTCGAATTCGAATCTTATTAAGATAATCAGGTCGCAGAATCGTTTCACCTGGATCATGAAGACTATTCAATCGTCTCAGCAGTTCATATGACGAACCATGAGTCACCATAGGTATTCCAAACATTGCGTAATATGGGGAACATTTAAGTGTTTGATGCAGGGAACAACGTAGTGCACAAGCGATCTCGCTCAAGTGCAGATCCCATTTAGAATGTTCCTCCTTTAAATAGGCTCTAATACCAGATAAAACACTTCTATTTACCCGTTCCGAAGCGTTAGCTTGAGGTGAATATAGCGCTAGTAATGTATGTTTCACTCCGTGCTTCGCCAAGAAATCTCCAAATAGTTTAGACTTAAACTGCGTCCCATTATCGGACACAATAACTTCGGGACAACCAAATACGTGAAAGACATTGGTAGCCAATAGATGACAAATTGGTTCAGCGGTTAGTTTCCGTAAAGGAAATAAAAATGGATATTTAGTAACATGATCTAATACTACAAGGATAGCGATATTCCCGGCCTTTGAACGAGGATAAGGGCCAAGAATATCGATATATAATCGCTGTCCAATTCGTTCTGTTTTCATTTGGGACACCATGGGAGCACGAAGTGGAACATTAGTCGCTTTGATTTCTTTACAGGTCTTACAATTTCCTATGTAAGATTTAACCTGGGTATACATACGAGGCCAATAGTAAAATTTACGAATGTTATACAAGGTTTTTGCATGACCTCCATGAGATGAGGTAGGAGGATTGTGGGCCCTTGCAATACACTCGTCAGTGTATTCCTCAGGTAACCACAATTTCCAGACCTCACCCTCTGAAGGAATATCAAGATCCAGACAAGCCAATCGTTTATAAACCCGACCAGAAATTACTTTCAGATCAGGCAAGGTACCGTCTGCTTCGGTAACCAGATTTACCAACTCCAGATATCGAGAAGTGTTGAAGAAAGGGGAATTAAGATCTAATTCAGGCACTGGACATAATTCAGAAATGACGTCAACAGAGTCACGTCTTGATAGAGTGTCTGGAACTATGTTTAAACTTCCTTTTCGGTACTCAATATCAAAGACATAACCCTGCAATTTCAAGCTCCAACGAGCCAATCGACCAGAAAGGTCTTTTTGTTGCATTAACCATCTTAATGAAGCATGATCAGTTATGATCTTAAAGGCCTGACCCTCGACATACGCTCTAAATTTCTTTACTCCCAGTACGGCGGCTAGACACTCTTTCTCACTAGTTGAGTAATTGCGTTGCGCAGAATTTAGTTTCTTGGACATGTACGCTATGGGATGTTCCATACCGTCCATGTCACGCTGAAGTAATACACAGCCTATACCGTCATTACTAGCGTCGCACTGGAGAGTAAAAGGTTTAGTATAGTCGGGGTTTATGAGGACTGGTGCTGATATGAGAGCATTTTTGAGATTTATAAATGCTATCTCAGCTTCTGGTGTCCATACGAATTTATTAGAATTTTTCTTCAACAAATCTGATATTGGAGAGGACATGGCAGAGAAATCGGATATAAAACGGCGATAATAACCCGCCATACCCAGGAATCGTCGAATCTGTTTGGACGTACGCGGTGTAGGAAATTCAGAAATAGCTTGCGTTTTATCAGGATCAATTTGTAGCTTACCACCTCCCACTACATATCCCAAATATTTTACATCCGGCAAGAGAAACTTACTTTTTTCCACGTTTATCGTCAAGTTCGCACGTCTAAGACACTGGGAGATATCTTCTAACAGTTTCAGATGGGCCTCAAAGGTATCTGTAACTATTAGAAGATCATCCAAGTATACGAAGACGCACGACTTGAGATGTGGAGGAATTACTTGGTCCATCAATTTGGTCATTGTTTGCGGCGCATTGCACAGTCCGAAAGGCATTCTTACGAACTGATACAATGGCCGCCCTGGGACCGTAAAAGCAGTTTTCTCTCGGGAGTGTTTTTCTAACGGTATCTGCCAGAAAGCGTCTTTCAGATCCAAACTGGAAATGAAATTACTTTGTGGCAGCCGACTCAAGATTCCATCTATCTGTGGGAGGGGGTAAGCATCCTTCTTAGTAACTGTATTGACCTTTCTACTATCCAAACAAAGACGATTCTTCCCAGGTTTGCGAATTAAGACCACCGGACTTGACCATGGGCTGTTTGAAACCTCTATAATACCCAGAGACAACATCCTATCCAGTTCTTCTCCCATCAGTTTCTCAATGGCGGGCGATATTGGATAGTGTCGTTGCTTGATGGGAGCTGCAGTCCCCACATCAATAACGTGTTCCAACAAATGTGTTCGACCCAGACCCATTTTTGAAAATGATGGTAGAAGCTGAATAGTGTTTTGTAGACGCGCTTGATTGTCCATAGACAATTCTGAAATTCCTGACTCCGTAGTCGAAAATGTAGGTAAGTTAAATATCGGGTTAAACAAACCAAAAGCGTTAAAGAAATCTATACCTAGATATAGATTTTGAGTCAAAGACGGGATAATAAAGACGTCCAGGGTTCTGACTTGGCTCATAAATGAAATCTTTGTTTTTACAAACCCCAAGATCTTCTGTCTTTGGCCATCGGCAGTACGAACTACGGCAGACGAATAAGTCAGAAGGTCTGGAGTCTGTACGATTTCTTTAGCAAAATCACCACCAATTACAGTCAAGGACGCTCCACTATCCAACAGTCCAGTATGTTGTTTACCCAATATTGACACTGTGGCATAAGATCTCACATCGTTGGCCAATTTCACAATAGAGGAAATGGTTTTAGTTTTAAACAAATGACGTTGTTGCCAATAAATACGAGAACGGAGCGCAGAGCGCGATGGAAGTTTCAAAGATGATAATGAATCGACAAATATGTTTGAGCGCACCTTCAGGTATTCGTTCAATCGTTGTTGGAACGATTTGATTTTGGTCCATAATGGAGGTGGTTCAGTATGAACGGGTGTTCGTTTCAATAATTTCATATCAGTATCATGAGTGGGTACCAAATCATTAAAAGTCGCATTTGTAATCGGTGTTTCAGGGGTGACGATAATGGAATTATTATCTGTTTCGTCTCTGTTTGAAATACTTACAGGTAGAGTATTCCAAGAGTGTTCTATCAAATTGGATGTTGAAGCTCGGTTCAACAGTGTATTGTGTACTAATAGGTTATTGGGACTAGTTGATGAAATATTTGAAGGATCAGGAGACAAACTATTTTTAGGCTCAGATGAGTCTAAGATGTGTCCTGGGAGCGAGAAAAGGTGTTGGGATTCTGGCCCCCCCTTCGGTTTCCCCGACAATTTTCACAATTAGGACACAATACATCGTCTTTTCCACATCCCCAACAAAACAATCGCTGAGATTCACGACAATCGTGCCACCGATGACCAGGTCGTTTACAGTTCCAACAAATAGTTGAACTGGTTATTCGTTTCATATTAGGGGCGGGCTGTATTGCCGCGAGTTCGTTAGATGTAATTGGTAACGATTCAGTTGGCAATTCGCTAATTTGAATTTGTGAGAATTCACGATCCAAGTCCACTTCTGACACCGGTCTAGATGGTCTAATATTATAATCTCGTGGTCTGGTTATTGATTCGGCCCATAATTTTTCACGATCACGGCAGAGCTGGCGCAGATGTTCCAGTCCATAAATGGTAACATATAGTAGCTCCCTTCTAATTTCCAATCGTAAGTTGTTGCATATCAAGGATAACAACTCTGCGTCCGACATCGGTACCCGAAGTTTATCGGCCAGTCGATAAATTGATTGTAAGAATTCATCAAACAATTCAGTGGGCCGCTGTTTCCTGGCCCTCATCCGCTCCTTTACTTCTTCGTCCGTCTGCCGGTCCTGAAATTCTATTCGCAGAGCATGACACAAATCAGTCCAAATAAGCTGGCGGTTCTGGCGAAAATATCTCCAGAACCAATCAGCTGTTCGATCTGTGAACAACAGGTACAGACAGCGGGTGACAATAGTAAAATCGCAATTTAAACACATCTCGGTCAGCCGCTCTATTCTGAAGATGAACGCTTCAACATCTAGACCATCGGGTCTACCTGAGAACGTTACGTTCCAATTTCTAATTGTTGTAGAGTGCTGTTCGAGATGTGTTCGCATTCTGGCAGTAGTAGGAGCGGGATGCGGTTCAGCAAACATTGGAGGTACTGGTACATTATTTCGCACAAACGCATTCACTGGCGTATAATTTCCGGAATGAACCGATTGATGACGCGGGGTGGTGGGTGATACTACATTATGTGCTAGGGGTAACAACACTTCAGGTGCCGGAGCACGTGATGGCATCATTGAGTGATTAATCCTTGAAATTTCCTGATCGATGTGAGCATTTACAGCTTCCTGAAAACCATGATCTTCCGCTGCCGCGGCACCATGTATGGGAGATCGTTGAGCTATATTCACTCGCACTTCATCGGCGAGTCGGGATGGTGAAAGACGGTTTGCCAAGGGAGTGGACGAGGGTTGATTTCCGGTACTGGAACGACGTTGCCAACCTGCGGTAACAGATCGAGTCACAGGTCGCGGTGGAGGTGGCACTATTGTATAATTATTTTTATCTATCCCTCGAGGCAACCTTTGTAATTCTGCACGCTCACAAGCGGCTCGACAAATTGGGCAGGTGCGATTCTGCAACAACCAGTCGTTGAGGCAGATGTCATGAAAGAGGTGGTTACACCGAGTGAGAAGTTTTACGTCGGCCGGCACTATTTCGTGTTGACAAACAGCACAAGAGCTGGACCTATCCAGAACGTCAATCTTATCAGCGGCAGACATTATGAATCTCAAACCGCCGCACAGGACCAGATCAATAAATGCACGTATATGGAGAGCGAAACGAAAATTATTACACTATCGATGTGAACGTTGAATCCAAATAAACAATTTAATTATCAACAGAAAGATTATTTTATTCCAATATTTAATTACTTTGAATATTTTAAAGCAGAATTTAAAAAAAAATTATATGGAAATTTAGCGTTTCAAACCTCAAACAGCTGCGCAATATTTTTTTCAATTCGACAATTATATTAAATCAGATTGATTATTATCTTGATATTATTTTATTACTATTTACGATTGTTTTCCAAGGTGCTGATATATGAACAGAACAAAGATAAACGGTAAGATTTGAGAGAAAATAAGTATACTACAAATATGGCAGAAGATGGCAATTATGAAAAATGTTCAGACCCAATTCCGGGCTCGAATCTAAATGAAAAGAAAAAAAAAAAAACCCAACAAAAATAATAGAATGCTTCGTCTGGCTTTTTCACTTATGACAGAGCGAACAAAACAATGGACATTGGAGATTAAATCGGTATCCTAAGGCTATGGAGACAAAAAGTGGATTGGCAAATACAAATTTCGGACTCAATTGGGGCTGGGCAAATCCGACGATCCCAGGACAGACGATGTCAAGCTAAGGAAAGTTTACTAGTTTTAACGGATAGCAGTTTAATCTGGTGATCAAACAAACGCGAAAATGAAGTGCAAAAAAAAACACGTAAGCTATATTATTGTTGACGATGTAAGTGGGGAGCAAAATTTATGAAACAAAATGCGAGAAAATTGATATACTATACTATTGTAGGCGGTGGAATAAACAAAAATTTCCGAATCGATTTCGGGTGACTCTGGAGTTCCCGGAACTCGAAAATCAATCTAAAAGTGCGGCAAGCCTACCGGTTAGACAAGGAGAATTGTTACACAAAAGTTAATTCTATCAAAATAAATTGAGTATAAAAATTTAAATGGTTTTATATATACTTAAACTATCATGCAGAAAAAAAAAACTTAATCCTATAAATAATTTAAAATACTTAGAGCTAATTATGGTGCTCAGATCTCCTAATGATTTATTTCGTTTCTTTCTATATTGATGGTTTGAATACTTGATGCTTCTTGAAGCTAATATAGTTAAATATAAATTATATATGATATATATGATATAAATTATTTATTTGCTTCTTTCTGGTTCATAAATAGGTAATTTTCCTTATATATTTGATTTTACTAGACCTAAAATTTAGAGAAGAAAAACCCAGCATTAGTATCTGGTAATACCAGCAGTTTTATTTATCACTTATTTATTAATTTATTTACTTAATTTATCTATTTATACATCTGATCATTTGTTTCATATATTTATTCTTTATTCTTGTATTTATTTATTATTAATACTTGTATTGACGGACGAAGGACGGACAAACCAATCATGGGGGAGTTCACCACACCTGGGGTTGGAAGTGGTGATCGCCGTTCTTTCTTAAGTTATGTTGATTTTAAAGTTTTTTTTTTTTGTTAGTTTATTAGTTTGGGACCAAGGAAAAATTTAAATAACCTACGTTAAGGGATGGGAAATCAGAAAGGAAAAGGGAAGAAGAGGGGAAGTAAAAGGATGGGAAAAGGTAGGGTGGGAAGGGAATAAGATGGGGTATGTGATGATGGGATTTCACCCAGCTGACAAGTGCTGACGGGATGGCCAGAGGATAAATCCTCTGGACCACCATTCGATCGACAACACCCGCCAACTGCGATCCACACCACCAACACATACGGGCGAGGTGCTATGACCTGAGTGGATCCAGTAAACCACGGCATAAAAGCTGAGCGGGCATTTTCCCTCAGTAGCTGATCGGGCTACTTTGGAAAATGTCCCTCAGTATTATCCATGGGGAACCGAAACACTCAGGCCATAGGAAACCAATATTGTCGGGAGGGGACTCTAACAATTAGACAATATCAGTTCGGACTGGACTCTGAGGACACCACGAACCCGAAGCCTGACCAGGTGACCAGACTCGGACGAGAATTGGCGTATACACCAATACACGTCAGTCTAGGTCTGGCACCTGAATCACCTTCGGCCCTCGTGACATCGCCAGAAACCCAGCCCATAACTAGGGTCCGTGGGGTTGTAATGCCCATTGGGAATACTTCCTAAGAAATATTCCCACCCTTGCGTTATCAAAAAAACAAAAGGAGAGTTGTAGCTGGAGGCGTGGGGACGCAAAACCCCATCAAAGAAAAGTCTGAGTCATCTCAGACTTCCTTTGCTCCTGCGCGTTTGAAGCATGGAGTTGCTTCCCGTCGCCAGAGCCTCTAGCTATTGTATGGTGGAAACAGAAATTAAATTTGAAGAAAAAAAATTTTTAAAAAAAAATTTTTCCAAGTTTTTTGAAAATATGGAGGGACTCCTCCAGAGTCCTACATTGCTGTAGGGACCCTTAGAGAAGCCCCACGTTGGGCGCCAATTTGTAATGAAGCGCTTTCTCCTTGGCGAACCAATGAGAAGGACATAGCAGGAAGCGTACCTAGCGAGATTGATTTTCTTGCCCCAAGCTAGCTTCAGCCATGGGAACGATAAAGTAACCCTGCTACTTCAGCACAAATACAGAAATGTACGCTATTCACGAAAATTTGCAGAAATGAAAAAAAATACAAGTGGAAAAACGGAGACTCTGGCGACCCCTGTTGCGAAAGGCCCACGATCAACACGTCCAACCCCCACGTTCACTCACATACGCCCACACACACACACACACACACATTCACACCCCTTTATCATTATGACCTAAGTAATAAAAATAAATTTACTCACCCCATGATTAAACCCCGTCCTCCTATTCTGCTTCCATCAGCCCTCCATCCGCACGTGGATCACGTTAGGAATCTCCCGAAAATATTTTGTATGATAACAATGTTGAATGCAGTTGCACGTACAAACGTGGTACGAAATGTTAAGTAGAAACGTTATGTATATTCGTACAATTTTGTAGAATCAAAAAAAATATTGTAATTGATGTGAAATTTTGTTGAATCAAAAATGATGTGATTGATGTAAAATATTGTTGGATCAAAAAATGATGTAATGGATGTAAAATATTGTTGAATCAAAAATGATAAGTAGAAACGTTATATAACTTTGTAAAATTTTGTTGGATCAAAAATGATGTAATTGATGTAAAATATTGTTGAATCAAAAATGATGTAATTGATGGAAAATATTGTTGAATCAAAAATGATATAATTGTGGTAAAATATGGTTGAATCAAATAATGACATGTAGAAACGTTTTATAACTTTGTAAAATTTTGTTGGATCAAAAATGATGTAATTGATGCAAAATATGGTTGAATCAAAAAATGTGGTAATTGATGCAAAATATCGTTGAATCAAAAATGATGTAATTGTGGTGAAATATGGTTGAATCAAATAATGACATGTAGAAACGTTTTATAACTTTGTAAAATTTTGTTGGATCAAAAATGATGTAATTGATGTAAAATATTGGTGAATCAAAAATGACATGTAGCAACGTTATATAAATTTGTAAACTTTTGGTTGAATCAAAAATGATGTAATTGATGTAAAATATGGTTGAATCAAAAAAGGTGGTAATTGATGAAAAATATCGTTGAATCAAAATGGATAGGTAGAAACGTCATATAAATTTTGTAAAATTTGGTTGAATCAAAAAATATTGTAATGGATGCAAAATATCGTTGAATCAAAAAAAAATGTTGTAATTGATGCAAAATATCGTCGAATCAAAATTGATAGGTAGAAACGTTATATAAATTTTGTAAAATTTTGTTGAATCAAAAAATATTGTAATTGATGCAAAATATCGTTGAATCAAAAAAAAATGTTGTAATCGATGCCAAATATCGTTGAATCAAAATTGATAGGTAGAAACGTCATATAAATTTTGTAAAATTTGGTTGAATTAAAAATGATGTAATTGAGATAAAATGTGGTTGAATCCAAAAAATATTGTAATTGATGCAAAATATCGTTGAATCAAAGTTGATAGGTAGAAACGTTATATAAATTTTGTAATCAGCAACGTTGATTAAGTTATAAATGCAATATAAAGTTGTTAAGTAGAATCGTTATATCTGGTTGTAAACATAAACGCCGAATCATGTTATAATCACCGGTGAGTATGGTAACCAGTGTAGCAATTACAACCGAATACGTTGAAAAATCATCGTTACAGGATGCGTTGAAATCCAAAAAAAAATTTGTAATCAATGGTACCAATACCAGGTAAACCATTCTATGAAGTAGAACGGTAATATTTATGTATCAATGGTGGTGGTAATAATTTGTACCCACAATTAGGATCAGTACATTGAGATATAATCGTTGTCGTATGCGTTGAATTCCACAAATGTAATAATTTGTACCAATAATTGCGGCGCAATACGGCGAAGTGTAATTGTTGCCGTATGCGTTGAAATCCCAAAATGTAATAATGTATACCAATAATTGTGGCGCAATACGGTGAAATGTTATATCAATTCCAGGAACAATTAATATCTTGGTTAGATTCGGTAATTATAAGCAAACACATTCGCGCAGACAGGAAACCCGATCCCAAAACAAAATCTCAAAATGCAACATCTGGTTATATATTACAGTATATTCAGTTCGTTCTTTGGTTTTTTGTTTATTAGTTTTACAATTTTATTTTTTTTTTTTTATTCACTTATCCTAACATTTCCCACTACACGTATATTATATAACTTAACGGTTAATCTAATCGTAATATGACAAATTACTTCTTTTACAGGCTAGTTCTTATCACTTAAATATAACTGGAAACTATACAGGATTCATAGAGCCGTTCGCCCATGAGCTGATATTATACATTTAATTTAGTTAAAATTGTAAATTATTTAACATCATTAATATTATTTAATTTATTTACTGAGTTATTTAACCAGTTTGCGGTTACGGTAATATTATTCAGATTTAATGTTCTTGGTTTAATTTTAAGCATCAATGAATAAAGTAAACAAAGTAAAATATTTATCTATAATTATGAGACTTAATTTTTTGTTCTAATCCTTTACTTGGTGTTTATACGAATAAAAAGGTTATTATATAATCAAAGTTGTAATTAGTTGCGTTTATATTTACATTCGTGTCATATGGCCTTATCAAAAAAAGAATTCAAACTGTTAACCAAATCCGGAGTTAAGAAATCCTGGCTTTTCGGTTTCTATTTGCGTATTGATAAAATTCAATAATTTAGTGAAGTTTAATCAAGTCCATAAACATGCTGCGTCGCGACGCGCAAATTAAATTTAACACTTCAACTCCAGAACGACCGAAAAACTCAGTCCTCCAAACTTATGATCACTAAAAGAACAAACAAGGTTTTTAGAGTGACCTTCGTACCGTTATACACTAACTCGAGATTTTGTCACAAGACACCCATCAAAAATTCTACTTGGAGGTCACTGAGGAACGAGTCCTACCGGTTTTTTTTATTGTATTGCAAAAAAAAAATAATCTTCATTAAAGTGTTTTGATTTGTTTACTCACGGTTACTTGATTTCCGGTACACTAGCTTTTCCAACTACCGTTAACTCACTCCCGGTCATAGGACAATACACACACAGAACATTAATATTATTTTTTTTTTTTTGCCCTTTGGCTTTGATATTCCTACTCTTTAATCTGCATCGCACCATTTTTCCGTCATGTCAGCCATCTCTCTCAATCAACAATCGAATCCGGGATAGTCGTGACCTTCCTTTTACAGTTGACAGGGAATACCATTAACCGTACACGCACAAAGAAAACCGCGCACGTTTCTTTGTAATTCCGCCCGAAATTATTAATTAATTATCCCGACAAACAAAATTTTCTACTTAAATTGATATGAAGACAACACAAGTTACACTCCACGTAAACAATTTGTTTATTTTCACTTTTCTAGCTTAACTTTAATAATTCGAAATTTACCATGCGTTATTTTAATATTTAAACAAAGGGACAAAACGGGTTTATTATCTCTAAAAAAATAAATTAAATAGATTACGATTTTAAAATATGTAATTTCGATTTGCGTTTTTTTTTATTTAATCACCACCAGTCTGACTGTCAAAAAAAAATAACAATCGACTAACCGAGTGCTAACAAACAAATCAAAAATGTAATAGAACTAAGAGAGAGAATAAGTTACCGTGCTCATTATATAGTCAAATTTTTAATCTCGCAATAACTCGAATAAAGTATTTAGATGGGAGATAATTAATTTACATCAGATTTTCAAATTATTGGGAACTTATTATAGTTCACAAAACCGTTTGCTATTTGATAATATTGTACGAGAATAAGGTTGGGACACAGAATATTTCTGACACATCCATAATATTTATAATTGAATCCAAAATGAATTAAATGCAGATGCGATCAATGTTATGATGTTTGGACATTTATTAAACTACACCCTACTATATCAGCACAGTGAAGTTCAGTTTAATAACGGAAGGATTGTTTAAAGCAAAATACTCATACAAAGATAAATCAAATGTTTAACAAAGCAAAAATAGTAATTCGTTGTATGTTGACGATTGGAAACAAAATACACGCAGCCGTTATGAGGTTTTGAAAATTTCGTTGTTTCATTACGGTTTGTGTTTTAGAAAAAAATTCAAACCCAAGTAGTATGGCGAGAACAGTCGAATGGAAATATAGCGCGCGTCAATTTTAGTGTGTGGTAAGATTAAATTCTGATTAAAGTTTAGCGGTTATACGGATGATGATTAAAGAAAATTATCAATTAATTCAAATTAACCAATATTATATTATATTAATGAATAAATAAATCAGGGTAATTAGTGCCATTTTCTTTCTCCTATACGTTTGTCCGCCTATTGCAGATTTAGTCAGATTTTAAGAAATATAAGGACGCTATGGGTTAAGGAAACTACACGACACATGAATATTGATGATGAAGGGATGAGAAACCATTACATGCGGTACGGATTAATATAAGGAACAACAACTAAGGAAGCTGCGACTATAATATACTATATTATCCCAGACTATCCATTACAATATATATATATATATATATATATATATATATATATATATATATATATATATATATATATATATATATATATATATATATATATATATATATATATATATATATATATATATATATATATATATATATATATATATATATATATATATATATATATATATATATATATATATATATATATATATATATATATATATATATATATATATATATATATATATGTTGGTTGATCTAAAAGTTAATTATACATACATATTTCATTATACCAATTACTTATCTATATATAAATACGTAAGCACTATTTTTGTGTTACCGTATGGGGCAATATGTATATCGTTGGAAAGGTCTTGTACAATAGATAAGCCGAAAACATTTTTGGAATTTGAACAATTTTTTTGAGAAAGTTATTTGTTTCACAATTCAAAATCAAATATACCAATAAATCAAACTCTGAAATAATGTGTTGTAGCCATTTCGTTGAAAGGTCTTTTTATAATTTCCATTTACAATGACATTTATAATTATTATACATATTCATGTAATTTCCAAATAGATGTCACTTGCATACGATATTAGCCCAAAAAATATGCATTTGTTTTATAGCAAAAATTACATGCATTTTTTTTATAGAAAATTATAATATTTTTGACCAACCAAACAAATACCACTTCTCTTAAAAGCGTCTATCAATTCGGATGATCGTATAAATTGTACTCACTTTTTTGATATTTTATTAATTAAAATTAAAATTAAAGTTGTAAAACATTTGAAAAAATATAAAGAATTTTATTATAAAAAATAAAATTAGTTTTAATATTTTGATAATATTAATGGATCGCAAATTACATCCATTGAAACATTCGTATGTATTGGGTTTTCTATTATTTTGGAACTCAAGAAAAACTCGTTTTAAGGTGAGATGGTTACAATACAGATCAGTGCAGATACCCTCAAAACATGCAGAAATTGGAAAAAATTAGTAACAGCATGACAACTTTTGGATAAGGAAGAAAATGTTGCGCAAATGATGGGAAACGTAAATTAAAGTGAATCCGAGTTACGAGGGTGAAATGGGGTGAGCTTTTAGGGGTAGAAAATGGTTTTTCACGATTTTCACGAAACTAGACCTACCTTGTAGGTAATAAAAAGGTCTATAACTTTTATCTAAGCCATTTTTTCACATAACCTAAAATTTGCGGTGAAAATAGAATAAAACTAGAAAAAAGGTCTTTTCGTTTTTAATTTTTATCTCACACAAAAAAACTTTTTTTTTCGCAAAATATGGTAAAACCTTATTATGTCCCTAATACGCTGTAATTTTTTGGAATCAAAATATTTATTTTTACGTTTGATTTTGATTTTAAGCCAAAAAAGTGACCTCATTTTCACACGAAAATTCTCCTGTGCTGGAAACAGTTTTTTCAAAAAAATCAGTAATCTTTATTTTTGTTGAAACGTCTACTTTAAGATGGCGTAAAAAATGAAATGGCATAGAAAAAAGCTATAGACCTTTTTAATACCTACAACTTGTACTTTGAACTTTTTTCGATAGAAAGTCTAGTTTCGCTGAAAATCGTGAAAAACCGTTTTCTACCCTTTAAAGCTCACCCCATTTCACCCTCGTAACTCAGATTCCCTTTAATCTACGTTTCTCATCATTTGCGCAATATTTTCTTCCTTATCCAAAAGTTTTCATGCTGTTACTAATTTTTTCCTCACAAAAAGCTATTTTAACTGGTCTAATAAAATACTTCAACCAAAATAATGTAATACGTTTTGCATCGATTGTTCGACATACATTTGGTTCTTGATATATTTGAAACTAATTAACGTATTTAAAGAAATCTGATTGAAGATTTCACATGTGACTAGTAAAGATGCAGGCGTTGATCTTAAATCTTATACAGGGTGAGTTTTTTAAAAAAGCCAGGCTTTTATCTCGAGAACGATGCTAGAAAGAAGAAAATTGCCCTAGCTGTTATTTTTTAAGGTTCGAAGGGGACATCTAGAGGTAATATTGAATGACCCTGAAACACATACGTATTGGAGATGCAGGTCAAAGTAGGGTTTTTTTAAATTAAAACCTATGTATATATATATATATATATATATATATATATATATATATATATATATATATATATATATATATATATATATATATATATATATATATATATATATATATATATATATATATATATATATATATATATATATATATATATATATATATATATATATATTGTTACGTTTTTCCAAACTTCCTTCGAATTGGCCTTACTCTCAATTCGATAAACGTAATTCCCAATCTCTTCCTGAGTTCGATCACTGATTAGTAAGCACAAACACCAGGTTTTAATAAGTATCCAACACCTTAATTGTTTCACAACAACAGGAAAACAATACAGCAAACAATATTCTTAACTAGAATATTCTTGCAACAGCTTCGAAACTCCAACGGTTTATTGTAGAAATTTCCAATTCACAACGTTCAAAATAATACACAAAATATTTCTATTTAGTAACACTTATAACTTTATTTACAAAAACTTTACACAAAAACTAATTTAAAGATCACTTTTATAATTTTTAACTTCACAATCGCAGGTTTAAAATAAACTAATTCCAACTTAACTATCGCAGGTTTAAAATAACACTAATTAAAAACTACAAAAGGTATTTTTCTTATATACCTTCTGCAATACTTCTAGATAATTCGACATCACTTTCCAGAAACCTTGAGAAAACATTAGAATACTCGATTATTTTACGTTATGTTGATTTGATTCATAAAATCGTTTATGTTGACCCTATTTCTAAGAAGAGACAACAACAACAATATTCATTTCATTAACTTGTTTGTTGATTTTATTTTCCTGGAAGTGACCGTAATCGTTTAGATCTTTCTGTAATCGTCTAGATTTTTCTGCACTCGTAACATTACCCTCCACTTAAGCCTGTTCGTCCCGAACAGGATCTAGATCTCTCCTCCAATTGTTGAATCCAATCTTTTTTTTTTTCTTTTCCTATTTCCCAGGCTGTTTAGAATTACTTCCGGTTCCTTTCTAAGTACTGGGCCATTACCTTGTTTTATGTCAGCCCACCGTGATGAGAAGGGATTCTCATTATTTCTACATTGCTTCTTATCACTTCCCTTTGGGAGTTTCACAATGCCATGTCTCCGAACCATTCTCATTTTCAGCTGCGATTCATCCCCGTTTGTAGCTATTTGAACCACCTCTTTTACATCGCTCACCTCGGTATGGACTTGGACCTGTTTCCTTTTTAACTTTCGGCGTTTGTTTAAACGTCTGCGTCGGTTGACGTTTCTCTCCCTCATCTGTATGGATGGTGCTGGATTTTCTTTTGCACTGCGTAGTTCCTCATCGCTGCCAATAACTGTTGGCTCTGCCTCATTCACAAGTAGTGGCATCTCAACATTATTAACCTTTAGGATTCCACATCCAAAATCGAAGACTAATCCCTTCGCCTTCATGAAGTCCATCCCCAAAATGACTTCATCCATAATGTCTGCCACTAGCACCTCTTGTTGATAGCAGTTATTTCCCAATTTTATTTCAGCGATTCTTTTACCTTCTATTTCAGCGCATTCTCCAGTTACTGTTTGGAGTTTCAATCCATCTGATGGTTCCAAAACACCGTCAATTAAACCTTTGCGAACGAATGTTCGAGCTGAACCTGTATCCAGTGTCATGAAGCAACTTTTACCTTCAAGTTGTCCATTGATACCCAAGCTTTCACCATTTACCGCAATTCTTGAAATTGGAATGTAGGCTGCATTCTCCTCACTTTTTGGCTTTACAGTTGCACACCCAGAGAAATGCTTTCTTTTATTGTGCGTATGACCCTTTATATTATACATAAGACCGCGTGAAAAAGAACTAAGAGGCGAACCGCATGAATCATGAATTTTTGTTTCATGAGTTTTTATTAATTTGAAAATAAATATGTTATGATTCTTCCGCATGATTCATAATGCACTTGGCAATAATTTAAGTAACAAACAGTAATGATTATACGGACTGATGTATAAATTATGCATTCTAAACATGAGCTTAGGAGATAGTTTATGCATATATTTTTATGATCTTAAATTCATGGGATATAATTCATAGAGAATATGTATGATTTGTATAGTAACGGTGCATGATTTGTATTAAACAGAACATAAATTTGAGGCATAGTTTTAAGTAAAATATCATTGGGTATAAGTATGATTCAAGTGGTAGTGGAATACTAATTATACTTACTTTTCATGATTTTATTTAAAAGAAAATTAGTCTTGTACTTTCTTAAGGTGTTTTTACACTAATTAATTATACTTACATTTACTTGTGGCGTAGTAATTTCGATCGAAAATCTTATTAAATAAACTTTTTTTAGACTTAAAGGCATTTTTTGACACTTTTCAATTGAATACATAAATTTATTTTTATTGGTAACTTGTTTAGTTTTGTTTTGTTTTCTGCATTTAGTTTTGTTTTGTTTTCTGCAAATTTCTCACAATTTGTTTTTCACTTATTATTTTGTTATTATTTCTTCATCTTATCATGAAATATTGGCATATGTCATATTTTGTAGTATGATAGGATTTTTTACTTAGTTATACATTTTAAAATAAAACACAAAAAAATAAAATAAACATTTTGATATATATATGGCAGTACAACCGAAAAAAAATAAGTCTGCAAGTGGTAAAGCAAATTTGCGTAATCCACCCGCCCATAAAGCGGCATGTCCACGGAATTTGCAGGGACAAAACATATATGAATCAATAAAAAATTTTAAAATACATGTTCAAAACATCTGCGGTTTGAACGCTAACCATGACCACGTGCAACATCATCTTGAGCACGACAAACCGAACATTCTATTCCTTACAGAAACACAAGTTTCTGAAAATTTTCTCTTTATCGCTTAATTCCAAATATAGGCTCGAATCAGCTTTCAAACTCCATCAGGGCGTATGCGCATTCATTCATGAGAGTGTTGCGTACACCCGCTTTCCAAATTTTGAACTTCACGGTGACGGCTTCAATACAATGGTTTTAAAGATTTGTCTTCCAGAAATGACTTTTTTTACAATAGCTTTATACCGGTCCCCCAACAAACGTAACCCAAACTTTTTTAATATACTGACAAAAATTATGGACGAGATTAGAGCAAAGTCCCCTAATTGTGAAGTTATCGTTACCGGTGACTTCAACGTCCACAACAAATCATGGTTGGAATTCTCCAAATCGACCGACGATGTTGACAATAGTGGAAAACTGGCAGAAATTTTTGCTGCGTCTCAGGGCCTATTCCAAATTGTTAAAAGCCCGACTTTCACTCCCCGTAATGGCGGTGATAATAGTTTTCTACTAGATCTCTATCTTACCACAATGCCAGATATTACGAGTGTCGATGTTGCGAAAGGTAGTATTGGAAATTCTGATCATTATTTAATCTCATCAGTTATCAAAACTGATTTACTTAAAACTACAGCTCCCAAACCCCGTAAAATATTTCACTACTCAAAAATGGATAAGAGTGGTCTTCAAAATTTTTTCCATTGTTTCCCTTTCGACCGTCATTGTTTTTACACTGACAATGTAAATGTTTCTGCTCAAAACTTTACAGAAACCATCCAATTTGCTATCAATAAATTTGTCCCTTTCTCCATAGTAAAACCCAAACAAAAATACTTGTATTCGAAAGCTGCCAAAACGGCACTTAGAACCAAACGTAGATCATTTAATATTTGGATTCATAACAAAACTCCCACTAATCGATCACAATATCTAAAGGCCAACAAAATATCTAATCAGATTATCTCAAACGAAAAGTCCGAAATTGACAGAGCGAAAGCCTCAAAACTTACGTCTATGTCTGTTTCTGACAAGAGTTTCTACAGTGCCATTAATTCTTTAAATTCTGGTACAAAATTTTCTATTCCCCCTATTATTGATGGTGATTTAATCGTCAATGATCCCGCAAGAAAAGCTAACTTGTTCGCTGAACGCTTTGCTCTGAACTCCACTGTTTTGGAAACTCCTAAAGAAATACCTCAAATCCAGTCTTCAGGAGTTAATATGAATGAACTTCACTTCAAACCCAAAATAGTCGCTAAACTTTTAAAGGGGTTAAACATCAACAAAGCATCAGGAATGGACAATATTCCACCCATTATTTTAAAAACCTTTTCCAAAGAACTTGCACCAACTTTAACTAAAATATTCTACCAATCCTACAAATCTGGTATATTTCCCTCGTGCTGGAAGTTGGCAAATGTCCAGCCCGTCCCCAAAAAGGGACCAAAATCCGATATCTCAAATTATAGGCCAATAGCTTTACTATCGGTCCTATCCAAAGTCTATGAGCATTATATTAATACACATATTTCAAAATTTCTGGAAAAAAATCATTTAATATCCGACAGCCAATACGGTTTTCGAAACAAAAGATCAACTACCGATCTATTAAACTATGTAGCGCATTGTTGGAACAGCATACTTGATAAAGGTGGTGAAACATACGTTATCGCTTTAGACATCTCCAAGGCATTCGATCGAGTCTGGCATGCCAACTTAATCAACAAGCTCGTTGCGTACGGTTTTCATCCCAATGTTGTGAAGCTGATTCAAAATTTTCTATCCGACCGATACATTTCGGTAACCTTAGACGGATATTCTTCTGAGTCTAAACTAATTAACGCTGGTGTACCCCAAGGCTCAGTATTGTCCCCAACCCTATTTTTGATTTATATCAACGAAGTGTTGAAAATCACCAGCAACCCAATAAATAGTTTTGCAGATGATAGTACTCTGCACAAGTCGGTCGAGCCCCTTCCTTCAAAAGGTAAAATGCACGAACGAATTAATCCTGCCCGGAGAGACGCTGCCATAAACGTGAACAAAGACCTGAATAAAGTCGCCGACTGGGGTGACCAAAACCTTGTCAATTTCAACTCCACCAAAACACAGCTGTTGATTGTTTCCAGGTTAAAGACCGAGTTCCCCAAAGATATTTTATTTAGTATGTGTGATGAACCAATAGGTGAATGTAAAAACATTCGTTTATTGGGTGTCACAGTTTCAAATGACCTACTCTGGAACGATCATGTAATGGCGATGGCAAAAAGCGCGTCTAAAAAACTCGGCCTCCTAAATAGATGCAAAAAATTTTTCACTCCATACCAATTGCTCCATGTTTATAAGTCCTATATTCGTCCCTGTATGGAGTACTGCTGTCAAGTTTGGGGTGCTGCCTCTGTTTCCATCTTGGCCCTCTTGGAATCTGTTCAAAAGCGAGCTATACGAATTGTAGGTGATTGAACTTTGACATCAAAACTTGATTCCCTACAACATCGTCGCACTGTTGCTGACCTCGTTGTTTTTTACAAATATCGTCATCAGCAGTGCTCAGATGAAATCAGCGGCATCATGCCTCAAACTTATTCTTACCCCCGTTCCACTCGGCAATCGGCTGCCGCAACCAGTGAAACGGTAAAGATCCCGCGCTGTCATACTGGCAGATCGCAGAGAGACTTCTTTGTCCGAACTGCGTACAAATGGAATAGTTTGCCGGAACACTTAGTCTCAGGTGGCTTCAACCCACAGATGTTTAAAAAAAGCGTTAATCTACACCTCAGAACGCCAGTTGTTGTGGGACCCAGGTCTAGACCTAGGTCTTAAAAGGTATTTATTTGTTGTTGTGACACATATTCTAAACCCTATTACACAACACATTTTATTAAAAAAAAAAAAAAAAAAACTGAACTATATTTATTTTATATATTATTTAATAAATAGAGATAAATTATTTAAATTTTACAAATTTTAAAAACAATGAAAAGGGCCGACTACTTGGGAAAACAACATATCAAATATTAATCTGGAATATTTTTTAACCGCGTTCGTTTTTTTCTAGCTCCCATGACAAATGCTTTAAGTCTGTCAGAAATAATTCGTTTCTAAAATTGTTTGAAAACTCCCTTTTTGGCGAATACCTGTACGAAGTAATTATCCAATTTCTGAGTGCTTGTAATCTGAAACAAAAACATAAAAGAACTTGTTTGTTTAAAATGATTTGCATTGAAATATTTTAAAAGTTACCGTTGTCGTCAGAATGATTATTTAAAACGAACTTTCTGTCTTCCAAGCTTCTGCTAAAGATCTGCATATATTTTGCGTAAACTGAACCATTTATTCATAAATTAATTGTTTTTGTCACAAAACTTAAGTCCTTGCTAATTTGAGAATGAACTAGAAAAAAAAGTATTTTTAGTTCAACAAATTATAGCTAAAGACATTTTATATTTAATACCAAGCTTATGAGGGAATCAAATTTAATTCAATTTCACCGATTTGAAACAGAAGTCATCTTTGTTTAAATTACAACCAAAATACATATTTCTGCATATTTATTAAAGATCGATTTATTTGTATGTTTCGTGCAAAATACTATTTAAAGTATATTCTGTTCGTCAGGGTACCATGTATCACCATGTATGTTTCACTGAATATCCGTCAATCAAAATATACATAGAGTTCTGAGTTGTGCACAATCACTATAAAACAAAAGCTCTAATGGATAATAATGAAAACTAAAGTAAAGTTTAGGATATATATCACCTAATAAAATACCTCTGACTTGATCTTGAGTTTTAATTTTTAGTATAAGTTAAATTTTTTGTACCACTTTAAAGTTTTTATTATTCATACATAATAGGAATATTTAAAAATTTAATCCTTAATGGTCATTCTTTTTAACTTTTATTAACAGTTTTATTTATAATCACTTTTGCAATCACTTTTGCAACCACTAGCAAGCAAGAATTTTTGGTTACGCCACTTTTGAAGATGAACAAAACTATTCTGTTTTAAATTATATAAGAAAGATGCATTTATTTTCTTTTCATTATTTCAATGATTTGTGTGTAAGCTGAGTAATCAATGATAAATACAATTGATTTATACGGTGACCCTATGATTTGTTATTATATAGCGACAAATGATGCGCCATTGTTGGTAATCATTCGAATAAAAACTTCTGAAATCATACTTTCAATGATTAAAACATTAACCAATTATATTCCATGGATCATTTCACTGATGCATATTTTATACAATATTATGCATTATATATACGGATTGCTTATAATAAAGAATTGTAATTACAAAACTGTTATTATACAATCCTCTTGCATAAATTATAACAAATTATTTTTCTGGGTGCACCTTCAACAGACTTTCGTTGAATAGGAGACGAAGATCTATCACGCTTCCTGTTCCAGCAGTCCTGTGAGATATGGCCCGATTTTCTACATATCCAACACAAGATTTTCCTACTGCTGCTCCTGAACCCTCCGTGCTCCATTTCTTCGGCTCCTCTGTTCTTCACAGAAGACGACAATCTGTCTGCTTCCCCGTTTTTCTTGCACTCCCGTGCCACGTGACCCTCTTCATCACATACCCAGCATCTGATGTCGCTTCTACTTCTGTGTGCCAATACTTCTCCTCTGATGTTCCCCTCTACATTCCTTTTTCTGCATTCACCAGATGGCATACACATCCTCTGTACCATCGCATATTGCATTGCGTATGCGACAGTTTCATGGAAAGTCGCCTTAGGTGTAGTCATTACTTTGATCCTGGTTTCTGGATCTCGGATACCATCAATGAAGGCCTCGATCTTCATTTTCTCCATAAAATATGGTGGAGTGTTCGCGTGTGCCAAATGAACAAGGCGTTCCACTGCTGAGGAATAGTCCTGCATACTTTCTCCGTTGCGTTGCAAGCGACTTTTAGCTCAATCCTGTATAATTCCTTTTTATGGTCGCTGCCATATTTTCGTTCCAATGCATTCATTACTTCAACATAGCTTTTTCGGTCGTTTTCCGGCACCGCCTGTAATGCTTCAGCTGCTTCCCCCTTTAGAGCCACTATCAATGCAGCAAGACGATTTTCGGCGTTCCAAACATTCTGATCTGCCGCCGTTTCAAACTGGAATTTAAAGATTCCGAACGATGTTGTCCCATCGTATGATGGTGGTTTTAATTTGATGTTGATTAGAAGTCAACATCCTAAGCTTCATTCTCAATATTATTGTCAGAGTGATCAGATGTCAAATAAATTTTCTTACAAAAATTAATATATATAATATATAGTTTTGGATATTTTTAATAGCTGACACTCTAAATTTCTTGAAGATTAAAATAGTGATTACATTGTAAATTAGTTGGTGATATTGTGAATATATTCATATAGATATTTGACATTTTTTATTCAAAGAAATATCAAATTGTTTGGCGCGCAAATATTGTTTGCAACCTAACACAAAAAATTAATAAAATCGAGTGGATAATGGCTCCAAAGAAATGTGTCAAATGCCAAGATTTGGTTACAGGTAATCGAAGTAATCCTGGTATTTCATGTGAAGGTCCCTGCATGGGAGTTTTCCATTTATCTTGTGCTGATATTCCTGCTGATTTAATTGGACATGTAAGGAGTAAGACTGCAGCTTGGATCTGTACTCCATGCAAATCATCGAAGCGACGATCCATAATTGAAGATTCGGGGGATGGTTGTGTCACTTCAAATTTAGATAGTGCATCTGGTATTCCGGAAATTTTAAGTGTATTAAGCAACCTTCAAACAACAATCACAAATATTGAACGGTTCCAACAATTTTTGGCTAACTCATTAGATGAAATTTCGCAACAAATTAAGATCATACACAATGAAAACAGTGTTTTAAAGCAAAAAGTCAGTCATTTGGAGTCCAAAGTTTCCCTGAATGACTTTAAAGTTAACAAAATTGAAGCCCTTTTGGATAAGGAAGCACAACTCTCAATACAAAATGATGTGGTAATTACTGGATTGTCGGCAAACTTGGAGCTGAAAAGTGAAATCGTTAGTAGTTTGCTTCGTTTTCTTAATGTCAATATACAACAAAACGATATTCAATCATCATTTTATGTTAATTCTAATTTACCTCGAGCAAGTACATCGAAAAAAGGTATGTTGATAATCAAAACAAATAACATTGAAGTGAAAAACTCTATTTTATTACACTACAAAAATAAAACTGCAAATAAAAAGTGCATTAACTCATCTGACTTGGATATTCAATGGCCAACGCCTCATATTGCACAAAAGATTCATATAATGAATCATTTAACATCTTTACAAACCAAACTTTATGCAGAAGCTAAAATGATAAAAGAAAATCATCAGTTTAAATATCTTTGGGTTAAACAAGGAAAAATTTTCCTAAGGAAAGATGATAATGCAAATGTTCATCGCATTGATTCGTTTAATGACATCAATTACTTAAAGAGAACATTTCTTGGTCAACCGGATAACTCTAATGATTACCCTGTTAACGTATCTAAATGAGATATCATCTTCGCTGTCTTGTCGTCATAAATTATACATAGTCAATAATATAATTGTTTTTATTCCTTTTATTTATGTGTTGTTTAACTTATCAATATTTATATATATATTTAAATTATCAAAATTCATATATCTACTTAGTATTACTAGTTATATTTGTACATGTAAAACTATTTACATGTTTTATACCTCTACTATATTCTCCTACATTGTCTTTGAAGTTCAATGCTCACAAATGTTAATTCAAATTTTTCTAATTTACCCGGTTTCTTGTTGTCTTTTGGGATTGCCCTTACTAAAAGTAAAAATTAATTGTCCGTTTTTAATTGTCAATTTTCTTTCATAAGTCTATTATTATACCTTTTCGCATTTTGTTTTGTTTTTATTATGGTGCAGTGATATTTGTTTTTCTTTATTTATTTTTATCTTAAATAATGGCTAATAATTTTAATAATAACCTAACAAATAACTGTTTCAATGATTATTTTCTGAATGTTGATGATTATAGATTGAACTCTAATTACCAGTTTGTGAATCAAAATGCACAGCAATTGAAAGTATTACAAATCAATGCAAGAGGATTAAATGAACAAAACAAATTGGATTCTATTCTTGAATTCATGGAGAGTTTAAAGTCAGATGTCCATATCCTGGTAATCTCGGAAACTTTCATTCAAAGTCAAAATGTAATTAAATTTACGATTAATAATTACAGTAGTATTTTTTCACGTAGAGATGATAGGTTTGGTGGTGGTCTTGCGTTATATGTTAGAAACGATGTTGGTTATAATATATTGAATAAAGATAATGGTCAATATCCTTTTCATTTTATACAAATAGAACTCCATCGGTTTTTTGGTACTAAAGTCTACGGCATTTATCGTCCGCCAGACTCGGACATTGACTGTTTTCACAATTTTTTAGATAGCTCTCTATCTGGAAGCGCTAAATCAGATAATATTATACTTGGTGATATCAACATACCAATAAACAAAAATCTTGATTTTGTGATTAACTATAAAAATCTTTTGATGAGTTATGGGTTGATCACAACTAACACAAATGAAACTCGTTCTGCTAGTAAAAACATACTAGACCATGTAGTGTCCAGTTTTATAAACATAAAAAATACTTGTACATCTACTATATACTCGAATTTGAGTGATCATAATTTTCTGTACTCATCTTTCGGTTATGCCGCTAAGTTTACCAAAAGGAAGTTGGAAAAAAAAATTGTTGATTCTGATAGTGTTGATGAACAATTCAATAACTTTCTATTATCTAATCAGTTTAATATGTGTGATCCTAATCAAACAATTGAGTTAATTGTTAACAAATACAATGAATTAGTCGAAAAACTTACTACAATCAAAAGTATTGAAGTCAAAGTCAAGAATACCTTGTGTCCTTGGCTCACTTACGATGTTTGGAAATTGATTCGCCAAAAAAACAAAATTTTAAAAAGAATTAAATTGAATAGTGGCAACCTATCATTGCAAACTGAACTGAGCCGTATATCGAGGCTGTTAAGTTCAAAAAAATATTATGCCAAGAAGAATTATTTCCATAATTTGTTCTATAATATGAACCAAAAAAACTATGGGAAAATGTCAACTTGTTTTTTAATATTCTTAATATTAATATTCTTTTAATGGTGTTTCTTATGTTGATACTAAGGTTATTGTTAATTTGTTTAATGATTATTTTGTGAATATAGGTGGTTCTGTTCGGAATTCTATCAACTCTGACAGAAATATACATAAATTCAACACCCTACACACAATCTCTAATTCTGTTTATTTTTCATTAACTACACCAGTTGAGATATTCAATATAATTTGTTCACTTCGTGATTGCAAAGGAAGTGGTCCTGATGGAATTACTAACTCTGTCATTAAAAGTCGAGCTGGTTTTTTCGCGGATATATTGTCAAAAATTTTTAATGAAAGCTTGCAGACTGGCGTTTACCCGAGCTGTTTAAAATTGGCTAAAGTTGTCCCTGTTTATAAGAGAGGAGACAAATCTATTATTAATAATTACAGACCGATCTCTACATTATCGGTGTTTGACAAAATATTTGAAAAGGTAATATTTTCTCGATTGGTTGACTTTTTGGACAAACATGATTTCTTCTACTCTATGCAATATGGGTTTAGAAAGGGAGCAGGAACAGAGGTAGCTCTAATTGAAATGGCTGATAAAATTTATACTGCTTTTGATAACAAGATGTCTGTAATAGGAATCTTCTTAGACCTACAGACGGCATTCGACTGCATTGATCATGATTTACTTCTTGATAAACTGTACTGTTATGGAATTAGAGGCCTTGCTTTCGATTTGATTAAAAGTTATTTATTAGACAGAAAACAGTTTGTTATGGGTAAAGATGTACGAAGCGAAATTTTAAATACCAAGTGTGGCGTTCCGCAAGGTGGTGTTTTAGGGCCTTTGCTATTTCTTATTTTCATCAACGACATGTCAAGGTTACCGTTAAATGGAGAACTTAGAATATTTGCTGATGACACAGCGTTGTTCTATAAAACTTCTGCACCTGCTTCTGTTTTTGATGATATGAAACATGATCTTAGTGTGCTTTTAGAATACTTTAAATCCAATTTAATTTCCCTTAACGTATCTAAAACTAAATTTATGGTGTTTCACTCTCCATATAAGACTATGATTTCCTTACCAACTTTTAAAGTTGCTGACATTGTGATTGAAAGAGTTAGCTCATTTAAATACTTAGGCGTGACTTTTGATGAACATATGTTGTGGCAGGAGCATATTACCGTTGTAAGTAAAAATATTGCACCGATTGTAGGCTTAATCAGAAAATTATCCTTTTTCGTTCCAACCTTTGTTTTGCTTAACATTTATTATGCATTTGTTCACTCACGTATTAGTTATGGTCTTATTGTTTATGGCACTGCTACAGCTACTAGGATGAAAAAAGTACAAACATTACAAAACAAAGGTTTGAAGGCTATATTTAGGTTACCACACTTATTCTCTACTAAGTCATTATATACTTTTGTAAATCATTCAATTCTACCAGTTAATGCTTTGCACAAATTACAGTTAACTTTATATATGTATAAAAACCTTAATATATCGTCGACGTTGTCGAATCTGAAATTTACTTGTATGGATCATAGTTATGTCACAAGAAATTATAATATGATTAAATATCATCATATTCGAACTGAATTTGGAAGGAAGGCAGTAACATTCATGGGTCCGTTTGTTTACAATTCAATCCCTGATGACATTAAGAAATCCGAAACCTTGGTCAAGTTCAAATACAATGTAAGAGAATATTTTAAGAATATAGTTGAATCATTTTTTGACTAGTTTTATATTGATTTGTATAATAATTTATTGTATTTTTTTTGGTTTTGTTTTACATATATGTGTTACTTATTTTTGTTTATATATCGCTAATTGTTTATATGTTTTTATTGTACTAAATATTTTTCTATTTGGAAAATCTGACTATCCTTCAAGGAATAATTAATTCACTGGCTAGTCAGATTTTCTTATTTTTCTTTGAGAATAAATAAATAAATAAATAAATAAAAAAAAAAAAAAAAAAAAGTCACGAGTGTAAAGTCATTATTGATTGTTGCCAATCAATGCGAAACTTAATATCTGACGTAAAGTCAATATGTTGTTATATTTTTGGTTAGGAAATATAGACAACATTAGGGGAATTTTTAATTTCGGATTGGTTTTTGTGAACAATTAAGCTTAAGTACATATTGGAAATCACTTGAATTTTGCAATTCGAAATAACTTTTCATTTTCTCTAAAATTCCTTTAGAAAAAATTTTGTTGTGTTTCGTGTCAGAATTCGAACTACATTCATCAGAGACACATTGTTCAAATTCCGTGTGTCTTACACAACTTAGCCAAAGCGGCGAGGACGAAACATATTTTAATTTTGATGTTCAGATAATTTCTAAATTGAAACTTCATCATTTTTCATATTTACTTAAGTTGAATTTTTCATCTATGATTACATATTGAAAATTGTATTTCTTTGGTATTTTTTGTATTAAATTTCTAGATATTACGATGTGTGAATTCATAGGATGAGAGAATATTTCGTCAACATCTAAGTCAACATTCTAATCAACATCCTAAGTCACGAGTGTAAAGTCATTATTGATTGCTGCCAATCAATGCGAAACTTAATATCTGACGTAAAGTCAATATGTTGTTATATTTTTGGTTAGGAAATATAGACAACATTTGGGGAATTTTTAATTTCGGATTGGTTTTTGTGAACAATTAAGCTTAAGTACATATTGGAAATCACTTGAATTTTGCAATTCGAAATAACTTTTCATTTTCCCTAAAATTCCTTTAGAAAAAATTTTGTTGTGTTTCGTATCAGAATTCGAACTACATTCATCAGAGACACATTGTTCAAATTCCGTGTGTCTTACATAACTTAGCCAAAGCGGCGAGGACGAAACATATTTTAATTTTGATGTTCAGATAATTTCTAAATTGAAACTTCATCATTTTTCATATTTACTTAAGTTGAATTTTTCATCTATGATTACATATTGAAAATTGTATTTCTTTGGTATTTTTCTTTGGTATTTATATATATATATTAATTCAGTAAATTATTTGTGATATAACATCACCCCGATAGAAAATCTCCCATCAAGAATAATATAAGAACTGAATCTAAAAAATTATGGTGCAAATTATGAAACTTTTTGCAATCCATACAATTTTCGAACGACCTAGTTTCGCACCAATGAGAAAATTTTAAACTTTAAAAAAGTTTATCATTCTCATCAGGGCTAGCCGACTAGATAAACTACCAAAAAATGTCAATGCCAAATATAAACCAAAAATTAGGTTACAACTCTAGTGAAGTATAAAAAACAAAAAATTTACATAAATATATATTTAATAGATTCAGGTTTAGTCAATTAATTTCTCTAGTGATCACTGTTTTGTTATACTCTAGATATACTAGTATTGAATAACAAACTCGTATCGGCGAGAAGAAGATGACTAGTCTTCACTTGTGTCTATTGACGCATAATCAACAATTAATTCAGTAAATTATTTGTGATATAACATCACCCCGATGTAAAATCTCCCATCAAGAATAATATAAGAACTGAATCTAAAAAATTATGGTGCAAATTATGAAACTTTTTGCAATCTATACAATTTTCGACCGACCTAGTTTCGAACCAATGAGAAAATTTTAAACTTTAAAAAAGTTTAGCATTCTTATTAGGGCTAGCCGACTAGATAAACTACCAAAAAATGTCAACGCTAAATATAAACCAAATACTAGGTTACAACTCTAGCGAAGTATAAAAAACAAAAAATTTACATAAACATATATTTAATAGATTCAGGTTTAGTCAATTAATTTCTCTAGTGATCACTGTTTTGTTATACTCTAGATATACTAGCATTGAATAACAAACTCGTATTGGCGAGAAGAAGATGACTAGTCTTCACTTGTGTCTATTGACACATAATCAACAATTAATTTAGTAAATTATTTGTGATATAACATCACCCCGATGGAAAATCTCCCATCAAGATAATATAAAAACTGAATCTAAAAAATTATGGTGCATATTATGAAACTTTTTGCAATCCATACAATTTTCGACCGACCTAGTTTCGAACCAATGAAAAAATTTTAAACTTAAAAAAGTTTATCATTCTTATCAGGGCTAGCCGACTAGATAAACTACCAAAAAATGTCAACGCTAAATATAAACCAAAAATTAGGTTACAACTCTAGCGAAGTATAAAAAACAAAAAATTTACATAAATATATATTTAATAGATTCAGGTTTAGTCAATTAATTTCTCTAGTGATCACTATTTGTTATACTCTAAATATAGTAGTATTGAATAACAAACTCGTATCGGCGAGAAGAAGATGACTAGTCTTCACTTGTGTCTATTGACACATAATCAACAATTAATTTAGTAAATTATTTGTGATATAACATCACCCCGATGGAAAATCTCCCATCAAGAATAAAATAAGAACTGAATCTAAAAAATTATGGTGCAAATTATGAAACTTTTTGCAATCCATACAATTTTCGACCGACCTAGTTTCGAACCAATGAGAAAATTTTAAACTTTAAAAAAGTTTATCATTCTCATCAGGGCTAGCCGACTAGATAAGCTACCAAAAAATGTCAACGCCAAATATAAACCAAATAGTAGGTTACAACTCTAGCGAAGAATAAAAAACAAAAAATTGATCAAAATAACAAAACAGTGATCTATAGAGAAATTAATTGACTAAGCCTGAATCTATTAAATATATATTTATGTAAATTTTTTGTTTTTTATACTTCGCTAGAGTTGTAACCTTAATTTTGTTTTATATTTAGTGTTGACATATTTTGGTAGTTTATCTAGTCGGCTAGCCCTGATGAGAATGATAAACTTTTTTAATGTTTAAAATTTTATCATTGGTTCGAAACTAGGTCGGTCGAAAATTGTGTGAATTGCAAAAATTTTCATAATTTGCACCATCATTTTTTAGATTCAGTTCTTATATTATTCTTGATTCTTTCTACTAAGTATTAAAACGTAAAAACTGAATTTTTAGAAAACATTCCCAAGGGAAGTAAACCCAGTGCTTTATGACACATCTCCCCAAATATAAGTGGTTCTATGGATGATTGATTCCCATAGTTGATACTGATACTCTCTCGAACCTTAACAAATAACACCTTGGGTAATTTTCTCCTATCTAGCATCTTTCTCGAGATAAAAGCCTGGCATCAAAAAACTCACTCTGTATGTTCAATTATATTCAGCATATACACTAACTAATTATTGACTAAGATTTACGTCAAAATCGTTTAACCATTCTGTTAGTCTTAGAAGAAGAATAAAAATCGTGACTTTTTGACTAATTGATAAAAGTTTTAATAATTATTTTTAATTATATATTTATATGTATCATTTGAGATAAATGTTCTTTAATTTTATATTCATTAAAAAACAATATTCCAACAAACTCACAAAAGCACATACTTCCCTTATCGTTCCAATCCAAAAAAAAAACCTTTTACAAAACGGGAAAAATAACTTTGAATATTTTCTTAATGATAAATTTATAACAAATTCACGAATTCTTCCATTTTAATTTTTTATAGTTTCAATACAGTGTAGTTTTTACTTTTAAATGAAAACGGAACTAAGAAAAACAAAACGGAAAATTATGGTGAAAACTTTTTCGCATTCATCTATCTCATTATCAGACACAAAAACAAAATTAAATATAACGAAAAGAAAGAATAAAAACTGAAAACTTTTTAATCTATTTTACTCGTTCTTACCGTTTTTCCGTAAAAGTATTTTTCGTTTTATTTTATGTATATTTTTTTTGTTTGAGTTTTTTCTTCAGTTTTCTATTGTTTTCTTTGTAATAGTATATCTGGCTACATGAGATAAAATAAAACATCATTTTGAAAAAAAAAACGTTTTCATCTCTAGTAGGAACTGCTATTTTGCTACGATAGTGAATATACACGATACTAATTATAAACTATTTAATTAGAAAACGACAACTCAGCATTCAAAATGCATATTGTATTCTATCCTGGTTGCTTTGATTTAAAGATTTTGTAAAATTACATGAAAACATTATTGCAACTACAATTTGTTATTTAGTGAAAATGTTTTCCCACTACAGAGAAAAAAACCTCTTTCACAGGGAGTTAAACCTGCATGAAATTAATTTTTAATATACTATCCTATAAAATACACTTTTTATTTATAATTACGAAGAATTATGAGTTCAAACCTGTTGTTGAAAATGAAATAGAAAGTTTGAAAAATAAGTTTCAATTTAAATCAACGGAAAAACAAGAAATCAGAGTACAGTTACTTAGTTTACCTGAAATATCAATGACATGATAACACTGATTGCTTTAATTGATCTCAACATTTCATTCCCAACCATTTCTTTTACAAAACTTTGCTTGTTATTTTACTTTTCCACTTTTTTAACAGATAAAAAAAATAGTTTCCATAGAGCAGTAAAGTCGTAGATTAAAACTCAAATTAAAATTATGAATGTGCTAATAAGGTGAGATTGGTTTCTAATAAATGGTTTGAGCACCTGTTTTGATCATAAGAGAAGCGGAATATGAAAGTAGCCAACTAAATACAGGGGCTTACACAAAATCTGTTTAAAATTCTCCATGAAGCATTTCAACAACACAGGAAGAATTTACCTATAACCAGTTAACAAATATTGTACAAAAGCTACCCTTCGGTGGCAGTAATAAATAACACTTTGTTCATTCTATTAACCGTAATTGTGATATTTTTTTGGCAATTTTCAACAATCACCTGTTTATTTTGGTGCAACGATTTTTGTAGTTATAATAATTTTCAACAAGCAACTGGTTATTTTGGTTCAACAATTTTCGTATTTATCCAATTTTTCAACCATCACTCGTGTATTTTGTTCAACAATTCATTTACTTATATAAATTCATTCAGCAATCAAATGGTTTTGTGGCAAAAATTCATTTATAATTTATTCAAAAATCACCTGGCTTTGGTGTAGTAATCCATTTACTTACATAATATATTCAACAATCACCTGGTTATAGTAAGAAGTTTTAGTGATTTTAATTTAAATTATTTAAAACAGCAGCAGGGACAACAACATCAACATTTCAACGCACCTATTGTGCGTTCGATTTGACTGAAACAGCTGAAAAAACAACAACAATGGCATACAATTTTTCAGTTGTTTTAATTGCTTCAGTCAAATCGAACACGGCTAGTATTGATAATTATAGTTTGACAATAAATTTATCAAGTAAAATGCCAAATTAAAAAATTGAATTCATCAAATTAGTATATCAATTTATATTGTGCTGCGCGCACACCCTCAGATCATGCTTAATGTCATGATTGTACGACATCTGGTTATTATATATCTGACTGCGTATTTATATGATGATGAATTGTTGGTGGTTGAAACAACCACAGAAGAAAGTATTTAAATATATTGATTTATATTTTTGTTTTTCCGTCCTATAAGTCCGTATGTCGAGAACTGTCCCAGTAATCCAAAGTTACATTTGACGAATTCAACTGGTGTCAGTGAATATACCGTTAGACCCGTTTGACGAAAGTCAACTGAGGTCGTCAGTGAAAATCAGGTGAAAATAAAACGCATGATTAAGTTCAAAACTGATTCTGATTGTTTATTGTTCAAATCGTTTCTTTTATACAATTTTTGGTTTTAAATTTCAATTTACATAATCCCCACTTAAATCAATCAATATATATATTATTTTAAATTAATTATATAAAAAAATGCAATTATAACAAAATGTACATAGAATATATTTCAGTTTAATTATTTAATATTTTCCCCGCAATAAAAAGCGAATCATCAAAAAGTATTTACCTTCTTTTTATTAAAAATTATTTAAAATTAATTTCAACGTATTGAAACATAATATATGATGATATACTTTGACTAATATATAGTTCATAAGACTTCGCTTACTTATAATTGTAAACATATGAAATATTGTTTACTTATTTATTATTGTTTTGTTTTGATAAAAGAAATTTCGCCATAAGGGAATTCCTTATAATTTATTTATATTGGTTTTTATTTGGTTAAGCTAGTGAGTATAGAGTAGAGTAGTAGTATCTCTAGAATATGCCGTAATTTAGTTCCTAACATTAATCATTAAAAATTTAAATTATCTTCCGTAATTTTTTTTATTTTGAACAAATGATATAACTTTTAGATACTCTGAATTAGGGATCGAGGTAACCATCAAACATGGGGAGAGTAAGTTAATTTTCTTAAAATTAGAATTTGATAGTCGTTGTTGATGGGAAGGGTAGGGGTGAAGAAGGCTTTTGTTCTTCCCGTCTTTTGCCAACGTTCCTTGCAACCTTTGTTTCAGTTCATCTAATAACCATCGCAGGCATCTAGCATTTGCAATATTTGGTCTAGCATTTGAACCGAGGGTAAAATTTATCGAATCCACGTACTGAAGCTAGATGGAATAAAATCAAGACCCACGAATCCTCTTGACGTCATGATTGCTTATGGTAATCCTGACCGATAACCCGCCGTTCTTTATAACGCATGTTGAACTTTTAGCAGTATGCTTGTAGGATTAATGTTTTGTAATGAATCTTTCTACACAAGCAGATCGTCGACATTTTAAGACCAGTTATTTTTAGCTGCGAGGAGTTCTGTAGCTGTATATTGTGTACAATATTAATTGGCTTGCTCTAAGGTTTGATACTATTTGTAGTATCCGATTTAGCATTATAGCTTGATTTTCTACATAAGGTTGCTGGAATATTCCTATGACTACATGTTTCTGTGGATCCCTCATGTGTTTTCACAAATTAGTCTCCGGTATTTTCTTTTGCATTCTAACTACTTTTTCTTTAAACTCATATTTATTAAGGTCTCAATCATGATACTCACTAGGGCATTTAGCTGTCTAAAAGTGTGTTCTCACTTCATTTCGTATAGTAAATACAGCTATCCATTTATCAAGTGTTAAGTGACTGGTTTTTGGTAGACATGTATCGCACACTCAATTTGTCTAGCTATTTGCCTACCAGTAGAGGCTTCAGTGTCACTTTAGAGGGTAGTCCCCTTAAACTTTTCCAAACAAACTATTCAAAACAAATTTACACGTCCAAACCGACACGACGGATTGATACGTCCTTTTGTCACATTTAAAAGTTGGTTTATCGGCTTTTTGCACATCGTAAAAGAATTGAAGATAGTTGTAGTCGCAAAAATTGTGATACATTATCTCCGAAACGGAAGACGCATCTAGAAATTGAGTCACATTTTCGATAACAAAGGTTAGTTTACATTTTTTCTTGCATTCAATGTGATTATTGGATAGTAGAAAATTACAAACAAACTAATCTCGTTCATTGATCTCTATGTAGCATAAAATGACGTAACGGCGTAAACATTAACATATGGCCAATTTTCTTTTCGTTTTCTCTGCTTTCGTATTTACAGAAGTCCGAAGGAAGTGGTCCTTGTTGATCGTGTGGTATATACTAAGATATTAGTCAAACCATGTGCTGATATCGTTGTCAGTTGAGATAAAAAAATTGAGTTGTGTTAGATACATAATTATCGAGTAAATCGAAGAATACTGTTAAAACAATTGATGTGAATTTGCAAGATCAAGTCTTAATCCCTTAAGAACTATAGGTTTGATTGAAAATAAAGTCTAATATAACAAATGATTTAGAACAATCGAAATTGTTTTCAGACATGTTTCTCTTTCTGCGACTTAAATACCAAATATTAGTGACCGCATTAAAATTTAAAATATTGTAGTATCGTCGTTCACTATTTACGATAACAATAAATACA
Source organism: Diogma glabrata (assembly GCA_963693315.1). NCBI lineage: Eukaryota > Metazoa > Arthropoda > Insecta > Diptera > Cylindrotomidae > Diogma > Diogma glabrata. The sequence goes on along the minus strand of OY856187.1, from coordinate 15,561,504 downwards.
CATCCAAACCAGAATTGCATTCACCCATTCATATTTGTTCTTAATATTTTGAACCATAAACTAAAAATCTTGTTTGGGTTTTTTCAACTTAGTTATTTACTGTTTTTGTAGAAATAACATCAGTTGATTATGACTTTTGAGGTTGAAATCCTAAATTTTTAATTAACTCAACGAATAATTTTAGCTTATCAGTTATAGATTGCATTTTCTGCTTTAATGACGGTGGTGGCATGTAAAATAGTGCCGGCTTCTGAATTAGTTTCAGTTGATGACAAACCATCCCACACTCGTCAAGGTGACCTTTATTATAAATTTGTAAATACCGCTGGAACTGCTGCCGAAGCAGAAGGTGATGTATCATAAATTCATGGATCGTATAAATATTTTTCACCTGATGGAACACACAGTTGAATTGACATAAACAGCTGATAAACATGGATTTTGACCACATTTACCCGTTACACCCGAAGTACCAGCGGAAATTACAAGTTTGGTTGTGTATCTTAAATACCTTCCAACTAGATCTTAAATCACTTCCACCTATAGGAAAATACTAAAAGTTAATTTATTTTTATTTTGTTTAACTTTAAGAATACAGTCAATAGAATTTTTGAAATATTTATTTTATCATAATTAAATAATCATTAAAACTAATTTTATTTTTAAAAAATGAAATTTTTGCTTCCTCAACGAAACGTTTTTACATAAAGCAATACAATTTGCATCTTTAAATTGTACGATTTCTCTTGTGCAACAACTAGTTCTGCATTTCACTTGACTTTAAAGTTTTAAATAAATCAAAAACGGAAAGCTGTGGCATTCATATGAAAGCACAGAAAATATTAATACTAATAGAATTTATTTGCAGGGATTTAACAACTGTGCAGCACGAAATCTCTCTGTAATAGAGGTAGAAAGTAAATTTTAGCACATCATCCAAACTGCAGTGTATCATGCTTGAAAAAATGAATCGTTTTACGTAAAATATTTACCTATCAATATTTGATGTCAAATTTTGATCAAATATTCCATTCCATATATCAAATACGCTTAAAAAGAACTATAGGATAAACACTTGCAGAGGTTTAAATTTGATACTATAATTTCAACAGGCGAATGCTTCCACATTCGCCTACGTGTTCGTTTTTAATGATTAACTGAATTTTTGCGGCAAAACTTAAAATAAACTGTGTTTTGGTGTAATTGCTATTGACCGTATGTTTACCCCACTCGGTGACTTTTCTAGATTCTCCTTTAAAACTATAATTTCATATTTCTGGACGCTTATGGGTATTATACTCTATAGACAAATGATTTTTGAACTGTACTGTCATAGAGATATCGAATGAAATCATACCTTTCACTACTAATACAGCTTTGTTTGATACTGTGTGAAAAGGACAAACTACTTTCAGTGCACCCAGTCGGTAGACTCGGGACACCTTCCGTTTGCTTACTACTCAAGTGCTATGGAGTCAGCCCAAATAGAAGCTCCATACAATATGATAGAAGCTACTATGCTGACTAGCAGTACTCTTTTGCCTTGTCTTGCTTCTCCTGCGTTTGGCATGATACTCGAAAGTGTCTTGATAGCTTTAGCTGCCTTTGCCGCTACTGCGTTGAAATGCTCTTTGAATGACAATCTGGTGTTGATATTCAAATCCAAATATTAATTCTTGGCTGGCAGATGAACTGCTCTCCGTCGATGTTGTCGCCAACGCATTTTTCAATAAAAACTACTGCTATGTCGTCTGCAAATCCTTCCTAATGTCCAAGGTAACAATGGCGCAGTTCTTCTTAGATCCTCTCTTCCACTGTTTTTCTGCAATTGCTTTTCTTGTTGTGTCCAAATTTTTCCATCTGTATCTACGGTACAAATTGGGCGAAGGTGGTCCTTTTCCCTTTGGTAATACAACAAGACTCTGTTTCCATCTTTATTAGAAAAATCCTTTCTTTCTGGACTAGATGACTCCTCCCGAAAAAATCTTTCAATAGCGTTTAGTTGTTCTGGAAAAAAGTGTTGTTGCAATTCTCAGGAACAAATCTTGGCTTGTTGGTGCCGTTAAATGGATCCTTTTTAGTTTCTTAAAAACAATTCTGTACGGAACATCCCACGGATTCTCATCGACCTCCATACACAACTCCTTGTAGCAAAGACGCTTACTGCATTTGATCACATCTTTTAGATCTTTTTGGTTTTGCAAATACTGTTCCTGGAAAGTGCTCATTTCTTTTCTTTTAGCTCTTTACTGTGCTTATCTGGATTGGTTGCATGCTTTATGCAATACTGCAATTCCTTCGTTCTACCAAAAACTGGTTGACGACTGTTATTCAGAAGTCTTCTAGGCATGGTATGGTTTACAAGCTTAAACCACCCCATTCAGCAGCAATGAGGCTTTATGGCACTGATAGGCTTACATTGTACATGTTTAACCATAGAATGAATATACCATCATCAAATGACTTCATACTCTACTCAATAAACCTTCTATATTGAATATTTCTTTGATTGGTTGCATCTTTTCATTTATCTCGAACTGTATCGCTTGATGATTTTACATTAATGGTCTAGTTTGATTTTCCTCTAGAGAGCCACTAACGAACGTAAGGTCAATCACGGCACTGGCACTGCCTCTATGTAATGTGGAAGATTTTTCCGGAGCTCAGTATTCTTCTCCTTCTGTTGGTCTCTCTGCTACCCCATTCTTTACTTTTCCTTCGGGTCTCTACTCACTCATGGTATTTCATCCTCGGCTGCAATTTTGTCATCTTGCACGTTAACCAACTACTTTTGTGGTTGAGACTATAGTATTGCTGGTTTGCTTTTTACTCTTCTTTCCATGACGATAGTGAGTTTAGATCTTTATCTTTTAAAACCCGCTTTCGATGGGGTTATCATATGCAAGATGATTTTTTTTCTCCAAAACAATATTCTTTTGTAATTTTCAAAATCATAGCTTTTGACTTATTTTAAAAAATGTGAAATTTTTTTTGGTATATAATTTTTGTTCAAATTTTAATTTTGTTAAAAATTTGCATAATTTTTGTTCAAAGTTTACTGTTTTGGTTTGTTCTCATTAGTTTTGTAAATTCAGCATTCTTCATTTCAGAAGCAACAGTAAGTTTTCTTTAATATTCCTTATGCCGTTTAAAATTGAATTGGTAATTTAATACAAATGATTCAATGACTTTCAACATGATGTCCCTTCAAACTGTTTTTTAGTGTGGTCATGTTCCATGGAAGATTTCGTTAGCTACTGCAATGAACGACATCTAGCATCTAAGTAAATATTCAATAGAGAGCCAATTAATTAACATCTTTCCTAAGGTCAGCATACCTTATTCGACGAACTATCATGCTAGAGCGACCCCTTGTAGGTTTGATGACACATATCTTCTCTATTATTTAATAATTTGAACTGATTCGGACTTTTATACGAATAATTGTATTACACTACACCGGAAAACTCACAAAATATATGAAAACTGAATCTACGACAAACTAATTTAGGCCTGCAAATCTCTTATCATATCATAGAATGAATAATTTAATAAAACTACTAATTGGCTAACCTAACATAAAAAATAATTTATCAGTATAAAAATAAATAAACAAATATTACACAAATTAAAATTCAAAAGACTTACATCAACATTCAATGATCGGCTAGAAATCAATTAAGATGATTAGCATCTTCCACTAGTTTTCTCGTTTTCTATCCAGCAAGTTTCAACGAAAGTTATCTCTTCGTATCCTTCGAAATTTCAGTCATTGTTACAAAATTAATATCAGTGTTAATAGCAAATCCCAAATGTAATTTCTTATTTTCCAATAACCACATTGCGTGAAAAACTTTGGATTTTTGTGTTTTTTCCGTCAACGATTCCAATAATCTGAAGTGCATGTAACAGAATATTATAAACGGCACTTCGTTGTATAAAGAAAAATTCGCTAGTTTCATCATTTGGGTAAATACCAAATAAAATATTTCATAATGTGCTACGATTAATTGCGAGTACAGAAAACATTAAACAAAACTATTTTAATTTAATTTTATTTATTGGTTTTATTTCTAATAAAATTTCTACAAATTTCAATCTAATCAAATTTCTACAAATTTGATCGCTTATATACACAATCTTCCAGATTTTCTGTTTCATTTTCCATCATAAAACAAGCAATTTCCACTAATACAACCAATCATTTATGAAAAATTTGTATTTTTAATTGAAATTGAGTTTATTTAAATGATCAAAAAAGATGTTTAATTGTACAGTAGTACAAATAAATGTCAACGTTTATTACAATTGAAGAAAATTAATAAAATTATTATCGAATTTATCTGAATATTAATACTTTTATTAAAATAGTAAAAATTGAAAATAGTCCGTCGTTTTTCGGTTCGGTTGAGCAGTCGTCTTCTTTTTTCAGCTTTTTTGCTTTGTTTACTTTCAAAAATGACCCACATATCACCCACCACCTTTTTTATCAATGTATTGTATATATTGAAGTTGGGAAAAATTTCTAAAGAAAAAAGAATTTCTTAAAATACCGAGCTACTGAATGTACTGAGAATCGACCCATGTTACGGACTTGGGAGTTCGTAATCCTACCCGAATTACAAAAAAAGGTCATGTAACAAACTGACGGGTTTATTCAGAGAACACCAAAAATAACTTTGGATTGAAAAATTTCAATGTTTCATAAAAGATACTTGAGTAATTGCTCACAAACTCCCAAAAACCAATATTGAAAATGGTTTTAATATTGTGTTTAAAAGATTTTTCAGACAATCCTTCTATGGTTTCTAATATGATTCTAAGAACTACAGCGATGAACCAATAGGTCACAGTTTCAAATGACCTACTCCGGAACGATCATGTAATGGCGATGGCAAAAAGCGCGTCTAGTAAACTCGGCCTCCTAGATAGATGCACAAAAATTTTCACTCCATACCAATTGCTCCATGTTTATAAGTCCTATATTCGTCCCTGTATGAAGTACTGTTCTCAAGTTTGGGGTGCTGATTCTGTTTCCATCTTGGCCCTCTTGAACTCTGTCCAAAAGCGGGCTATACGAATTGTGGGTGATCGAGATTTGACTGACTGTTGCTGACCTCGTTGTTTTTTACAAATATCGTCATCAACAGTGCTCAGCTGAAATCATCGGCATCATGCCTCCAACTTATTCTTATCCCCGGCTCACTCGGCAATCGGCTTGCGCAACCAATCAAACGGTCGAGATCCTGCGCTTTCATACTGGCAGATCGCAGAAAGACTTTTATATCCAAATTGTATACAAATCCAAAAATGCACTGCAAAAAAGCGTTCATCAACACCCTAGACCGCAAGTTGTTGTGGGACCTGCGTCTTAAAAGGTATTTATGTGTTTTTGTGACATATCTTGTAAACTCTATAACACAACACTTTTTATTTAAAAAAAAAAATACGTTTCATTTATTCTGTGTTGCTTAGAATCTGTCAATGTTTAATCATTCTTATGATTGTTAAGGTCAAGCAAGCTAATTATATGTATGTTTGAATTTTTTCCATTATAATCTTTTTTTTTTAAATAAAACCAAAAACGTGTTTATACAACACAAATACTTAAGTTTTGTTATTATCTTAGAGTTATAGATGTTTACTAATAAAATCAGACCGTCTGCTATGATTCATTATATATTATAATTTCAACCTTTTTATTATTAAAATTATAATGCTAATACATTGGAGCCTACGAATTATTGAATGAATAATTTGCATCTATTTACACATTAAATTACATCAAACTAGAATAAAAGACCAGAACGTTTAGTTTCCAGTTTCTTCTTATATTAATAGTACATTTTGCTACAAGAGATAAAAATACTATTTTTTCTATGATAGCAAATGAAAAGTCTATTTTCATCACGCTTAATGCCATGTGAAAATAGGTTCTTTTACAACTACAGCGGAAAAAGAATAACAAATTGTTGTTGCTATGGTTATGTTGTTGCTATGCTATGGTTTATATTGTGGTTGCTATGGTTGCTATGGTCGATTATATACATATATATGTACTATCATAGAAAAAATTGAATTTCCTCCGTGAGATAAAAAACGTTTTCCGTTCGTAAGCATGTCTCACTCGAAGCTAGCGCGTCTCGTACACAAATGTTTACTCACGAAAAAACAATAATTTCGTCTCTTGTAGGAAAATATACTATTTTCGTGAGTGGAAATGTGTTCACGGGACGCGTTAGCGTTGAGTGTGACAATTTCACGAACGTGTAAAATCTTTTTATTCGCCTACATATTAAAGTGTTACTTTATTACTGTTGTTTGCGGCTTTACAGTGTCACTTTTTAACCATATATTATGTTGTCATGGTTACCTCCAAAAAAGTAAAAAAAAATTGTATTTGTTGTGGATTTTTGAGATCAATTAAAGTAATTGAAGTTTTTGAATTCAATTCAAAGGTATATGGTTGGAAGTTTCTCAGAAAAAAACTCCTATTTGTATCTGTTTAAATTCTATAAAAATTAGAAATTTTTATTAAAGAAACCTTCAATTCAAAATTTCATAATCCAATCAAAATAATTGTTTTTTATTGTCATAACTCATAGTTATAAGATTTGTTTGAAAAAACAAAAATAAAAAATATTTTGGTCAAAGGTTATATTTTGGTCAAAAATTTTAATTTTAATGTAGATTACTCAAAATTCATATTCTACTTTTTCATAGTTGCTTTGTTTTAAGAACTTGAAATTACTTAAAATACCATAGCAACTACAATTTGTTATTTAGCGAAAATGATTTTACACTAGAGGAACTACAACTAATTTACAAGGGTATAAGCCTGCTTGAAAATAGACTTTTCATATGCTATCTTAGAATAAATTTGAAACAAAAAAAAACAATCATTTGGCGAGGTCAACTTTTGATATAATTATTATCAGCTTAATTTTATCATATATCTTAAATATTCAAAAATCGAGGATAATTTTTTTTAGGTCAGTGGTTGTTGAACTTTTGGTATACAATGAGCAAGAAAAATGATAATAAAAAAAATCGGTCAAGTTTGATTAAAATTTGCTCACTGCAGGTTCCGTGTACATATAAACTATAAAGCAGGGATGTCAAACTTGCAGTTGTGGCGCTCTACATTTTCCACACCTATAACAGTGTTTTAATTAAAAATTAAAAAATGCATAACAAAAATGAATTTATCAAAAATAATCGCATAATAGAAAATGTACTTTTAATTGCTATTAAAAAATATGATCTACAAATGCATAACCTGGTGTATTTGGCAACTTCCCTTTTTGACAAAAAAAAAACCTTTTATGAAAGCAGCTTTACCTGTTATCATCGACAGACTAAAATATTATGTTAAAACCCTACATAATAGATTTTTTCAAAACTTCCATTGCATTATCCACCTTGCTGGTCTTATGTTCAAAAGTAATTAAAATTGACAATGCATTTAAAAAAATCCGAGATGCAAGAAATCTGTTGTCCGCTAGAAATATGAAGATTTCGAGATCAGACAGTTTTGTGTACAAGTAGAATCTGATGTATCAGATTAGTTTAAACAAAACAAACTAATTACAAACAGATATCGAACAAATTTAAAAAAGAAAAATAGCTACATATAAGGGAAAATATATTTCTCCAATTTTGCAACAAGCAAATATCAAATCTACCACAGAATACGTGTGTGACAATTTATGACACTATATGAAAAACACACGGCAATATGTCGCGCAATTACTTCAAAATATCAAAATAGATTATTTTTAGAAAAAAAATTAATTTCTTCAATTCAATCTTTTTAACCGACTTCAAAAAAGAGGTTCTGTGTTTCACTGTAGGTTTTTTTTATGTATATACACCGTTTTCTCAAAAACGGCTCGTTCGATTTGGATGATTTAAATTTTATTCTATTTGGGTTTATTCCCAGAGGGTCCCATAATTTTTCTATGATGTGAAAAATACCGTTATTCAGAAAATTAGAAAAAACCATATTTTTAATGCATTTTCGCTGATTTCGTCAAAACATATTAATCTGTTTGGATGTTTTGGGCAGTATTATATTGCTATACTTGTCAAGGTTATCGTAAATAATTTTCTATCACGGAAAATATGTATGCCGTTCGTGCAAAAAATCGCAAAACCATAATTAATAGATTGTTACTGATGAAAGTTTTTCCGGCATTTGAAGTTATTAATTTTAGAACGCTTTCTTGCCGAAATTTGCTTTATGACTAAACTAAAAATAAAAAAATAAAAAACTTTAAAAAAACATAGAACCAACTTCAGAAAAAACAAAAGAGGCACAAAAAAGTGAAAAATAACTCAATTGTTGCTTTTAGAAACAAAAATACTTTACATTTTGATTAATTTAATTTAATTATACCTTCTTATAGATAAAAAAATTACGCTATTATACAAAGTTACTATATTAAACTGTAACTTTTTATTATAATTATTATAGTTATTATAGTTGCTATAATAGTTATTATATTTTAAAAGTTATTTGTAGCACAAAACTGTTCGAAGTCGGTGCCACATTGACGAAAAACAGAGTAATATGTCTCGAGCCTTGCACCGATTCCCAACAGTTTTGTGCTACAAATAATTGTTAAAATATAATAACTATTATAACAACTATAATAATTATAATAAAAAGTAACTATATTAATATAATAACTTTGTTTAAAAGCGTAATTTTTTTGTCCATAGTAAGGTATAATTAAATTAAATTAATCAAAATGTAACGTATTTTTGTTTCTAAAAGCAACAATTGAGTTATTTTTCACTTTTTTGTGCCTCTTTTGTTTTTTCTGAAGTCGGTTCTATTTTTTTTTTTAAAAAGTTTTTTTAATTTTTTTTTCATTGACTGTTATAAGGTTCTTGCCAATTGTTGTTGTTGGGGATTGTTGCAAACTTTTTTGTTGAAGCCGACAAATCAAAAACCTTTAACTGCAGAGGTTTATGTTTATAAGAAACGGATTGAAATGTCTCCACAGATTCTAAATTTATGCAGTTTTTAAAAATATTAGTATCCAAACGGCCGTTATAACGGATTTAAAAAAACCTATTTTTTTCTAGTATAAAGCCTCTAGTTTCTTAGCCATGTGTTGGATTTTGCTGATTTACGAACTTTTTCAAGATATTCATAAAACACACATTTTTAAAAAAAGTTTTTTGATCTGGCTTTACAAATGCGACCATGAGAGTGCCGGTTGATTCAAACGCATTTTGTGTTTACATGCTTTTTTGTTGGAACCGCTTACTCAGAAATCTGCAACTGCAAAGGTCTATTTTTTGGAAGAAATTGATAAAAACGGTTTAAAGATTTTAAATTTATGAAGTTTGTATGAAAAACAGATTTTTTTTTCTAGTATAGAGCCTCTAGTTTCTTAACCATGTGTCGGATTTGGATGATTTATGAACTTGTTCAAGATATTAATACACACATTTTTAGAAAAGGTTTTACATCTAGCTCTACATCCCGACTAGTATTATGTAAGGGCTCAGATCTGAGCCGGAAACCGCTTTCCCTACCACACCCTGAACAGGTCCTGATCAGTAATGTAACGCCTCAAACTATCCAAACCTGATCAGGCAGCCCTTCTAGAACCAGCTCAGTTCAAATTGGACATTTATTAGAAATTAAATGAAAAATTGTACAATTTTTGTAAATACGTTAATTTAAAACTGTCCAATAAATTCGTTTATAAAATATTCTAACTTTATACTTACCTATATGTCATCATAACAAAACGCAAAGGAAGCGATAACTTAAGTATAGATGAAAGTTCGCAAGCTATATATATCTAAAAAAAACTTTAAAAAAAAAAATAGAACCGACTTCAGAAAAAACAAAAAGGGCACAAAAAGTGAAAAATAACTCAATCGTTGCTTTTAGAAACAAAAATACGTTACATTTTGATTAATTTAATTCAATTATACCTTACTATAGACAAAAAAATTACGCTATTATACAAAGCTACTATATTAAAATAGCTACTTTTTATTATAATTATTATAGTTGTTATAATAGTTATTATATTTTAAAAGTTATTTGTAGTACAAAACTGTTGGAAATCGGTGCCAAGCCCGAGACATATTAGTCGGTTTTTCGTCAATGTGGCACCGACTATTATAACAACTATTATAACTATAATAAAGTAGCTATTTATTAAAAAGTAGCTATTTTAATATAGTAACTTTGTATAATAGCGTAATTTTTTTGTCTATAGTAAGGTATAATTAAATTAAATTAATCAAAATGTAACGTATTTTTGTTTCTAAAAGCAACAATTGAGTTATTTTTCACTTTTTTGTGCCCATTTTGTTTTTTCTGAAGTCGGTTTTATTTTTTTTTTAAAAATATTTTTTTAATTCTTGCATTTTAAGAAAATATTTGTTTATTTTTAAAAATATATTAAAGAATTTTTTTGCATAAAAATAAACACAGCCGTTCAGTTTGACATCTCGCCTACTTTTCCATTTGTGTAAAATTTATTTATTAACGCAGTACGAAATCATTGAATTTATATTATTTCTCAGGGTGCCTTCCAAAAAAGACGACTTATTTGTTGAACGTAATTTTGAACGTAACGTCTGTATGCTTTTTTTTAAAAGAGCCAGTCGGAATCAAAAAACCCAAAACTAGTTAAATGCAGAATTAAGTTCAAGCAACCGGGCGTTAATGTTAAATCACATTTGTTACTTAAAATTATTTTAATTATAATACATATTTTTATTGTATTTAACGTATAAATTATTTTGATTTCATATCTGTATATAATCAACTTTGGAAATGTTCTTCTGAAAACAAAATGTCAAACAAACTGTCAAAATGGAAAATAAGTAAGACAAATCGATTGCAATGACTTTTATCCACGACTTCTAAAGAATATATACTTTCCATGTAAATGTCTTTCATTGTAATTTTATACATTCTCTAACTTGTGTATAGAATGTGACGCAATCGTTGCATTCTACTACAGTTCTATAGTTTATTTTTTGGTATGGTATTATCAAAAGGTTTAAACGAGAACAATACATATATGAAATATAAAATAATAAATTTATGTTTCGTTTTTCTATGCTATCTATGATTTGCATATTTCAATATGGCGATAAAAACTTTAGCAGGCAAACTGGAAATTAATCGAAATATTTTGCAGTCGTGGATAAAATAACATCTTGTATTCGCATAGGATGATGGCAATTCTTCACTCGGATGATTCCCTCCACTTGCTACGCTCGTTTCGGGAAACTTCATCCTCGTGAAGAATTGTCATCATTCACAACTCATACAAGAATCTTCTTTTCTGACTTATTTAATATGGCGACAAATGTGTTTAGAATAAGTTGGGTTCCAAAAATAAGTCGTCGCTGGAAAGCAGCCTCAGTTTCTTATAACACGTATTCCATATAACGTGAAGCTGGTTTTCATATAACGCGATGTAAGTATATATGATTTTTTTTCTATATTTCTTTGTTTCTCATACCGTGGTTTCCATATAAAGCGGAAGGAATTAAACGCGTTATTGGACAGTTGACTGTAACTGTACCAGAAGTGTGTCAAAAAAATCGTCAAGTGTATCAAAACAAGAAAATTTGCATATGTTTTGCTTTAAATCGGTTATTTTTGGCATTGGTATGTGAGACTAGGACCTTCATTTTTGTATTATAAGTGTGTCAAAAAAATATCGTTAAGTGTGTCAAAAGAATGATTTTCATTTATTTTTTTACCCAATTTTTGTTTCAAAACATAAAGTTAATTATTTGTTTGACATGAAATGTAATTTTCGTGAAATTGAAAATTAAATATGGTCTATCTATCTAGTTTTTTTTCAGTTTCAACCCCTCTCAAATTATAGGAACAGTTGGAAAACTTAAAATTGTTCCAGATTAAATGTTGTTTTTTTAACAAAAAGAGTAATTTTTGTATTATTCCAGACTAGAAGATACCCGCACGGCGATGCCGGTGCTTCCCAGATAAAGTGGTTGAAAACTGTTTTTTTTTGGAGTAAATTCTCATATAGTTCTTTTTAATGTCATTTAATTTAACTTATTTTATTAGTAACATATAAAAAGTTTGAAAAAAATGTAATAGTGTTATTTTACAGTCAGCAAAAGCCATTAAGTAAATGTCTCTAAAGCTATAGAATAATTTACATATTAAATATATGTTAAAATTAAAAACACATTGACAGACAAATAATAATTAAATATTTTTTATAAATATAGATAGCAAAAGATTAAGGTTAGAAAAAAGTTCAAATTTCATACCGCATTCACAGCGACATAGCAAATTAGTAGATGTAATTTAAATCTGTGCTGTAAACACTTTTTATTTTAAAATCTTGCAACTAATTTGATATCTAGGCTTACTACCATTACAAACGATTCAAATACTTACGATTCAAATTACAATTTACGTTTTAAACTCATATTAAATATGCCAAGATGCAAATTATAATATACTATCTACTAATTTGCTATGTCGCTGTGAATACGGTATAATTCCAAAGATTTAATTCAAATAATTCAATGTCTCACGAACAATTAGGTGAGCGTAAATATATTTGTTTATTGGATGTCACAATTGTCAATTACTTACTCCGAAACCACCGTACTCGTCATACAAAGTAGGTACACTGGTTCATTGCTACTAGCTTAGCGTCCTATTTCATGTAGACTTATAATCATTTATCAATCCAGAAATTTTGCTGTTCTGAGGAGGGTCGTATTGCAATTTGCAAATATATTTTATCGATTATCTGCAATACTCTACTACATTGATGCATACGCCGGGCGGTTAAAGAATACCACCATTTTTGGTGAATATTTTCGTTTAATGGGTTTTATCGCTTTATGGTCATCATCTTATTTCAACATTTCTTTCCACAATTTAAAACAAAAATTGGAAAAAATAATAATAAGACTAATTTCATTTATAAATTCAGACTTATATATATTATTATTATTAAAACAGTCAAATCACAACAATTGTTAACATATTTGCATATATTTTATAGATCCCTTGCAATAAAAATATTAGTTTTGAAAGTAATGGAGAAGCATATTTCACTCAATAAGTAAAACGCTTTAAACCTGTAGCTTTGATATTGTTCATAATCTTTTTCTTCGGTACTAAGGTTCCGATGCAAATTCTTGGTTCATCAATGTTTCTAAGAAGAGGAAAAGAAACGTCAATTTCCAATTTTTGGAACATGTGAGAGCAGTTTTGTTTAATCATATATAACCAATGCTTATATGTATCGTATTGGTGCTAATGCCTAGAAATATGTACATATTTTATATAATTGCAAACCATAAGAACATATTTGTTGTAAATTAGAAATATTTGTTAAAAAATAATGTGTTGCAGCGCCGGAGTGTTACTTTTAGGGGTTCTGTGCACAACATCGTATTGTATCGTTAAGGGGCCCTATGCAGACACTAAAAAATTTTTTTTATAAATGTTATTGAATTGATTTTTATTGTTTTATACTTAAAAAAAAATATGTAGAAATTATAAAGGAATTTTCCTAGCTTTTTGCTGGCAAATTCATCAGTTATGTAATTATAATTAACTAGGAATCGCCCAATGGCCGAAATTCGGCCATTGTAAATAGAAATTATAAATAGACCTCCTAACCAAATAGCTACAACACATTATTTCAGAGTTTAATTTATTGATATAGATTTATTTTGAATTGTGAAACAAAATAACTTGAAAAAAAAAAAAAATAACCGAACAAAAAACTCAAAAACACTATTATCACATTTTTGCCATTTTTTCTGAAAAAATCGTCAAAATTCAAGAAAAAGTATTTTTCGGCACATCTACTACTCAAGACCTATCCTACGATATACATATTGCCACACTTTTGATGGAGCAAATATTTTAAAATTGTACCGCAAAAATTATGCTTGCGTATTTATATATATAGACCGGGAGGCAGCGTTGCAAATGAAAAAGTCATTTGATGCCGGTTGATTTTTATTTATTTTAATTAATTAACTCCAGCTGATGATAAATCTGGCGGTCAGCTGCTAAAGTAGTGGAGGGTGTGGTTGTGGGAGACTTTTAAACTGGTAAAAAAATGAATTCCAAAAGTAATTTGATGCCGCTTCAAAATTTGTATGATGCATATTTACACCATAATAATTGAAAAAAAGTGATCAGCTGATTGGCGGATGGGGGATTATAGCTCAGCTCCTCGTATACATCAGTATAAAAATGCAATATAGTCAAGACCTTTCTGCATAGGATCTTGATGAAACTTTGGCAAATGATTCAGGTTCACTTGAAAATGGAAAATCTGAATTCATTTTAAATTTGGACCAAATGGCGGGGGGTCTTCCGAACACTTTTAAGTTTAAATCTTTAATAACTTCTACTCCCGTTTTATGATCTTATGAAAACTTGTATTATAAAGTTTTAGTACTGTTGCCAATATTTCTGCATACCAACTTCCGGTTTTACACTTCCGGTTAAAAATTTTTTTCCAGGTGTTTATCCCTACTGTAGCCTACAATTACCGATCGATTTTCATGAAACGTTGGTAAAAGCTTTCAAGTAACATGAGAAAGATTTTATTAGCTTTTGGAGTACATTGGATAAAAGGGCTGGGGGGTCCACCATACAACATGTGGTTTTTTCCACAATGTTTTATATGTTTGTTGGGAGCATAAAACATTCGTTCGGCAACGAATTTTGACGACACTTTGGAAAAAGATGCAAATATGTATGGCAAGAAACTAATTAGTTTTTGAGCGATAGTGAACAAAGTGGTAGGGGGTCTAGGGCATGGTCGATTAATCGATTGGGACTTAATATCGATTAACGATTAATATGAAAATTTTAACATCGATTAATCGATTAATCGATTAAATAAAATTTTTACTAATTCTAATATTTTTATTAATTTTTTTTAACAAATACGCGCCTTACATTATATTTAAAAGTTCAACTTTTACAATGACATAAGAATAAACAAAAATTTAATAGCTATCTATGTATTAAGGGCGTAAAGTAGGTCTTTTTTGCATAAGAGTGAAATTGTTGCTCTAGGCGTTACCCTTGGATTTGTATCTCCCTCTCTGTCATTGAAGTTTTCAGACCTTACAAAATTATGTGTTTGAAAATATACTGTACTAATTGAAAATGATAAGAAAGAAGCTGTTTCCTTCAGAATGGAAAGTAATGGACTTCAATATAATCCAAACCATAGTTTACTGGTTGGATTAATAATAAAAATATTACTTAAGGCATAGTAAAGATTTTTGTGTTGGGATCAAATTTTGTTATTAATATACTTTGTGTTATACCCATAACAACTAAAAAAGGAGTTCGTAAGAAAAAGAGAATACATCTTCAGACAATAAACCTTTTCACAATTTAATACAAAATTCGTTAAATTAATTTTTAAATTTTAAACATTTTCGTAAATTTAGATTAATCGATTAATAATTTTTTTGTTCGATTAATCGAACAATTTGCGAAATGATCAATTAATCGAACAATCGATTAATCTAACCATGCCCTAAGGGGGTCTCCCACACACGTTTTTTTTTAAGCTTAATAACATCTGTACCTGATAATCGAATTGGATGGAACTTGGTACATAAACATTTGGTACGGTTCACAAAAGTTTTGCATCCCAACTTCCGGTTTTTCATTTCCGGTTAAAAATTTTGGTACTCCCAACAAACATTGAAAAATGGTGACACAATAAGCAAGTGTTCGGGAGGCCCCCACCACTTATCTCAATATTGTCCAAAAACTAATCAATTTCTTGTCATTTAGGTCTCCATTTTTTTTTCAAAGTGTCACTAAAATTGATTAATGAATGAAGTCTGTATGCTCCCAATAAACTTTAAAAACCAAGTGCCAAAAGTCAGCAGTTGTATGGTATACTTTGATCAATGTGTCCCAAAAGATGATAATTATTTTTCACTAATCGAAATTTTTTCCATAAGTTTCATCATAATCACTTCATTATTGAAGGCACTGAAAAAACTTCAAAAAATTACAAACCAAAATTTTAACCGGAAACGAAAAACCCGAAGTAGGGATGCGGAACTGTTGTGAACCGTTCCAAATGTTTATGTACCAAGTTTCATCCAATTCGATTATCAGGTACAGATGTTATTAAGCTTTAAAAAAAACAGGTGTTTGGGAGACCCCCCCCCCCACCACTTTGTTCACTATCGCTCAAAAACTAATCAGTTTCTTGCCATACATATATGAATCTTTTTCCAAAGTGTCGTCAAAATTCATTGCCGAACGAATGTTTTACGCTCCCAACAAACATAAAAACTTTGTGGAAAAAACCACCTGTTGTATGGTGGACCCCCCAACCTTTATCCGATGTACTCCAAAAGCTAATAAAATCTTTCTCATGTTACTTGAAAGCTTTTACCAACGTTTCATGAAAATCGATCGATAATTGTAGGCTACAGTAGGGATAAACACTTGGAAAAAAACTTTTTAACCGGAAGTGTAAAACCGGAAGTTGGCATGCAGAAATATTGGAAACAGTACTAAAACTTTTTATACCAAGATTCCATAAGATCTTAAGTCGGAATTAGAAGTTATTGAAGATTTAAACTTAGAGGTGTTCGGGAGACCCCCCGCCATTTGGTCCAAATTTAAAATGAATTCAGAACTTCCATTTTCAAGTGAACCTGAATCATTTTCCAAAGTTTCATCAAGATCCTATGCAGAAAGGTCTTGACTATATTGCATTTTTATTCTGATGTATACGAGGAGCTGACCTATAATCCCCCATCCGTCAATCAGCTGATCACTTTTTTTCAATTGTTATGGTGTAAACATGCATCATACCAATTTTGAAGCGGCATCAAATTACTTTTGGAATTAGTTTTTTTTTACCAGTTTAAAACTCCCCCACAACCACACCCCCCGCAAGTCTAACGGCTGACTCTTATTTTCTACATCACAAATAATTAATCTATCTATAAAAATTAAATTCAATCGGCACCAAATCACTAACCAAAATGCAATGCTGCCATGCTGCCTCCTGGTCTAATAGATAGATATAGATTTTGAATTGTGAAACAAATAACTTGAAAAAAAGACAAAATAACCGAACAAAAAACTCAAAAAACACTATTATCACATTTTTGCCATTTTTTCTGAAAAAATCGTTAAAACTCAAGAAAAAGTATTTTTCGGCACATCTACTACTCAAGACCTATCCTACGATATACATATTGCCACACTTTTAATGGAGCGTAAATAATTTTCAATTAATTTCAGTTTTAAAAACGACCATTCACAATGAGCAACGGTAATTGGTATTGTAAACATTATTCTATGAACGATGTATACATTTAGATACATAAATAATTCTTCCAAATTCCTTTCTAATAGTAGATTCTTGTATGAGCTTAGAATGAAGGCAATTCTTCACGAGGATGAAGTTTCCCGAAACGAGCGTAGCGAGTGGAGGGAATCATCCGAGTGAAGAATTGCCTTCATCCTAAGCGAATAAAAGATACTATTTTATCCACGACTACAAATATTTCAAATAATTTCATTCAAGTTTTCCTGTAAAAGTTTATATCGCCTTTATATACCTGTAAAAGTTTATATTGAATGAAAACAAAACAAAACATGTTTGTTTATTTTAGATTTTATATATGTATTGTTCTTGTTTTAACTGGTTTATATTACTATACCAACAAATCACGTTTTTAATTTGTTAAGGGAATTTTTAATAAATAAAGTGTAATGAAATAAATAAAGAAGAATTTAATATATAAAAAGGAATGAATACAATTACAATGGAAGATATACGCATGGAAAGTATTTATTCTTTAGTAGTCGTGGATAAAATAAATTCCAAATTCTCCATAATAGTTTAATTATCTGTTAAAATATATCTTAAAATAGAAAGTTTATTTTTGAACGTGGAGTCTTCAATATCCATTTCTAAGTGTTTGACCAGATCTGCACAATTAGTATTGAATTTATTTGTATTCATAGCTTTTAGATTTTAGCTTCAAATCGTTCTTGCAATGAATTTATCACAGTATCGATTAATTTATTAAAATAAGACTGTTTAAATTTATTTTTAGCAGTAAAAGTTAGATGGCTGCACTCATCATCAATTTCAGGAATGAGCTCACCTATATCAATATCATCACAGCATGGAATTGGTTCCATTTCTTCTTGTAGGAGTTCAATTCCGTCATTTGGTATATCATCTGTACTAATAGCATATATATCGTCATATTTATCATTTCCTTTATTTTTTGGATCTGTATAATAACAATAGTCAGCTAATCTTTTGAGATTACGTACTCGGCTAGGTTCTGGTGATTTATCAAAACATTCTCTGTTTCTACTTGTTAATATTTGGATATCACGTAAACTGTGCTATTACATTTATTGCTGACGATATTTCTTGTGCTACTTTTTAAAACCTCTTGGAAATAGTTTTTTAAGTCAGCAAGCGATAATAACATAGCCCTTGTATGTTGTAATGCAATATTGATTGCCATATCTTTTCGTTGAAGCAATTGGCTGAATATGTGAAGCTTTGATAACAAGTGATACCAATTATTGTTGTCAATACAATAAATTCATAAGAATTTATTTGTTTTCTTAAAGATACAGCAAGAGTTTTATAATCTGGATAGCTATTCTTAAGTTCATCTAATGCAAGACTAATTAATTTTATCTGGATATATTTCACGGCTTTTATACTGTTAAAGCGGTATTCCCATTGAAATATTTTGCTTGAATGGCCCATCGCTTTGTCGATGCAGCAAAAATCTTATATAAATTATTTAATGTAGTGAAAAAAAATTTGACTTTTAATAGTGTTTTTAACACTATCTCCTATAACTAGATTGATATTCGGTCCACCACGTATACCATGCGTATACCATGCTTTGATTAATATCTAAAATTCAACATTTCACTCCCTTATATTCTCCTTTCATATTGCTTGAGTTGTCATATGACTGACCACGACAATCAGCAATTTTGACTCCTAATAATTTTAATTGCTCAATGAGGATGTTTGCTAAATTTTCGCCAGTTGAGGTCAATATATTTACAAAGCTTAAGAAACTTTATTGTACAATTGGCTTTTGGTCCGTTAATGAATAATAATGAACAACTGGTTGTTTTTGCAAACATCTGGTGTAGAATCTATCATTACGGAAAAATACTTCGATGATTTAATATTACTTACTAATATGTATATGTAAAACTCTAGAAGCTAGTTGTACGATAATTTAGTTTGAACCATCGGTGAAAATATGAGCCACGCTAACTGCACTCTCCTCAATATATATGTTTTCAAACAATATCCGCGCAACCAGCTACACAAATTTAATTCGAAAAGTGAAAATTATAATTTAAAATTCAATATACAAACGAATCGTTTAATCTAAAATTAATATGTAGTACTGTACTATTAACGGTATTAAATTTAAACGAGAATTTAAAACGCTCCTTATATCACTCCTTTAATGCGTTCTTTTAAAGCGAGTAACTTGAAAAATATTTTCAAATACAGTCGTGAAAATTAAAAATAGTACATTTTGAAAAAAGAGATGAAAACGCTGCTTTTTCCTGAAATTGTCCCACTCGACGCTAAAGCGCTAAAGCGTAAAAAGTTTTAATCTCCCGTAGGAAATGCAATTTTTTCTATGATAAATTTTTAAACGAAATTTGTGATAAATTATTAAATTAGAAACCAACATAATAACATTCAAAATGCATATACTAATTTTTCATGGTTGCGTTGTTTTAAAAATTTTGTAAAATTATATGAAAGTACCATAGCAACTACAATTTTTTATTTAGCGAAAATGATTTTACACTAGATAAAAAAAAAACATGTTAGACAAAATAGACTTTTCAACTCCTATCATAGAAAAATATCGTTATTACTCCTAAATTGAACTACGTAAATATTTTGTTTCATTTGCTCACAATTTTTTTTTTCCAAATTGATGCTTTCCTTCGATTTAAAAATATAAATAAGTCATTTATCTGAAGGTTTTCTTCAATTATTTAAGTTTCTTTAAATTGCTATTTAAAAATATAAAAAGGATAGCGAAAAATACTAGTTTTCTTTATCTGCAAATGAAATGAACGAAAATAAAATTGACTCCAAAAGATTGAAATCAAAGCAGTAAAGAATTTACTCATTTTTAAGTAATGGTTTACTAGAATAGCGTTAAAACTCAAAACTCATTTCTCCAATAATTAAATATTCGTTTTTATCGTTATCATTTAATTGAACGTAGAATACGATGGTCATACTAAACACTCTTTATTTTTGCTAAATAATGGCAAAAAATCGATTTGAACATTTTATTTGTTTATAACAATAGCAATTTGTTAATAACCTTCATAAATAATAATTTTTATACTTTAAAATAAAACAGACAAAATGTAAAGATAGACTACCAGAGCCAAAGTTATGAATCTTTGAAAATAAGTCTTCAAACTTGAAATTAAGATCCGCTCTATTTCCCCTGAAAAAAAAAAGAAAAAATCCTCGAGCAAGCATATCTTTTAATCTGTTCGGTATGTAAAAAATGACCCATATATGGAATTTTTTTTCGTCCCGCGCTTGATAAATTAATTATAACAGTAAAACTATTTTCTCCATTAATTAAAAATATGTTTTTTATAGCAAATGAAACGTAGAATACGATGGTCATACTAAAAACTCATTTCGTGGGTGGGGCAGCAACTAAAGATCGATTTGGACATTTTATTTGTTTATAAAAATAGGAATTTGTTAATAACTTTTATTAATTTTATTTTTTTTTTAACTTTAAAATAAAAACAATTTCAAAGTTTCTATCTTTAATAGAACCGAAGTTATGAATATTTGAAAAAAACTCGTCAGGCCAAAAATCACGAAAGTCTCGAAATTTAGAATCGCTATATTTTCCAAAAAAAAAAAAAAATCCTTGAACACGTATATCTTTTTTTCGATTTAAAAAAATAAAAAATGTTTTAGCCAAATTAAAAATGTTTCGGTCGGAAAGGTGTTCGGTAAAAAGAATGTGTAAAAGAATGACCCGTATTACGTATACAAACTAAATGATGATTGTTTTCTACAAAAAACAAACAGCGAAAACGCAACTGAATTAATTATATGTATATTTGTTTTAAATGAAATCATATATATAACTAGATTTGTTTGAAAGTTAAACATTTTGAACTTTCATCTCTGTGTTTTCTTTCAATTCGTTGTAGTTTTTTTGGCTATTGGAGAAGTTTTCCTAATGTATTTACTATTTGGGGGCCCCCAGAAAAAAGGGGCCCAGTGCGATTGCACCTGTTGCACTTGTGTAACTACAGCGCTGTGTGTTGGATTTCAATGCACATAATTTTCATATAAATGTATAGTAGAATTCTTTTGCCAGCGAGTTTTTGACAGATGGGACGCAGCAAGAGATAAACGATGAAACAAAAAGTAAAACTGAGATGTATTATTTATTTTGGGATAAATTTGTTTTCAAAACAATTATATTAGTTAAATTTATACTTCTAGTTCGTACCATTTGTTTGTTGTGATATTTGTTTACATAGGCGTCTTTGTTTTTATTATAATTATGTTTAATTATCAAAATTTTGTTACATTCCCTACAAAATCATTAATAATTTTACTAGTTTTTGGTTTTCTATTATAATTGGTTGAATTTCAATAGTAATTCATTAATATTATGCGTTTTTTTTTGTCCATTTCAATAGGACCCCAATAGTTTTTTTTAATATTTTAATCTGAGACACTGAATATTCGCGCATGTGCAAATCAATATCCGCAAACAAATTTCGTGTTCGCTGGCAAAAAAATTCTACTATACATTTTTGTTTGTCACATTATACATTAACTGTTCATTTTAATGATAATTCCGAAAAGTTGGAAAAAAATTGATCAAAGATAACTAAGCAAATAATTCAAAGTTTGAATAAAAATCCAAGTATAAAATATAATCAACATTTAGGCAAACCCTTAAGAAAATTAAAATTATTAGCTAAAAAAAACTAAATTAAATCTTAAAATTTCGGCTCCGAAGTACATTAGTACCTGTCAATTGCCTTCTCCTGACAACATTTCATCCTTCTATGTGCCACATAAATCTTGTCTATGTCTTATAAATCACCAGTAACCCAATAAATAGTTTTGCAGATGATAATACACTACACAAGTCATTCGTCCCACTATCTTCAAATGGTAAAATGCATGAACGAATAAATCCCGCCCGGAGAGACTCTGTCATAAATGTAAACGGACCTAAAAAAAGTTGCCGATTGGGGTGACAAAAATTTGGTCAATTTTAATTCCACCAAAACACAGCTATTGATTGTTTCTAGATCAAAAATCGAGTTTCCCAACGATATTTCAATTAATATGTGTGACGATCAAATAGACGAATGTGAAAGCATTTGTTTATTGGGAGTCACAATATCCAATGACTTACTCTGGAACGATCATATAATGGCCATGGCAAAGAGCGCGTCAAGAAAACTCGGCCTCCTCAATAGATGTAAAAAACATTTTACTTCGCATCAATTACTCCACATTCATAAGTCCTATATGGAGTATTGTTGTCAAGTTTGGGGTGCTGCATCTGTTATTATCCTAGCTCTTTTGGACTCTGTTCAAAAGCATGCTATACGAATTGTTGGTGATCGAAATTTAACATTAGATCTTGATTCCCTACAACATCGTCGCACTGTTGCTGATCTCGTTGTTTTTTATTAAACCGTCACCAGCAGTGCTCGGATGAAATCAGGTCCATAATGCCTCAGACGTACGTTTTTCCCCGTTTGACTCGTCAATCGGTTTGTGCAGGCGGTCGGACTGTCGAGATTACCCACTGTCATAGTAATAAAAGGCAAAGGGATTTCTTTGAGCATACATCATACAAATGGAATGCTTTGCCCGAATCAATAGTATCGAGTGCCTTCAATCCACAAAGATTTAAAAAAAGCGTCCACCTATACCTCAAGACGCATGTTGTTGTGGGACCTATAAGGTCTTAAAAGGTATCGATGTGTTGTTGTGACACATTTTGTAATTCCTACTACACAACACTTTTTATTAAAAAAAAAGATAACGAAAAAATTTAATACAGGAACTAATCATATTCTTGATCATTGGAATAAATGATGACAAGCGATCAAAGACTTCATCCCTTGATTTTAACAAGTATATAAAACGAAAACTTCGTGTCATTTTACCAAACTGACATTCTTCACAAAAAAATTTATCATAATTCAATAAATTCATTCCGTCAACCAAACCATCTTTGCTCATTCTTTTAATCGCGTCGACGTTGACGTTACCTAGGCGACGATGCCAATGTTGAAGTGATACAGATGCGACATTTGCATTTTTTTTATACGTAGTCTGATGTCCATTTCTAGTTGATTTTTGTTATTCCGCTTGCCTGTTGCTACAACTTTATTGTTTTTGTTCAAAAAAGTTATACCCTTTTTATTATGTATGGAGATCAAATTTTTATCTGTTAACACGTTGGTTGACAATGAATTTTAACCCAAATTTGGAACAAATAATACATTCTCCAACCAGACTGACTCCCACTGATTGTTATTTTTGGATTCAATCAAAATTGTACCGATTCCATGGATTTTCAGCTCTCGATCATCAGCAATTTCGACAACCTTTTCACCATTGTATACTTGAAAATCATGAAACCAACTGCGATGATAAGTCATATGACTGGATGCGCCTGAGTCAGCAAACCAAACGTTGCTATCTTCTTTATTTGTAGATGTAACATTATAACACCATGATGATTCACTTCCCGATTTTTCCTTTTTCTTGTTTTTGGATGAAGAATTCTTTTTAGGACATTCTTTTGCCCAATGACCGATTTCGTTACACGTATGACAACGTGTTTTCTTTTTAATATCAGCAATATTTGCTTTGCCTTTTGATTTTGGTTTCTTGCTATCTTTTCTTTTGTGAGATTTGCCAGCAACAAATGCAGCTTGTTCTGAGGACAATAAATCTTGGCTTTGACTTTGGTCTGAATTGTCTTTTTCTAACATTAAAGCCGACATTAATGAATCTAATGATCGACTATCTTTCATATTATACCATACTGTCTTGAAATTATTAAATTTTGACGACAGGCTACCAATAATACGAACCATTTTAAGTTTTTCAGACAATCTTTCACCTTGTTGTTGAATCTCGTCAGCAATGCGATTGACTTTTGATATATAGTCAATTATTTTCTCGTCCTGTTTCATTTTTAAGTCAAAGTAGTCTTCATATAGCGTCATCACACGAAGATCAGAGTTCTTTTCATATATCGTTGCAAATTTGTCCACAATTTCTTTAACCGATTTACATGATGCGACCATGTTTTCATGTCGACTATCAATCGATTGGAAAAACGCGAACATTGCCTTTCCATCGTTTCGATCATATCGTGTTTTTATTTCACAACTTGCGTTTGTAGCAGGAACTTTTTCATCCAAATTTTCCAGTAAACCACGGCCTTTACAATACATACGTATTTGCTGTTTCCATACTATGTAATTTGTACCGTTTAAATTTTGAGAAAATGAATTAAATCCATCCTCCTTATCCGTTTTGGATAATTTAAATTCACAGTCACACAATTCTTCTGGAATGTGTATTTCACAAACAAATTTTATAACTGTTTATTAAATACAGACGATTCGACAACCGGCTTGACTGATATTCAATGAAAAAAAAATGAATTACTTTCCTTAATTGTATTTTATTAAATATTTACGATGCATCGCATCGGCTTCTTACATTATTTAATATTGATTCTTAATTATCAAATTTAACGATTCGACGATCGGCTTCTATATTTGATGCAATATAATTTTCAGTACACTTCGACGAGCTGGCTATGAAAATTATTTTAATTATTTATTCTATGCAATTAATCTGTCCAGAGCTCTGGGCCCATAACCTTTTATAATTATTCAGAGATCTTGAAGTCGTAGATTAAGAATAAATAATAAATAAACGATTCAACAGTTTAAAACATTATAATGTAATTTGCTTTTATGGAAAACTTTTATATAGAAGAAAAGTTTTCTATTTCACAGCTTGCTATAAATATTAGAATATATCACAGGGTTGCTAATTTAACAATATAGTTTTAACAAAAATTCTAAAAATATTGCAAAAATTATAACAATATCAAAAATTGAAACTTTTTTCAAAGTTCCAAAAATTAAATTAAATTTTTCAAAATCTTAAAAATATTCCAAAAATTCTTACAAAATCAATAGTTGAAACAATTTTTAAAATTCTAAAAATATTGCAAAAATTATTAGAAAATCAAAAATACAAACATTTTTCAAAATTCCAAAAATATTTCAAAAACTATAACAAATTAAAAAATTTCCATACCACAACGTCAATACAACAGCCAAATTTTTTTTTCCAAAAAAATGGCTAAACAAATAAATGAAATCATTTTTTTGACATACTTGACAACATTTTTTTGACAAACTTATAATGCAATAATCTAGTTTTTGGTCTCACATACCAATTCTGACCATCAAAATTTCTTCAAATTCAATGTTTCTATTCGTAATCACTTAAAATGAACGTTTTTTAAGCAGAAAATATGCAAATTTCCTTGTTTTGACACACTTAACGATTTTTTCGACACACTTTCGGTACAGGTATTGAACACATCGTCCTGTCGGCACTTCCTATTAAGTAAACCTATTTTTAGAAAAAAGATTTTTTAAATCTCTCCAGCAGTTTTCTAGATTTCGTAGGTAATGACGGCCGGCCGGCAGACAGACATACATTTTTTTTTTGGCTTTTTTAGAATCAGTAAAACGTCGAGAAATGCCAAAAAAGTGGGGGTAAGAATATCACTTTTGGCTCATGAATGCAATTCTTAGGCATTTTCAAAACCGAAGTAATAACGTTATTACAAATAAAATGATAAAACGAAAAATCTATCATTTTTAAATGTAAACATAACCAAACATATCAACTGACAGAACAAAAAGTCAAAACAATTTACCACTACATTTACAAAAGTAAATTGATTAGCATAAAATGCTGTTCTTTGACAAGTAAGTAAATCAATCTTTTTTCGATCAAGTCAAACAAAGAACGCGACATAATTGTTACACGCCTCTGGATTTGTTATCGTAATAAAACTAAACTTGTTGAATTTTTTGTAACATTTTCGGGTATAAATAAGCAAGCTTTTTACGTATTCTTCACAGTTAAAGTTGTAAATTTTATTCAAGCAACGAAGTAAAAGCTAAATTAAAATGAAATTTTTAGTACGAATATCAAATTTTTATCTGTTAGTTTTTAAATTAATTAAATTTTGTTCGCAGGTTCTATTATTAGCATTTATAGCAATTTTTGCAGCAGTTGCAAATGCCCAGGCTGCTGCTAAGGGCCCGTTCGATGCTAAGGCACATGTGGAGGACGACGATGATGCTGATGTGTACTTTGTGACCACTGATGAAAAAGGGAACAGAGTTGAAGAACCATATTATGAGAAAGGTGACCCTCGTCGTAAACAACCCGAAGTTTCACATCCAACTTCTGCATAAATTACATCATTTAGACGCGCTCTTGAATGTATCAGAAATTCATCCACTAAAGGAACAAATTTTTATAACTGATTTTAAAATATTTTGTAAATATTTTTCGTATTTAACCCCTAGCTCAAATTTCAATTAGTTAAAATTCACTAGAATATTATACATTTTAGAAATATATAGTTAAAATCGTGTCATGCATGTTTTAGTTATCGCTTCTCGGCTGAAAGACTATAATAATAGCGATTAAGGTGGTATGTATATGTTTTAATTTTTTCCATTATAATTTTTTTATTTTACTTTGATTAATTTATGTATATAATATATAAATATAAATCATTGTCTGGTCCGAATATCCTAATCAGGGCCTGATCTAATTATCCCAATCAGGGTCTGATCCGGTAATCCCAATCAGGACCTGATAGGGGAAAAGCGTTACACTCATGATCAGGGCCCAATCAGGCTGTCCTACCAATGCCTGATTTGGATTAGGGCCAAACTGATCAGGACCTTATTTGAGCCGTGACAAATTTCTGCTCGGGTACTAGTCGATACTTGTTCCTCTCAATCTGGATTCAATCTGACTTGGATCTTGTACGCTCAAAATTTATGAAGTTCGGGAATTATCCTTACAGTTTCTTACTCAAGTGTGTTTTAATGCTTGTAATTGGTGATAATGGTGATGAAAAATTAATAAAACAAGTTTGGATTTCGAGACTCCTTAATTCATCCAAATTGTAATATCATCCTCCGAAAATTAGTTGAAAATATACGCCGTTCTGAAGTTTGAACACTAACAAAATAGGCAAGGATCTATAATAATGGCAGCATATTTATTGGATACTAGGAATCGCCCAGTGGCCGAAATTCGGCCATTGTAAATGAAAATTGTAAAAAACCTCCCAAAAAATAGCTACAACACATTATTTCAGAGTTTGATTAATCGCTATAATTGATTTTGAATTGTCTACTACTCAAGACCTTTTGCAACGATATACATATCGCCACACTTGTGATGGAGCAAATATTTTAAAATTGTTTCGCAAAAATATTGCTTACGTATTTATATATAGATTTTCGTTTTTTATAGCAAATTGGCGATTGCTAGATTTTTTTTAGATTTTTTGCCAGTTTTATTTAGTAATTGTCTTATTTTGTATTTTGATAAATTTTGATTATTCACAACAACAAAAAAATTGGAAACAAATTAAAACAAAATGCAATTTCTTCCAGTTCTTTCCTAAAAAGTATATTTTTAACTTGCCGATATGGGAAGTTATTGTTTTTTGGTTGATTTTCGAAATCAGAATTTTTTATGATATCTTTACGTTTCATGACCTCCTGAAGCTTTTTATACTATTTTTAGCTGGCAGTCTGTATGTATATGTGTGTGTGTGTGTGTGTGTGTGTGTGTGTGTGTGTTGTGTGTGTGTTGTGTGTGTGTGTGTGTGTGTGTGTGCGTGTGTGTGTGTGTGTGTGTGTGTGTGTGTGTGTGTGTGTGTGTGTGTGTGTGTGTGTGTGTGTGTGTGTGTGTGTGTGTGTGTGTGTGTGTGTGTGTGTGTGTGTGTGTGTGTGTGTGTGTGTGTGTGTGTGTGTGTGTGTGTGTGTGTGTGTGTGTGTGTGTGTGTGTGTGTGTGTGTGTGTGTGTGTGTGTGTGTGTGTGTGTGTGTGTGTGTGTGTGTGTGTGTGTGTGTGTGTGTGTGTGTGTGTGTGTGTGTGTGTGTGTGTGTGTGTGTGTGTGTGTGTGTGTGTATGTATATATGTATGTTTATATGTATGTATTTATGCATGTATGTATGTATGTATCGCTGTATGTAGACAAATTTTTCTCCAACCCTTTCCAACCCTTTCTAACGAAAATGGTCGCAATCGATGTATCTTGGCGTAACTTAGAGTCTAGTTCTTTTCTAGCCAAATTTAATCATTTGTTTTTTAGTGGTTTACAAAAACCTGAAAATCAGCTCTTGCAAATATCATGAGATTAAATAAAGCTACCAAGGTCATAAAACTTCCATATTGTTTGTCATCATTTCAGCTATAAGATAATAAGATTTGTATAAACAATTGCTATCTTACTTTTTGAGTTTTTTAAGAAAATGTGAAAAAAACTATGTGTTATTTTCGCTACGCAAACGCATGATATCTGGATGAAACTTTGGTATTCAAATGAGCAACAAACGCATCCAGGTTTACTTGAATATTGAAAATCTTGGTTATTTTCTAAATTTGACAAAAAGGTCACGTGGTTCGTGAGTGGATTGCTTGGTCAACTGTTTTTTAACTTCTCGATATGGGAAGTTATTGTTTTTGGGTCGATTTTTTAAATATGAATTTTTGAACGTTTCAAGACCTCCTAAAACTGCTTAGGTTATTTTTAGCTGCTAGTATGTATGTGTGTGGCGATGTGCGTGGGTATCGTCGTATGTGGACAAAAATTTGTCCAACGCTTTCTCAACAACGGATGATCCGATTTCATCGGCAAAGGTCACAATCGATGTAACTTAGGGGCGTAACTTACAGCCCAGTCCTTTTCTAACGAAATCGGCTCATTTGTTTTTCAGTGGTTTCCAAAAAACTGAAAATCAGCTCTTGCAAATATTACGAGAATAAATAACGCCATCAAGACCATTTACCTCCAATTTTGTTTGTCATCAAGTCAACAATTTATAATGATATTTGTATAAACAAGTGCTATCTCTTTTTTTGAGTTTTTTAAGAAAATTTGAAAAATAGGTGTTATTTTCGTTACGCAAACGCATCTGATCTTGATGAAACTTTTGAATTAAAATGTGCTGCAAACGCATTCGGGTTTATTTGAATATAGAAAATATGAGCTTTTTTCAAAATTTGGCAAAGGAGTCGGGGAGAATGTCTGTGGATCGTTGAACAACGGTTTTTTAAAACTTCTATAACGCTCGGTCCTGACATTCAATTTTGTTGAAACTTAGAGCATAAGGAATTCTAAGACACTAGAAATGAATGTATTCAATTGAATAGAATGAAAAATTGCTTTGAAAAGTGAAAGATCCGTAACAAAAGTTTTATCTCAATTCCGGTCGGTTCGGGGAATCGAACCGGCGTCCCTCTGATCAAAGTTTGTATGGTTAACCATTTAACCAACTCGACCAGCGACCGACCGGAATTGAGATAAAACTTTTGTTACGGATTTTTCACTTTTCAAAGCAATTTTTCATTCTATTCAATTGAATACATTCATTTCTAGTGTCTTAGAATTCTAAACTACATAATGGTTAGATCCATTGCTAAACTCTTAATAAAATCTTGAATTTACAGCATAAGGTTTTTGTGATGTTTATAGTAATTTTGCAACTTCTGGGTTTTCACTTTCGGCTATATAGCTGAGCAATTATTTTGAAAATTTACAAAAAAATGGAAAATGAACTTATAGAATTTTAATTTTAATGAACACAAAATATGTTCAAAGTATCGAGAAAAAAAAAATGCAAAAAAAAATTTTTTTGTCGCTCGCATAGTGAGCAAATGCGCATGGAAAATATAGGTTAGGGGTGTCTTTTTAAAATGATGTAACTCGGTCAATTATTGTCGGCTTTCAACAATTTTTTTAATTTTATTCATAAAAGATCATACTAAACATTATTTAAAAAATTAAAAATTGAATTTTTTATTTTTTTTTTATTAAATGTTTAATTAAATCTGTTATAATGAAAAAGCTCCGTAAAATTTTAATCCCAAAAATTTATGAAAGATAGCCCCAAGTATGCCTAATACCATTTCAAAACTAGAGGAGGCGCTATTTTACAGCTTCAAAGATATTGAATATTGAGTAATCCAACATCCGATAGATTTGATCAATTTTTAGAGTAAAAAATTAGTATACCAACAAATATCAAAAATGCCTCGCTAAATTTTGATCCAAAAAATTTATGAAAGAGAGCTCCAAGTATGCCCAATATCATATCAAAACTAGAGGAGGCACTCTTCAATAGTTTTATAGATACAAAATTTAAGGTGATCAGATCATATAACAAAATTATAAATTTTTATTTTGTAAATAGATATGTTCAACAAACAAAATTTGAAACATATGAAAATCCGTTACAATATTTTTTTTCAAACATTATTGTACACTCTCGTTGCGTTCTCTGTCACTGTCTTTCTAAATTTTGTTTAAAGCGGTTGAGTGTACATGTAAAGATTTTTTTGGAGAGATGAATATTTTTGGAATTATAAATTTGGGGTTTTAGATTGATTTCAATTTAGAAATAATTTGGTGATAATTTTGAAGCTTATAGTTTTAGTGAAAAGTGGCATTTTGGAAAACATTGGACAAATATAATAATAGAAAAGTGGCTAGTGTGTGACAGTGAAAATTGTGCTTGTGTTGCGCATTTTAAAAATCTAGGCATAAAAGCTTCGATATTGATTTTTTATATTTAAGTTGTACAAAAACAAAAACAATGGAAAAGGCTTGTTATTACAAATCTTGTCATCCATTCTTTAAAAACGGTAAGTTCAGCACTCCGTTTAAATGCCCAGAAGATGTGTCAATAATTCAATCGCACTACAAAAATCTGCAAGTTATGCCTCGGTTTTCTTCGACGAAAAATACCAACTTTAAATACGTCTGTTTCCTCTGAAAATGGTGTATCGGAATTAGAAATCTCTACTTTAAGATTTTGTGACGACGAAGAAAATATTGAATTTTTTCCAATTGAGCCTGAAATTGAGACTATGGAGTTCAATGCTCTATTGGAAATATTCCATCCTGATGAAACAGATATTGAAATCGAACTCACTAAGTTTTTGAATTATTTTAATACCGATACGTGTGAAAAAATATCCAAAATGACGCAACATGTTCGGGAGAAAGAGGCAGAATGGGTTTGTCACGAAATTTGTTCTAAAGTATTTGGAATCGACACAGTATATAAATGCGACACTACAATCTTGAAGGATGCAGAAGATTTTCAAGAAGTTTTCTCTCAGCTTCGTGAAATACATAATAGTCCTCTAACAAGTAAAACAGAAAAGCATAAAATCCTCTCCATTTTACCCAAATTGTGGTCATGTTCAGATATTGTAGACAACTTTGATGGTGTTTCTTTGTACCAGGCAGGGAGAGCAAAACAACAAATCAGTCAACCAAAAAGTAATCGACAATCACAAAAAATTCCGCTGAATACGCCGAAGTAATTTCATTTTTCAATTCAGATGGCATCTCACGATAAATGCCAGGAATTCGTGACTTTATAAAATGATTAATTGAATTCGATTAGAAAGCTACATACTATCTATCTTTCTGAGCTATCTTTCATAAATCTTTGTGATTAAAATTTAACGAGGTTCGAGTATGTTTCAAATATAAATTATCTGAAACAGAAGGAATACTAATTTTTTTACTGTAAAAGTTGATCAAATTTATCGGATGTTGTATTACTCAAAATTCAATATCTTTGAAACTATAAGAGAATGCCTCCTCTAGTTTTGATATGTTATTGGGCATACTTAGGGCTATCTTTCATAAATTTTTGGGATTAAAATTTTACGGAGCTTTTTTATTATAACAGATTTAAATAAACATTTAATAAAAACAAATAAAAAATTCAAAATTTAATTTTTTAAATAATGTTTGTAAAAAGTATGATCTTTTATGAATAAAATAAAAAAAAATTGTTGAAATCCAATAATAATTGACCGAGTTACATCATTTTAAAGATACCCCTACCCAATATTTTCCATGTGGATTTGCTCACTATGCGAGCGACAAAAAATTTTTTTTTTGCATTTTGTTTTTCTCGATCGTATACTTTGAACATATTTTGTGTTCATCAAAATTAAAAGACTCGAAGAAAATGGATTTAAATTTTCCCAGGAATCGCTCAGCTTTATCTTATTCCTTTAAATATATCACAACAACAGCCATTGACGAATCTTTGGTAAAATGTTTCAAAATGAAATATAGAACAAATTTGCTTTTGAGGTGTCTTGTATATAGTGGTCGGTGTTCATCAAACAAATGCTGACCTTTTATCTTACCGATAGGCTAGGTTGTTGACTGTTGTGTTGGAGATCATTTTTGCTATTGACATTTTAATGATATCTTCGGTCTAGACAACTTATTTTAGTTTGCAATCTGAGTGTTAGAATGTTATTAAATTTAAATATGATTACACACACACATTCAAATTTTATCTTATATATTAATACGCTAAAAAAAACTTTGCACAGCCTAAGGCTTTTTGATTCGAATTTTGATTCATTTCGAATTTTCACTGCTAACTGATATTAGTGTAACTTAGATTTTAAAGATTTTTGGGATTTTTCGGATCATAAATAAAAAAGTTATAGACGAATTAAAATGTATTTTTGAATTTAACGGCCTCCCACATACTATATGAAAATGGAATTGCCCAAGCATATATTTTTTTTCTTCACAAAAACGATAAGCAGGCTACAGACCTTCAATCAATTTGTCAATCAATTCGAAAACGAAAACAAACGAAATAAAATTTAGTGTAAAAATCCCCTAAATTTTATTTCGTTTATTTTCGTTTTCAATTGATTGACAAATTTATTGAAGGTCTGTATGTAGCCTGCTTTAAGAGAATATAAAAAAATTAATACAAAAAATTAAATTTAGTATTTTATATTTGCTTTTCAAATTTCAATTTAGTTTATGAATTGATTTAGGAGTGAATGAATATACGTAATATTTTTCGTATCATTTTAAAATTCACGTGTTTGTTAAATTTGTCAGATGAAGATAGAATTGATTCGACATGATACTAGTATGAGTGAGTTTATATTATTTTTCTTTGTTTTTTTATTATTATTATTTTTCTTTGATTTTCTTTGATTTAATTATTATGGTGTTAATGGTGAAATGAATGTTGTGAATGACGTATTATTTTTCTTTTTTTTTTTTATTATTACTAGGAGGGTACGGCGTGCTTCTCTACGCTTATAAATAAAGTTTTTGCGTAGACATTTGGTTGACGTAGAAGCAATGATTTCAAAAAGTGGTAATGAGAAATGCTAGTATATATTTTTTAATTTTTCGTTTTAAATATTTGAATGAAAAATAATCAGAACCCTAGCTGACCAGTTCGGATATATGAAAAATTAGCGACCAAATAAGTTAGAGATCAAATAAGCTTACTCGAAAACTTATGTGATCGCTGATCCGAACTGATCAGCTAGAGTTCTGATTATTTTTCACTCATATATTTAAAAAGAAAAATTAAAAATTATATGCTAGCATTTCTCATTACCACTTTTTGAAATCATTGCTTCTACGTCAACAATATGTCTACAAATAAACTTTATTTATAAGCGTAGCGAAGCACGCCGGGCCCTCCTAGTTATAATAATTTCATGTTCATTATACATTTCATTTCATACTAATAACTAATTTTATTTTTTTCTAAAAAATTAAATGAATACCATTCTTTTGACACACTTGACATTATTTTTTTGACTAACTTACAACTCCCAAGAATAATAATAAATTTTCATGTCGTACAAATAATCAATTTTATTTTTCCAATTAATTGGGTAAAAAATAAATAAAAATCTTTCTTTTGACACACTTGAAAATATTTTTTTGACAAATATATAATTCCATAATTCACAATAATAATAATAAAATTTCATGTCAAACAAATAATTAATTTTATTTCTTTCCAAAAAATTGGGTAAAAAAATAAATAAAAATCTTTCTTTTGACCCACTTGACAACATTTTTTTGACAAACCTATAATGCCATAATTCTCAATCATAATAATAAATTTCATGTCATACAAATAATTAATTTTAGATTTTAATTAATTTTAGAAAATAATTAATTTTATTTAATTTTAGAAAATAACAAATAAGATAATAGAAGCAATGACAATTTAAGCAGTTCTGTAATATGTTTAAAATGTGTCAAAAACAAATATCTTTTCAAAAATTTAGAATTAAATGGAGGAAATAGTTTACTAAATTTTTGACTATTTCCATTTAAAATTTTTAGTACTAAATAGCATGGATTGGAACACAGTCTTAATATAATTTGAGTGTTGAATATTTTAAAACTTTATTAAATATAATAAATTAAATAATGGTTGAAGAAACAATTAAAGGTTTTACTCGGACTAAAAATGGACTTTGGAGCTCGTAAGCCGCAACATTTTTGCCCGAAATCCATCATTTTTTGTCCTAGTGAAACAAATAACTATTTGTAAAATATGCCATAACAAAAATTACCATTTTTGGACAAAAAGAAATATATCGTTCTACTTTTCTTTGATTTTTCATGGAACTTTTAAAGTTCATTTGACTATAAAATTGATAGAATTTGACACTTCACTATATTCTTAGTTTCTCAATGCAACTTTAATGACATAAAAGAAAAAAATAGTTTTTGTCATCGTGTTTTTAATGGCACCAAAATAAATTTCCCTTATTTTCCAATTGCTGTCTTCATTTAGATTATTTTTCATTTTCACTCTCGAAAACGTAATGCAATTTTATATCAGCATATCAAATCCTATATGCCATTCCATTTAAGTGTTAAAAAACATATCTATCAACTAAGCATAAACTCTTGCCAAAAACAAAAATCAAACAAAATCATCAATTTTTCCAATTCAAGAGCACAAAATCATTCCATAAAAGATTAAAACTTGATGACAATCGTATATCATCGATGTTCTAATAAAATAATCTGTGTCAAACCAGAACAAAAAAAAACAAAAGCGAAATAACTACAGACAAAAAAAATCTGCTTTTCAACAAAGACTTTTTTCTTACATTTCAATTTCTTTGACAATCGAAGAATGTACAGAAAATTTCACAAAAAAATAAATTATCGAATACAAGATAATTTTGTGCTGAACTTGTGTATCTATCCTCTGATATTTTATTGACAGTTCTCTTTTCATGCAGTTTTTTTCTTAACTTTGGGTGCAAGTGTGATATCCGGATTTTGCTAAATTTTATTCTTAAAAAATTGTTTTTTCTATTTGGAAAATTGTTGCATTGGTTGATATCGGAAAAATGTTGTGGATTTCTAAGCTGGATTTATTTATTTTGTGTAACATTTCATTCATTTTTGTTTTAACTCGTGACAAGTACCAAAACTCAACGAACACTATCCATCAAGTATGTCATAATTAGTTTCATCATAAAAGAGAAAGTTGGCTTAACATAAAGAATCGATTTGACTGATTCTCAATTATAAAAAACCACAAATACGAAAATAGTTTCACACCGATTCGAAATAAAATCTTACAAAGGCGAGACATTAATTCAAAAGAAACAAAACTAGAAAGATTTGAATTATGAAAAGCAATTTGAATTCAATAAAATGAAATTAAAGTTAATATAAAGAATTAAAACTTTTCTTTTGTAATCGTAATCGTAAATTTATTTTATTTCTTGTAATTTGACAATATACGTTGTTTTGTCTACGGACGTTTTTCTGTTTATTAATGAGTTATTTATTTCTTAATCGTATTAAAAGTAAATTGATGTTTGTAATAAAAGTTTATGGATGCATTGAAAGTTTGATGTATTATTTGATGGGATGATAAATGCTTTTTTATATTTCTTTTACGGGTTTTAGGAGGATAATCGCTCATCCAGTTCGGTTTTAAATAAGAATTAAATTATTTCAGAAAAATGGCTCATAGAAACCTTCCGACTCCAAAAAAATATCAACTGTCTCCTTAGGTTACCTCATTTTTAAATCATATACATACATAATTTAATTTTTGTTTTGGGTCCAT
Organism: Diogma glabrata; assembly: GCA_963693315.1. Taxonomy (NCBI): domain Eukaryota; kingdom Metazoa; phylum Arthropoda; class Insecta; order Diptera; family Cylindrotomidae; genus Diogma; species Diogma glabrata. Next base: position 15,525,147 of record OY856187.1, on the reverse strand, counting down.
TTGGTCCAATCAATGAAAATTAATTCTCGATGATTTTAAGTGTTGTTGAGTTTGATTTTTATTTGATTAGAGGTTTATTTTTCGACTTAACTACACAATAATTTGTGAGTATAAAACTCGAATTGATTGGATTACATAATGATTTGTTATTTAAACAGTAATTAGGGGGAAGTGGGGATGGTATAAACAGTTTGTACTTAAAGCTCAATAACTTTAAAACCATAAAACATTTTTACTTAAAAACTGTTTCATTGTAAAATTTCATATCTTCACTACATAAAACTATTTTTTTTACTTACGTAACTAAACATTAGCGGGTAGCGAAATCCGAAATTCGACGTCCACGCCGTGCTGCCTGGGTAATGCTGACAGAATTAGGTTGGTGTATTGGAGACAAGCAGAGTAAAAACTGCTTAGTCAATGATGCTGCATCACGGCGAATTGGCGCTCTACAACCAATGCGACTCAAGCGTCTGTTCTCCATGTCAGGGGCGGCTTGGAGCGGGCGTCTGTCTTGAATCAAGCGGCTCGCTATATAAACGTGTAAAAAGGTTGTTTCTGGTGACTTTAATATGCAGAACGGACCCATTCACGACAATTTGGGTTGGGCCTAAGGTTAACACCCTAACCCCGAAAAAAAACTAATATGTTAAATTTGGTTATCAGAAACAGAAAAACAGACCCGGAAACAACAACAGAATTCTACCTGGACGTGAAAAAGGACCAGACTACCGAATCGGAACGTGGAACGTGCGCAGCCTGAGCGCTCCTGATGCTCTTATAAGTCTAGAAACAGAGGCTGAGAGGTATAGGATGGATATTATTGCTCTACAAGAAATTAGACAGCCGATAATCGGAAAACAAGATTTGGATAGTCACTCTCTATACTGTAGTGGTCATCCTTCTCGAAGAGAATTTGGAACTGGCTTTCTTGTTGGTGCACGCATACAAGAAGCCGTGATGAAATTCATCCCGGTCAGTGAGAGGATCTGCTACCTACGTGTACGCGGTACATATAACAATATTTCTCTTATTGCCGTGCATGCACCAACTGAAGCTAAGACCGTCGACGAGAAGGATAATTTCTACATGGCACTGGAAGAGGTTATGAAACAAACACCAACACGCGACTTCATTATGGTTCTTGGTGACTTTAATGGACAGGTTGGAAAAAATATCTCTTATGGAAATGTGGTGGGTCCCAACAGCCTGCATTTGAATTCGAATGATAATGGTGAGAGAATGACTGAGTTTGCATTATCAAATAATTTGAGAATTGCCAGTACGTTCTTTCCGCATCGATCGATTCATAAGCAGACTTGGGTCTCACCGAATGGAAATACTCGAAATCAAATTGATCACGTTCTAGTAACAACACGTTTCTTTTCGAGCGTTCTGGATGTGCGATCCTTTAGAGGTGCATACATTGGAAGTGACCACTTCCTTGTATGTGCAACGATAAGGTTCCACTTCCCAAATCCAGGCATTCCAAAATTCAATCAACGGAAACGTTTTAACATCTCATCATTAAAGAATGCTGAAACAGAAGAGAGATATCAAATCCATATTGCCGAAACACTGGAGAAATCAGAAACCATTAATGGAGACGTCGATAAGTCATGGTATTTGCTCAAAGATGCTGTTTTAAGCGCTGCTGAGGGAATACTTGGACGACCACAGAACCACTCCCAGAAGCCATGGATGGATCAAGCATGCCTTGATGCTATTCAACACAAAAGAGATTGCTATCTGAAGTGTCTACAAGGACGCAACACCAGGTCCACGAAGGAGAATTATAAACTGGCAAGACAAGCCGTTACAAAGCTATGTAGACGAACGAAGAGAAAATGGTGGAAGAGACAGTGTGAGGAGATTGAAAGCTTCAATAAGGAACATCAATCGCGTAACTTCTTTCAACAGGTTAAAACCTTAAAGAAGGGCTCTCAAACTAGATCGACTGCTATTCAAAACGAAGATGGGGAGCTACAAGTAGACCTTAAAAATATTTTAGATACTTGGGCCGCTTATTTTGAGAATTGTTGTGCTACATATTAAACTATGTAGCAAATAACTCAAAACTTCAAAATTGTTTCTTATTCGTTTAAATTAAAGACTTACTTACTACTTCATATTTTGAAATTAAAAATTATTCACACGAGCAAAATTATTTCGAAATAGTAAAAATAATACCTTAATTTACTTAAAATATTTAAAGTAAAGAAATGATTACTATTGCTATTTTGACAAATTTTAAATTGTAATAATTAATTTACTGTTTATTGTAATAATTCATCAACAAATTTGTCAACTTAACAAAAAACAAACAAATATCCAATCAATTAATTTTAATAGTTAGAGTTAGTTTTTCCAGTAAAGTACCCGACAAACAATTTCACTATTTGTAGCCATAAAAATACCGAAATGTTACCGGTGACTGTTGTCGGGCACAAATGGTAACGTAACTGTTTTGTTAACGTATTTTGGTCAGACAATGGGCGGTAACGGTTGCCGAACGAGGACCGTGTCGGTTACATTTCAGTCTTCGTATGATTACTATTTCAGTTTCTTTTCAGTTGATTTTAGTAATTTAAGCGGCACAATTAGAGTCATATTCCACGTGTAAGATGGCATTTATGTCGGTTACATTTTGGTTATTTTTGGTAATTTGATGGACACAATTGCGGTTATATTTCAGATAGATGATGTTTGTGTCGGTTACATTTTGGTAATTTTTAGTCATCTTACGGACACAATTACGGGTATATTTCAGTTATTAGGTGGTGTTTGTGTCGATTACATGTTTGTTACATTTCGATTGTTTTTAGTCATTTGACGAACATAATTAAAGTAACTTTTCAGTCGTGGTTTTGATGAATATAAAACACTAAAAATCTTTTAATATTTATTTATATTTTTGAGTGTTTTAATACATACATTATTTTTCATATTAAAATATTTAATATTTTTTTAAAACTCCTAATTAAATAATACTAATATTATATCTGAAAAAATAAAATAATAAATTGATTTAGTTTAAATTAAATAAAATTATAATTATTTTATCTCAAAATACTTTTGAAATGATTTTATAAATTATTATTTAAAAATAAACTGAAAAATTTATGAGAACTAAGACTTACTTACCAATAATAATTAAAACCACTTTGTTTTGACAGATTTTTGAATTATTTGTTTAACACAGAAGCGCTAACAGAACAAAAGTAACTAAATTTTATACGTAGATCCTTTTTTCTTATCTATTTATGAAATTATAACAAATGATCGGGCTTATTTCGACAATTTTCGCCGCAACGAAGAATGTTTGAACAGTTAAAAATGTGATTGTGTTTTTTATTTTTAATGTCGGGAAATATTCGGGCGAATTTCGATAATTTTCGCTGTTTGCAAACGAGAATTTAAGCAAAGTTTAATAAGTGTTGGTGTTTTTTAAACTGTTTTTATTTTGTTTTGTGTCGTAATTCGTCTTCGTCATATCTACAGACAAAACTTTTATTTTCGGCGGTTACATTCAGACTGTAGAAGTACTGCTGGTTACAATATGTTTGTCGGGGTAGACAGTCAACAGTTAAACAGTCCGTTAGTATATTTTTAGAGTAAGTCAATCAGTTAGTGTAGTCAGTCGAATTAATTATTTTTACAGGCAAAACAGATTTTCTCAACTTAAGTGACCAGCAACAAGTCGGGCGACGAGCTAAGCTTATTCGTGCGTCAAAGGTACATGTAGAAGAACCCACCAGAGAGGAATTCGATGCGGCGCTGTTAAAATTAAAATGCAATAAAGCACCTGGTATCGACGATATAACATCCGAAATGATTGTACATGGTGGCGAAACTCTATCCTTAAGATTGTTTGAACTTGTTCAAATGATCTGGAGGACTGAAACCATGCCACAGGACTGGAACACAGCTATGCTGATACCAATCCATAAAAAAGGTAATCGCCTACAATGTGCAAACTACAGAGGAATCGCCCTCCTCTGCACAGCATATAAGATCTTTTCCTACATTTTGCTATCCAAAATCAATCCTTTTGCTGAACAACTGTTTGGAGAATATCAGTGTGGTTTCCGGCGGGGCCGAGGTACCACCGACGCACTTTTCTCGATAAGGATGATTTTGGAAAAGTGTCGAGAGTTCAACATACCTGTGCACCAACTTTTCATTGATTTCAGGCAGGCCTACGACTCTCTCGAACGAGAGACTCTATGGTCTGCTCTGGTGTCAATGGGAATTCCTGGTAAACTGGTATCACTATGCAAAATGACAGTACAGAACTCTCAATGCTGTGTACGAGTAGAGAACGAAATATCAAAGCTTTTTAAAGTCGACTCCGGTTTAAGACAAGGTGATGCTATCTCTCCTATACTTTTTAATCTAGCCTTGGAATATGTGTGCCGTCAAAAGAAACTACCGACTAATAACAATATCTTGTCAATAAACTCAGTACAGATGATTGCTTACGCTGATGATGTTGTCATCCTCGGCCGAAGTGAAGCTGTTATGAGTGAGACTTTCAAGTCGCTTGAGAGTGGTGCTAGGAAAATTGGTCTGCAAATTAACTACAATAAAACCAAACATATGAATGTTTCAAGAGAGTCTGAGAAGAAAGATTTGATGTGCGGCGATGAACGAATTGAGGGAGTTGAATCTTTTAAATATTTGGGATCAATTCTTGACTCAAACAACAGCATACTTACAGATGTTAAAGCTCGAATCGCTGCAGGTAATCGAACTTTCTACTCAATTAAACCTCTCCTTGGATCACCGTATGTATCAACTAACACCAAGCTCAAGTTATACAAGACATTGATTAGACCGGTTGTGATGTATGGGTCACAAACGTGGACCCTTACACAAAATGACGAATCGCATTTATCTGTATTTGAGCGTAAGATCCTACGCTACATTTTTGGTCCACTTAAGACAGACGATGGAGAGTATAGAACCCGGTATAACTTTGAGATCAGAGACCTTCTTGAGGGTCCTGATATAATAGGTTGTATCCGTTCTAATAGGATTGCTTGGTTTGGGCATGTTCTACGAGCCGATTCACAGTCTGGAATGATTAGAAAAATGTACGTTAGTACCCCAGGGAGTGGTAGACCGCGAGGAAGACCACGACTACAATGGGAGACTGACGTAATAAACGACCTTAAAAAAATCGGCTGCCATGGTAATTATGTCGTTGTTGCGAATGACCGTGGTGAATATTCAAAGCTGATTAACCTGGCAACGCTCCTACACGGAGCATGAACGCCTTAAAAAAAAAAAACAAAAAAAAAAACTAAACATTAAGTATAAAATTTTGAATTTCAAAAAATTTATGTTTCTCGTTTAAAGTATCCCCACTGGTGGGGCACTTATAAACAATGAGCATTTTTGTATGGGGCACATATAAACACCCAAAAAACACCACAATAAAATTCATAAAGTACCTTTTTTAAAATTTTTTATAATTTATTGTGCTTCAAACAATATATATAAGCATATAACATATATATTTCTTTAAAAAAAAACAACATTTTTCGATTGTTGTAAAACCTCAATAAATTCAGGTAGAAAATTATAAAGAAAAAAGCAAAAATTCAATCTCATCTTATGTTTAAGTTTTGCAAATCAATATCAAAAGTGAAACGGGAAACCACACGTATACCATATAGCCATACCATACGGCACATATAAACGCGTTTATACTATCCCAATTTTTTTGTTTATATGTGCCCCACGTGGCGATTTTAGGGTTATGTTTTGAAAAAAATATTCCAAGATCTAAAATTTGGCTAAAACAAAGAAATATTATGTTTCTTGAATATTTCAGCTATCAAAACATGTCGGAATATTTTTAAACATATGATGGTAAAAAAAGTTATTCGAGTTTTACAAAAAAAAAAAAATATTTACTTTTGTGTTGCTAAAACATCTATTCACCAATAACTTTTGAACAAGACTGACTTCAGCTGTCAAATTCTCCTGTTGTGTGTAGTCGATCGAAACGACATCTGTGATATTTTTGCCGAATTTTTTGATTGATGTTTTGTGAGGGAAATTAAAACTGTTTACAGTTGCCCCATGTTTATACTATCCCCACTTCCCCCTACGTGTCTTTATTGGAATTGATGAGTAGTTTTGTATCATGTTACATACGAATCCGTTTGATTCAACCCCTTTGATTTGTTTATTGTAATGTATTGGTTGAACACCAAAATTAGTCTCTTTTACTTGTTAGGAATTGCATATTGTAGCTTGTAGAAATTGGGCCTATTATAAGTCAAATCAGCCGCTTTTTCGTTCGGCAAGCTCCGAAAAATGCCGATTGCCCGGGATCTTGTAAAATTTCTTTTTTTGGCTATGGGGGTTGGAAATTTGATTTAAAACACGAGGGTAACCTTGTCCGTCAATCATTTATCTGCTATTGACTAGTCCGCAGGGCCGGCGCTTCCATGGAACAGTACGAACAGTTTGACGGGGCGCTAAAATTGGAGGGCGCCAAAACCCAATTAATAGAAATAAATACAAAATAATAAAATAAATATTTTAATTACCGAAATTTATTACCAAAAATATTTTTTTCACTGTGTAAAAATTCTTATATTTTTTTTTTTGTAAAATTTCTTTCAATGCAATCTTTGGCATTCAGGGGTGGGTCAGACAGGTTATACGACAAAAATAATGGTAATTTTCTCAAATTAGTAGAAGCAATTGCTGAATTTGACAATGTTCTTTCAGAACCCTACGGCGGATAACTAATAATTACACGCAAAACAAATATTTCCATAAAAGCATTCAGAATGAACTAATTTCAATCGTGTCTAAAGTTATTCAAAATAAAATCGATGGATAAAAGGTGCAAAATATTTTTCGATAATTGTTGATTGTACTCCAGATCAGAGCCGCAATGAACAATTATCACTTATTGTTAGATTGATAACTCTAACAATAAGTGATAATTGTTCATTGCGGCTAACAAACATGAAATTAAGGAGCTTTTTATGGGTTTTTTAAAAGCTACAGATACGACGGGTAAGGGCTTAACGAATTTAGTTTTAGACTAGCTTCTCTAAAATTCTCAATTAGTGATTGCAGGGTGCAAGGCTATGATAATGGCTCAAATATGAAGGAAAAAAACATTGGAATGCAAGCTCAAATTAAACAAATAGAACCTCGAGCATTTTTTGTGCCTTGCGCATCACATTCAGCTAACCTAGTCCTTCTGGATTCAGTTCAATGCTCATTTCAAGCTGTAAATTTTTTTGATACTGTCCAATGTTTATATGTTTTTTTTTCTAGTTCTGTTTCAAGATGGGACATTTTGAAACAGAATGTGAAAACATTGACTCTCAAGCCACTCTGCACGACAAGATGGGAAAGCCGCATAGAAGCTTTAAAACCCTTAATGTGTAGTTTAGGTAATATTTATGACGCTTTACTTCAAATAGGAAGTGACAAGGATAAGGACGGAATAACAAGAAATAACAAGAAATTCAATTTGTATTTATTTGTTCATTAATTATTTGGTATAATATTCTTGATAAAATTAATATATTTAGCAAATATTTACAAAGTCCTGCTATTTGTTTAACGACGGTAGTACATTTGTTAGAGGGCAGTTTTTGACGAACTTACGAAATGAGGAAAAATTTCAGGGGTTTATCTTGCAAGCTAAAGAAATAACTTTAAAATTAGATGTTCCACTAAATTTCCCGGATGCTCCAAAGCGCCCTAGTCGAAAACCTCAACTTTTTTCGTACGAAGGTAGAGACGAAATTATATCAAATCCTGAACAAAAATTTGAAGTTGAATTTTATTTTCAAATCCTTGATCAGGCGATTCAATCTGTTAGCGAACGGTTTGATCAAATTTCGGAACACAATAATATTTTCAAATGTTTGCATAATATTTCTGTGGCTTCATTAAATGCTTTTGATCTTTTAAATAATTGCCCTAGAAAAGCATTCAACTTTCAATTCAAAGTCTGATATAGTAGGTCTAGATTTATGGGACGAAATTAAAACATTCCAAAGTATAGTTTCAGGAACTTTAAGCCCTATAGAATCATTAGATTTTGTATCTGAAAAGAAACTCAACTTTGAATTTTATTGACAATACCAGTCACAGTAGCTTCCGGGGAACGTAGCTTTTCTAAATTAAAAATTATTAAAAATTATTTACGTAGTACAATAGGACAAGAAAGACTGGTAGATTTAGCTAGAATATCTATAGAAAGTGAATTTCTGAGCAACTTGGATTATAGTGACTTGATAGACGACTTTGCAAGAATCAAAGCGCGTAAAATAAAATTTAATTAACAAATAGTATATTAAGAAACTAGTTTCATAATCGACGATTTTATCGCACGCAATCTGTTTAGAAAACGACCCGCGCAGCGGGGAGTTTTCTAAAGGATAAGTGCGATAAAACGTCTTATGAAACGAGTTTTTTATACTATTTTTTCTATTTTGCATTTTTTGTCTTGAAATTTTAAAAAACATTTTTTATGTTTTAATGTTTTAAAGAAAATTTCTAAAAATTTCAATTCAAAATAGTAAGCTCTGCGTTTCATCATATTTCTATATATTTTTTTGTTGCAAAACTAGCTTTCATAAAATGTGTATTTTATTAAAATATAGTCAATTTGATATTTTGTTATTATTACTAATTATTTAAATTAATTAAAATATTTTTAACACTAATTTAGATTATTTTTTAATAATAAGATTAAGTAATAAGAATAATTTTATTTATATAATTATTCGTTTTAACTTTCACTGACGTTTGTATGACCAATGTGACCAACCTTGAAAAACAAAACTTTGCGTATCTTAATGAAGGCCATTTCGATACGCATTTGGGTATCGAAATGACTTTATTTTAGACGCAAAATAGAAAAAATATTTTACAATTTAAAAATACACGCTTGAATTTTATTGCTATTTATCCATTTTTTTTTTAATTTTTTGTTATTGAAATTCGTACGCTGTATTAGTAAGTACGATAGCAATATTAAATCTTTATTTATTTTTTTTAAATATATTTTTAATACTAATTTTTTGTTATTGAAATTCGTACGCTGGATTAGAAGATAACAATATTTAATCTTTTATTTATTTTTTTAATGTTTATTTTTGAGGACTATACCTACGTGGGATAACTCGTTAAAAAAATGCATTGCATATCCTACCTTTTGGGCGATGTGGAAACGGATTATTTACGACAAATAGATTTTTTGAGGGTGACATTTTTGAAAACTGCACCAGGTGCCAAAATCGCTAACGCAGGCGCTGCTAGTCCGACAACCCAAACATACAAAATGCCAGTTGTCGGACTCGGGAATAACAGACACATTTTGGTCGGACAAGCTTGCTCTTGTTCTAAAACAAATTTCCTACCCCAAAAAATATGGTAGCAAATTTACAAGATCGCGGGCAGTCGGCATTTTTCGAAGCTTGCCGAACAAACAAGCGGCCGATTTGAGGAAAATCGCAGAACAAAAGTTTTCGGGCTCGTCAATGACAGGCGCCTCACGAAGTATAAAATATGTGGTAATCATCACATGAAATAGGCTTGGGCCCAGGGACTATAAATGTATTATTTTTATGCAACTTCTCGAACTTTAGACGGGTTATTTTCACCTTTTCGAACACAATTTCGGATATCCAATTCATATTCATCCGTTGCATTTTTTTCAGCCACCGATTTTATTTTTTTTAGTAACTGGAATCGTTACGATTTCACTATCTTCGAAGCCGTTTTTCAATACAAATACGCTCATATTTAAAAACACAAAAATATGTTAATAAAAAAAATTTTGAAATTTGTTTGGATTATTTGATTGACTTTAAAAATTGTTGCTAGTTAAACTTCTTAACACACAAAACTTAATAAAAGGCAACGAAAACTTAGCACTGTTAGAATAAAAAACACAAATTTTAAAAATAAATTAATTTAACAAATTAAATATGAACAATTCAATATACATATAAAGAATACATATTTTCTTGTGCCACAATAACGCTACTGATTTTAATTAAAATTTACATAAGGTTCTTCATTTAATTAAAATTGATTATATAAATTTCGTCTGACCAAATAAAATGGTCAAGTTTAAATAACAAGATTTTTCAGTATTTTCTTTCTTCTATTGTCTCTTTCATCGTATGTAAATTAATAATTTCTCCTTCTATATACCATCTGACCAAACAACTTTTAAAAAACCAAAGAAATTAGAACAGCTGTATTACATCTACATGTAATACTACGAATAAGCTTCACAAACAAAAAAATGTTCTTCATTTATGCAGAGAAAAAACATCTACCTATTTTGTAACGGTACTATGATCATCGTATTTGTCATGAAAAGAAAACCGTTTTGATCGTAGCTTGTTTACAAATATTTTACTCATTCAGAGGCTTTGAGGATGGTCAAGTGCTACGGCTAGGCTCAGAGGATTGTCGTGGATAGTTTTCAAAGCATGAATGAGTCTGTAATTGACCAAAAGGAAGGGGAAAAGGAAGGAAATTAGGGAAAAAAGGAAGTCAAGGAAACCACATTGAAAAGAGCCATCATGAAACCTACCTGCATTACATCATCCCCGTTGATTTATTTAGAACTTCATTTTAAAATATATTCACGTCTTGAGAAAAAGAAATCCACAGTAAGTACATGATATGCGAACGGAAAATTTAATTTTTTTTTTTCTGACTAATCAAAACCCATAAAATGCAATTTTTCAAGAGGAAAATACAATACAAATAAAAATAATAATTTTTACCACCGTTAGTATTTATTTTTTTAACTGCGTTCAATATATAAAAAAAACAAATGATCATCAACTAAACTATCTAGATAATTGAAATTTCGTTATTTAAAAAAAAAATTTTTAAAGTTAGTGTTTCAAGTTTTCAATTAAATGGAACTATTCATTATCATAAAATTAAATTTAAGTTTAACTTAACTTACCCGCCACCAACATTAATTCCTAAGTTAATCCTTAACAAGGTTGAAGATGATGATGAATGTTGAATGATGTGATGTAACAGTTGTACAACCAATTTTATGTATGATATCTCGATTTGGGTGTAAATTCTTTCTTATATGAGTATTTTGTAATATTATTGCAACGGTAACATTATTTATTTTTGTTGTAATTAAATTAATCCAATAATTAAATGCAACAGTTTCTTTGCCTATGTAATTTTTTCCTTATATTACTTAAAAATTAAATTCACAATTTTTTTATTTTAATTTTTAAAAAACTTTTCTAAATCTTAATTTTCACACAATTTATCAGGCACTACGAGTATAATATTAAATATCAATATTTTTTTCCAACTTCAATTATAACTCTAATTATAACCAAACTTAAATTATAACCTTTTTTTTCACTCAATTCAATTTATTTATTTCAATTTATTTCAATTTCAATTTATTTAATTTATACATTTATTTTATAAACATATAGATCGATTTTAAAAAAAAGAGCACCGTATCCGACGTTAATCACAGACTAATCCCATTTTTAAATTTTGATTTCGCTTTTATTGCCAATCAAAGTAACAAACTTGTATTATATTTTCCCAAAAAAAAATTAAAAAAAAAAAATTTAAGAAAAAATTTTCCGTTCGCTTACCAGACGAGTATTCAGACATACCAAAATGGTTTAACTAGAATTTTTTTAAATTATTCTCAAGTCTATGTAGGAACGTTACAATTTCTAATTGACATTGTGACGTGATCATCTAAAAAAAAACCCTGAGAAAAAAATGTTAAAATATTATTGATATATATAAATGCTTTTTTGTACGAGTAAACCGTAAATGCACTTTTACGATTCAAAAATTATGCGTAATGCATGGTTTTGTTCCTATAGATATAAAAATGCTTAAAATTGAAATAACAATGCCTAAAATTATTATTATTACTATTATTTCAAAAAACTAGGTAGATAAAATAATTTTTTAAAAAAATGTTTTACTATTTTGTGTAAATATATTATATGTCTTACTCAGAATCTTACTCGTACAAAGAATCTTGTATGAAACTCGGGCATAAAGTATCTTTTTGTCTTCCGAGTGTTTGTTACTCTCGGCTAGCGTCTCGAGCAACAATTTCACTTTTAAGCGGAAAAGACATACTTTACGCCCTTAATACAAAAATAGCTATTGTCTGTTTCATTTTGATAGGCCGGAATTGAATGAAATTGGCAAATTATAAGCTAATTTCTTTATGTATGAATATTCTAACTTTTAGATAAATATTCCAAATAGTCAGTCGTTACAAGCTATAACGAAGAAATTGATAAAAAATTGGTATAAAAATTGATGTAAGCAAAAAATTGAACGAGCAAGAACATCCTAAAACAAAGAAGCTGTCGCATGGAGAGTATGATAGATTATGAATTATTTTTCGTACTAAAGACTATGAAATTAGAAAAATCGATATATTTACCGATTAATTTTATTACGATTTCCAAACTTTAAAAGAAAAACTAAATGTAGTGAATAACATATCTCGTCTACCAATGCTAAAAAGTGATTTTTTTATGAAAATGCTTCATATTTTATGTTTCAATAGCCCTTGCTGGCTTGCTGATGCCCATTGTCTTATACCTTGGGGGAAGGTTCTGAACTTTCAGTCAGAATATTAAGAGGAAGAATGTGATGCACCGAAAAACGAGAGAAGATCAAAAATTATCCGCCAGAAGTTTTTCATAAGCATAAATAGATCAAACCCTCAGTACATAACAGATGGCAATAACATGATGGGCATCCCCATCTTTTTTGAACGCTTGTTTGAATTGAACATTATGTGCATGGTGCACGAATCTATGAACATATCGTGCTCTTTTTTATCTACATAATTTTTAATTTTTTTTTAAATTTTAACAATTTTTTTAACGTCATTTGTTTGAATTTAAGTTTTTTAAATCATGTAAACACGTATACAAAATCTGCAAAAAACTTTCAGCCATAGGTACATTAATATTTTATGTATGAACTTTATGTCTACGATTTTCTAAAACGATATTTTTCCTAGAGTTCTAGATCTTCTTTTCACTTCTTGGTAACGTCATAACGACAAATGAAGATTGTAGTCGTATTTTTGAGTTGAAAATGAATATGCATGAGTGTGATTGCCTTTTTAAATGAGGCGTCACTTTTTCCGCCATTTTTTTAACGATACAATTTAAATGAAAGAAAATAAGAAATCAAAAAATTTAAATATTTGGTTTAACAATAAGAAATATTATTAATTTTCCACAATTTTCTTAGTTTTATAAAAAAATAAACTTAAACATTAGTAAACCGATATAAAAAATGATAAACAAAAAATATTAAATAAATATAATAATTTTTTTGAATCACTAAAATTTAATGTGAAAACATTACCTTCACAAATTTTTTCGCACATAACTTTAGATGAAAATAAAATAAAATTCATCAATTTATTGTTACAAAAGTCATATAACATATTAACTCATAAAAAGTTAAATGAAACCAGCCATTTTAGAAAATGTTTAACTACTTTTTCACTCTCCATTTTTTTATTCTTTGTTTATTATTCTTATAATTAAATAAATTTCGTTTCGATTCGTTTATTATTCGTGAAACATGCGACATACACACGGTATGGTGCACATCATGAGCATGGCAGGAACTTTTTTTTTTTAAATAAAAGGTGTTTTGTTATAGGGTTTAGAATATGTATCACAACAACACATAAATATCTTTTAAGACCTATGTCCAAATCTAGGTTCTACAACAACCTGCGCTTCAAGGTATTGATGAACGCTTTTTTCAAACCTCTGCGTGCGGATTGAAGCTACGGTACCCGAGGGTTCCGACTATGAGTTCCGGCAAACTATTCCATTTGTATGCAGTTCGGACAAAGAAGTCCATCTGTGATCTGCCAGTATGCAAGCGTGGGATCTCGACCGTTTGACTGGTTGCGGTAGGCAAGAATAAGTTTGAGGCATGATGCTGCTGATCTCATCCGAGCACTGTTGATGACGATATTTGTAAAAAACAACGAGGTCAGCAACATTCGACGATGTTGTAGGGAATCAAGTTTTGATGTCAAAGCTCGATCACTCACAATTCGTATAGCTCGCTGTTGAACAGAGTCCAAGAGAGCCAAGGTGGAAACAGAAGCAGTACCCCAAACTTGGCAACACTTCCCCATATAGGGAGAAATATAGGACTTATAAACATGGAGCAATTGGTATGGAGTGAAAAATTTTTTGCATCTATTTAGGAAGCCGAGTTTTTTAAACATGCTTTTTGCCATCGCCATTACATGATCGTTCCAGAGTAGGTCATTTAAAACTGTCACACCCAATAAACGAATGTTTTTACATTCACCCATTTGTTTATTATGCACAATTTTGTGCTCATGGATTTTTTAACATGCAAAATTAATGTACATTGCACGAACTTTTTTCAAAATTGTTTTATGCGATATGTCAACGCTAATTTGAAGGTAAGGAAAATAATAAAATTGACCGATTTTATACTTCTTTGAAACGATTTTAAAACTACTTATACAAATAGGATGCAGTATTTTCTTGTATAACGAGCATAATTCAGATCTCACATTATTAATGAATTTCTGCAAAACATCCCTATATACAATCATCCCTAATACTAACAATATTACTGTTTCTATTGTTTTACTTTAATTTCTTTCCCATGTTGATATTAATCACACGAAATTGAATTTTTTGTTCCAAAAATACTATTTTAATCCATTTAGTCTCCAATCCTTACAAAAATCCATAAATTCTTACAATGTAATGAATAGTTTATTCTTTTGTCCCAGTTATCTCTCTTCGATGCTTTAACCAAAATGAAAACAGATCACTTGATTTTCCATTTTAAATTTCTTTTGAAATTATATCGAAAATAGCAAATTTTAAATATTTAAAAATAAAATAGATTAAAGTAGGATAAAGGAAAAACAATTTTACATAGGAAAAAATAGATAAATAATAAAATAGGAGCAAAGGAAATGGTTTGATTAATGTTTTATTCGTTTTTTATGTTTAACGTTTTTGATTCGGAATGTTTTCTAGTTTCTCCCTACGAAAACGAATTTTTCACTGTTAAGAAAGATTAATTATGATTTTTATTTTTTTCTTTCTAATAAATACATTTGTTGTGTAAAATATTTCAACAATAAACAATAAAATAAACAAATTATTCAAAGTTGTAACAATTTATTGTTGGAAAAATTGGTTGATGTAATCAGACTACAAACAAAAGTAACGAAATTGAATGTAGGTACATATTTGGAAATAAAATTCCTTTTCCAATCAAATATCCAAAAAAAAGAAATCTTTTCTAATTCTTAACAAATCTCTTCTAATCGTACACTTATAATTACTTTTTTTGTTATTATTATTTATTATTTTTACCTCATTTCCAATTCTTTTATTGACCACAAAGAAAAGAAAAAGAAAACTTACAGAATAAAGATAATATGAAAATGAAATGATTTTATTATTATTTTTTATCTCAATTCAATTCAGCCTAGCTCAGTTCAGTTGAGTTTATTTTCATTTATTAATCATTAAAAAGACCTAAGGCGTCTCAATAAATTATTCATTTCTTGAAATCATAATAGAAAAAAAAAATGTAATACGATAAATAAATAAAAAGAAGAAGAAATATATTCTTCAGACCACGAAAAATGAGTTAAGAAAAAACGAAGAAATGATTTTCATTGAATTTTTTATATATAAACATGAAAAAGTAAGATTGAAGATTTGGAATCGTTTATGGTTCTATTTCTTAGATTTTATTTTTTTATTTGTTCCTTTATGTTATTGATGATATAATTTTAGGAATCGATCGTAAGTGATTTAATTCTCTTTGATGTATTGATTTGATTTGAGTTGTTAATTAATTTATTGTGCTTAGAGAGTGAAGAGATTTGATTGATGAATAATCTTGCATGAAACAAAATTTTTATAAATTTTTTTTGGATTTTATTTCTCAATTTACGAAAAAAAGGACTGTAAAATGTTGAATATATATCGCAATATGTTGAACTTGAATATATGATTTTATAATCACTAAGTGTACCCAAGAGCTCGACAAACGCTTTAGTTTTGTATGTATAAATAAACGACGACTTGTTTAAAAATAAACACAAACGTATTAGCATGCATATAGGCTCTAAATTATTGAGAATATCATCTTGGCAAAGTTGATGAATTTAGCTTGTCTGATTATCGTTGGAACTTTTTAGTATTTAGTACAAATTTATTTAAAAAAAACTGTCCTGAATGTGCCACAGTTTTTAAACCAATATAACGTATAGTCATGAGTTTGAATTAGATGTCGTGAAACGTGATCGTGAGCTTGGATCATATTTTAAAACTATATTTGGACTTTACATGTTCATGTTTGTCTGTATCTTTAATTTATTCTTCATGGTAAGAAATAGTTTTAATAAAATTAAGTAAACCATCTCAATTTTTACAAAAAGAACCAGTTGCAGTTGGTTATATAATAGTTACGGCGATTTAATAAGAAATAATAAAAGAACATATATTTTTATATTTAATAATTTATATTTAATAATTACAATTAATAAATCACATCAGCTCTGTAATGCGCTTAACCAACTCTCTGTATCTATTTTATTGCAAAGCAAAACCTTGGAACAAAAATAATGTTTTAACATCAGCTTACTACGATCAATAATAATTAAGAATAAATCAATGGGCTACTGAGTTTACATATTACGTTAACATTTTGGCAATAGATAGTATCGACTACAACTCGGCCGTCCTGACATTTTAATCGTCCCGATTAAATTACTCAATTTTTATTTCAAATCAATTAAAGTAATAATCAATACAGCTCAGTTGTTAAAATGATTATTTTGAATAATATAATCGTTACAATAAATTTAATAAATTTTAACAAATTGTTTTTTGTATAACTATAATATACTAATTTCCTATTAATTAATAATAAAATAAATTCATAAAACAAATTTCAAACATTTACTGCAATATAGTATTAAACGGCTTGATTAATAAAATTTAAATAACAATTATTTAAAAAAACCCATTTATTTATAACTTTTCGGTTTTAGATCAATCGGAGAATAATATTATTTTATTTAAAATAATTGTTTAAGATGATAATAATTTCAAGTACTTAATAGGATACTTATACACAAGGAACAATAATTGTAATAATAACCAGAATAATATGAATAACTGGAATAATAAATAAAATACATATATGAATAATTTAATAAGAATAATAGGAATAATTGAAATAACTGTGTTAATTCGGATACTTTGAATAATAACTTCAATTGGAACAAACGAAATAATTGGAATAATTGGCACAATTGGAATAAATAGAATAATTGGCATAATTAGAATAATTGGAATAATTGGTATAAGCAGAATAATTGGAATAATTGGAATAATTTGAATAACTGGAATAATTGGAATAATTGACATAATTGGAATAATTGATATGATTGGAGTAATTGGAATAAATGGTATAGTTAGAATAATTGAATTAATTGGAATAATTGCAATATTTGGAATAATTGGAATAATTCAAATAATTGGAATAATTGGCATAATTATTCCTCCCGCAGGAGGAATCGATTTTGATCGATTATGATCAATGTTGATCTACGGGTCTGACTACCCTGCGTACTCCAGTCCCTGCCATTGACATATGAGTTAGCGTGAGATATCACATACCACTGGCAATGGCAGGAGATGTCATTAGCCAAGATGATATCTTAGGGTGCTGGCGGACGAACTTTAATTAGTCAACGGCAGCACTTCCAGTCTTAGCTGGGCAGCGTTCCGTAGCGGTACCGCTCATTAGCTCTTCCGAGGAATCGAACCAACACGTAGTTATGTGTGGGCTTTGTGCCTCGGTTGAGGTGGTGGGCGGTGCGTCTGGGGTGCGCTGCATCAGCTGGATATTGGCATTTAGTTTTGTTTTGTTTTCTGCAAATTTCTCACAATTTGTTTTTCACTTATTATTTTGTTATTATTTCTTCATCTTATCATGAAATATTGGCATATGTCATATTTTGTAGTATGATAGGATTTTTTACTTAGTTATGCATTTTAAAATAAAACACAAAAAAATAAAAATAAACATTTTGATATATATATGGCAGTACAACCGAAAAAAAATAAGTCTGCAAGTGGTAAAGCAAATTTGCGCAATCCACCCGCCCATAAAGCGGCATGTCCACGGAATTTGCAGGGACAAAACATATATGAATCAATAAAAAATTTTAAAATACATGTTCAAAACATCTGCGGTTTGAACGCTAACCATGACCACGTGCAACATCATCTTGAGCACGACAAACCGAACATTCTATTCCTTACAGAAACACAAGTTTCTGAAAATTTTCTCTTTATAGAATCGCTTAATTCCAAATATAGGCTCGAATCAGCTTTCAAACTCCATCAGGGCGTATGCGCATTCATTCATGAGAGTGTTGCGTACACGCGCTTTCCAAATTTTGAACTACACGGTGACGGCTTCAATACAATGGTTTTAAAGATTTGTCTTCCAGAAATGACTTTTTTTACAATAGCTTTATACCGGTCCCCCAACAAACGTAACCCAAACTTTTTTAATATACTGACAAAAATTATGGACGAGATTAGAGCAAAGTCCCCTAATTGTGAAGTTATCGTTACCGGTGACTTCAACGTCCACAACAAATCATGGTTGGAATTCTCCAAATCGACCGACGATGTTGACAATAGTGGAAAACTGGCAGAAATTTTTGCCGCGTCTCAGGGCCTATTCCAAATTGGTAAAAGCCCGACTTTCACTCCCCGTAATGGCGGTGATAATAGTTTTCTACTAGATCTCTATCTTACCACAATGCCAGATATTACGAGTGTCGATGTTGCGAAAGGTAGTATGTGAAATTCTGATCATTATTTAATCTCATCAGTTATCAAAACTGATTTACTTAAAACTACAGCTCCCAAACCCCGTAAAATATTTCACTACTCAAAAATGGATAAGAGTGGTCTTCAAAATTTTTTCCATGGTTTCCCTTTCGACCGTCATTGTTTTTACACTGACAATGTAAATGTTTCTGCTCAAAACTTTACAGAAACCATCCAATTTGCTATCAATAAATTTGTCCCTTTCTCCATAGTAAAACCCAAACAAAAATACTTGTATTCGAAAGCTGCCAAAACGGCACTTAGAAACAAACGTAGATCATTTAATATTTGGATTCATAACAAAACTCCCGCTAATCGATCCCAATATCTAAAGGCCAACAAAATATCTAATCAGATTATCTCAAACGAAAAGTCCGAAATTGACAGAGCGAAAGCCTCAAAACTTACGTCTATGTCTGTTTCTGACAAGAGTTTCTACAGTGCCATTAATTCTTTAAATTCTGGTACAAAATTTTCTATTCCCCCTATTATTGATGGTGATTTAATCGTCAATGATCCCGCAAGAAAAGCTAACTTGTTCGCTGAACGCTTTGCTCTGAACTCCACTGTTTTGGAAACTCCTAAAGAAATACCCCAAATCCAGTCTTCAGGAGTTAATATGAATGAACTTCACTTCAAACCCAAAATAGTCGCTAAACTTTTAAAGGGGTTAAACATCAACAAAGTATCAGGAATGGACAATATTCCACCCATTATTTTAAAAACCTTTTCCAAAGAACTTGCACCAACTTTAACTAAAATATTCTACCAATCCTACAAATCTGGTATATTTCCCTCGTGCTGGAAGTTGGCAAATGTCCAGCCCGTCCCCAAAAAGGGACCAAAATCCGATATCTCAAATTATAGGCCAATAGCTTTACTATCGGTCCTATCCAAAGTCTATGAGCATTATATTAATACACATATTTCAAAATTTCTGGAAGAAAATCATTTAATATCCGACAGCCAATACGGTTTTCGAAACAAAAGATCAACTACCGATCTATTAAACTATGTAGCGCATTGTTGGAACAGCATACTTGATAAAGGTGGTGAAACATACGTTATCGCTTTAGACATCTCCAAGGCATTCGATCGAGTCTGGCATGCCAACTTAATCAACAAGCTCGTTGCGTACGGTTTTCATCCCAATGTTGTGAAGCTGATTCAAAATTTTCTATCCGACCGATACATTTCGGTCTCCTTAGACGGATATTCTTCTGAGTCTAAACTAATTAACGCTGGTGTACCCCAAGGCTCAGTATTGTCCCCAATCCTATTTTTGATTTATATCAACGAATTGTTGAAAATCACCAGCAACCCAATAAATAGTTTTGCAGATGATAGTACTCTGCACAAGTCGTTCGAGCCCCTTCCCTCAAAAGGTAAAATGCACGAACGAATTAATCCTGCCCGGAGAGACGCTGCCATAAACGTGAACAAAGACCTGAATAAAGTCGCCGACTGGGGTGACCAAAACCTTGTCAATTTCAACTCCACCAAAACACAGCTGTTGATTGTTTCCAGATTAAAGACCGAGTTCCCCAAAGATATTTTATTTAGTATGTGTGATGAACCAATAGGTGAATGTAAAAACATTCGTTTATTGGGTGTCGCAGTTTCAAATGACCTACTCTGGAACGATCATGTAATGGCGATGGCAAAAAGCGCGTCTAAAAAACTCGGCCTCCTAAATAGATGCAAAAAATTTTTCACTCCATACCAATTGCTCCATGTTTATAAGTCCTATATTCGTCCCTGTATGGAGTACTGCTGTCAAGTTTGGGGTGCTGCCTCTGTTTCCATCTTGGCCCTCTTGGACTCTGTTCAAAAGCGAGCTATACGAATTGTAGGTGATCGAACTTTGACATCAAAACTTGATTCCCTACAACATCGTCGCACTGTTGCTGACCTCGTTGTTTTTTACAAATATCGTCATCAGCAGTGCTCAGATGAAATCAGCGGCATCATGCCTCAGACTTATTCTTACCCCCGTTCCACTCGGCAATCGGCTGCCGCAACCAGTGAAACGGTAAAGATCCCGCGCTGTCATACTGGCAGATCGCAGAGAGACTTCTTTGTCCGAACTGCGTACAAATGGAATAGTTTGCCGGAACACTTAGTCTCAGGTGGCTTCAACCCACAGATGTTTAAAAAAAGCGTTAATCTACACCTCAGAACGCCAGTTGTTGTGGGACCCAGGTCTAGACCTAGGTCTTAAAAGGTATTTATGTGTTGTTGTGACACATATTCTAAACCCTATTGCACAACACATTTTATTAAAAAAAAAAAAAAAAATAATTGGAATAATTGGAACAATTGGAATAATTGAAATAATTGGAATAATTAGAATAATTGAAACAATTGGCTTGGAATAATTATGAACCGTATTACTAACAAGATTTACAAGCCACTGCTTTCCCTAAAATTATAACCTAACGTTAGCTTGTAAGCAAACTGTGTTTAAGTTACTCAAACTTATCATTTTATATTGTATTTCTATTACGAAGTAAATAAACTTTTGTAGTTTGGTAAGGTCGCATGTTGCAGGATTCTATTATACCTTCATAAGGCATTTTAGTATCTTAGTATTCACCGATATCTTGGACCACATAACGATTATTTCCTAACACTTCCACAATTTTGTACGGTCCTTTATTTTAGGTAATAACTTTTTCGAAATGCCCGGAGTACTAACATAATTTTTTATCATACCTAAGTCATTGATATCATATAATGTTGCTTGTTTCTTACATTTTTAAATGCACTTAATAATTCATCTGTTGTTTTAAACTGCTGCATTCTTGCATGAATAATTAAATCAACATTACCAAGACCATCAATAATAAAATCAATCAATTCTTCTGTAATGAAGCGCCGCTTCATTGATAATTCAATGAAGTGGCATAGCAGGCCGCACACTTAGTGAGATTTATAAAGCCCCAAACTAGCTTCAGTAAGTGGGGTCGAAAGAAGAATACCTGCTGCTCCAACACAAATACTGGTATAGTACGCGTGTCTCATGATAAAATAAGCGGATATAAAAAAAGGCAAGTGAACTGAGTAGACTCTGGCGACATCCGTATATGAACAAACCGCGATCACCACGTCCAGCCCCATATTTCTAACACCCTCACACGCCCACCCACACACACACATACTCACATACACACATATACTCACACACCCACATACTCACACACGTATGTACTCATCCAAGCACATACGTGTATTCACACTACGCGATACGGCCAAACTACCATATTTAATCCAGTAGATTAACTTGATATCATTTTCATAACTGTGGATATGCACATTAGGAGAGGTACCACCAGTATACAGAATGTTTTGATGACGGAAACAAATTCAGGAAGAGAATATCAGATGACGAAAGATCTAGTGCTTGATGGCTTGAATATAATGACTAATATTGACGATTAACAGTAGTTAGTGCATGAGAGTGGATCGTGTTTTAACTTTTTGGTAACCGATTGTTTGGTACCGATGGAAAGCATGCAATAGTTCGCGTATCAGAACTTACTACAAGCTGTTCAACTGCTTCTACTAGTGTAGGCTGATCATACTTGTAAAACTCAGTCCATGAATCAAGTAATGACGTCAATATACCTCCCTGTTTGGAAATTGTTTTTAGTACAATGACATCAGGCCCACACATATGTTTAACCAATGAGATGCATATTCTCATATGCCGTTGTAACATTTCTATTAATTTTGTTCCAAACTAAAAAAAAGGTACTCAAAAAAAATTCTTCAAAATAATATTGTAATCATTTGCATTTTGTAATGTAGTATACGAATTATCGAATTGGCAAAACATTATCCGTTGAGATGCAATAATTGGATTAAATATTGGTATGGTAAAAATAGAATGAAGGCATTTTCATCCGCCATATCTTCTTTCACCAATCTATCGTTACTGCTAAGTCACGAATTTCGTTTTTCTTTCCACCGAATTTGATGGTAATGAACCCCAAAACAATTGCTTGAGTGAATATTAATAAGCCATCCATTTTTAATTTTAATTATTTATAAGTTTTTATCAATAAGTTTTGCAATATTTATGTAAAGTTCCTGTTTATATGGTTCCAATTGGATTCTGGCAGACACACTTGCATGCAACAAAGCTACTCTCTCATACGTACCCACATCCACACAACCAACTCATACACCTACATACATATCCATATTCATTCAAACCCACTCATACAACAAAGTTAAAATATGACTCACCCCATAGCTAGCCCAGATCCCACCTCAAAGAGCCGCTTTACTCATGCATCCTCATCCAGTATATAAATATCCTATTATTCAGCCTTCCAGATGACGGAAATGTTGGGAAATTGTTTCAGCAAAACTTTTTTGATTATCACCGAAGTGGTTATTCTTCCGGAAATATCTTTAATTATTCAGCGTACAGGATGACAACAAATGCAAAATACAAATGGTTGATACGGAAATGTACTGCAGTATTCAGCACACAGGACGCAATGGTGGCATGTGATAAATTGTTTAATGTAGACTGCCAACCAAAGCGAATTCACCATCCGGACGCAATAATTTGGTCACTTTACGTTGAAACGTTTGCTATCCCCGAAATATAACAACCCTAGCCATATACTTCTAAATTTTATTTATTTTACAGATTTGTTTTTGTTGATCTCCTCTTTTTGAGACACTGGTTATCACAGAATTATTATTTTTACTTCGCACAAATACAATTACGATTTTTATTGACCAACAGTCTCTTTTAAAAAGAATTATCACAGAATTTTCCACAAGTACAATTTCGATTTTTATTGACTAATAGTCTCTTTTATAAAGAATTATCACAGAATTTTCCATACACACGGTTATGATTTTTAATATTTTATTTAACAGATTTTTATTGCCTAATTTTACAATATTCCCTAACATAGAATTATGATAAAACGTTGGACAAGCGAACAATTATGATTTATTTTCAATATTTTATTTACCAGATTTTTATTGAGTTTTTACAATATTCGCTAACACAGAACTATGATAAACGCTCGACATGCGAACAATTATGATTTTTTTTCAATATTTTATTTAACAGTTTATTGCCTATTTTTATAATTTTTTTTTTTTTTTTTTTTTTTTTTTTTTTTTTTTTTTTTTTTTATTTGCAGCAAACAGTTTCCCAGTTACATGCTACAACAATTTATAATAAAAACTAGATGGTACACCATTGAGAAATACATTTAAAAATAGAAAATAAAAAAAAAATATTAATAAGTAACAATAATAACATTAAATATTTAGCAATTAAGTTTTTTTGTCAAGAGACTCAAAAGTTGCATCAAACGAAAACATCTTAACTTAAATAAAAACATTAAAACAATAATTAAATAATAAATTATTTTATGCAGAATTTATCAGTATGTGAATTTACAAAATCATTTAAAATAATACGACAATTCGATCTGAATACACTTAACGAAACATGAAATAAATCAACACTTGAAAAAATCTCATTATGATAAATCTGAAGTCTTGTTATTGGTGAGGAGATACCTATATTTGTTCGAGAGGCCGATGGCAAAAACAGCTGGTTTAATCGAGTTCTATAGGAATAATATTAATAATATTAGTTAACACAAATTTATGGTGAACATTGTAGATACGTACAACCAAGAGTTTTTGGCTCTTTTTTTTTTTGATATTTTCTTTGTTTTTATTGATTTTTATCATCAAATTAATTAATTTTTGTAATAAATTGAAAGAAAACAAAACAAAACTCAATTTGTAAACGTCAAAAATCACAATCGACAGCAAACAGCTATTGGCCGTTTAGCACAGAATAGAATTAAGAAACAGAAGCCCTCTATCGGCTTCTATTTATAGTATATTAACGGCCGTTTGTAAACAATAACAAAACGATAAGTTTGTTTCTTGGAAACTTTTTGCTCATTAATATACCCACTAAGGAGTTTGCACATCTCTTTCATAACAAACTGAAAAAAATTATGTAAGAGATAAATACGAATTGGAGGCAAGAAGTTGTGTTTAAAAAAAAAAGTAAACACAACTTCGAAAGTTCATGACATTAAAGTAAACGAGAAGTAACATATTGCCTGATTTATAAATCAGTGCATTTTTTTTCTTGTCTTTTTTGGAAATAGAGCGATTCCAAATTAAGGAGATTGCACAACTGTTTTTATGACAAATTTAAACAGCAATTATCGTAAGAGACGATTACGAATTGAATATAAGAAATTGGGCTTAACAAAAAGGTAAAAAATAACATCTAAAGTTCTGGTTATTATAAATAAGTGCGTGTGAGAAAGTAGGGCGACTCTAAATTACGGAGATGGGAAAGCAGCTTCGTTACACTTCATCAATCATCACTAATTTGAATACAACCCGATAAAATAATTTTATTATAATAATATTCACTAAATTTTTCAAATGAATTCCACGATCCCTGCTCAAACTACCTTCTTGATTCCAATAAATTCGGACAATTATGAAAAATTATCTGCATTTGATATAATAATTCCGATAAACATAACTTTAAACAATCCCTTTGAAGAAAATCCATATTAATTTGATCGGTTTTGTAAAATTTTTCTTCATCATTTACGTCATATGTAAATTTAGTACCATCAAGATTTAGAGGCCTTTTGTTTTGTCACCTTCAATAGTTAAAATTGGAGAAATTAATTCTACTCGCGTATCATCTACATCTAAATTCCTTGTAGCACATTCTTGAATTAGAAATTCTTTTAAATTTTTTTCCATTTAAATTTAAACAATTTTAATTTTTTTCAACATTCTCCATTTTAAAACAAAGATTGATTTTCTTTTTAAATAATAAATGAAAATTTTATGATACATACATTGATTTGTTGTTTTTTTTAAATCCAGTACTTTTCGATCACATTAAGAATTTGCAAAAAATAATTTTCTTGATCTTAATCTTTCATGATTCTTATCTCACTTCTAAAATAATTGTAGTTGATTATATAATAGTTACGGCGAATTAATAAGAAATAATAAAAGCACATATATTTTTATATTTAATAATTTATATTTAATAATCACAATCAATAACTCACATCAGTTCTGTAATATGCGCTTAACCAACTCTCTGTATCTATTTTATTACAAAACAAAACCTTGAACAAAAATAAAGTTTTAACATCAGCTTACTACGATCAATAATAATTAAGAATAAATCAATGAGCTACTGAGTTGACATATTACGTTAACAGGTTGGCATTAGATAGTATCGACTATACAATTTGGTTTTTACTAAAATTGTGCGGATCATTAGTGCCGATCACGTGCCGATCAAGAGTGAGATCGATATTGGTTCAAATTCTGACAAATCGAACAGCCCTTAAGCAGTGAGTGTGGTGCTTTGTTAATGAAATGTATTCCAGGCATATTTTAAATAATTTTTAGTAGTTTTCTCAATAATTTCGAATAACAAATGTTGGTTGGCCAGCTATTTTGATAATTTTTTAATATTGAATAATATTTGAGTCACATTAGGTATCTAATAAAATTTAATATAAAAAGCCAAAAAAACTAAACTTTATAATTTCTAACAGATTTTTGGTTTCGGAAAACCTTCAAATTCCAACTATACTGTAGATTTTGAGCTCAATAAAAAGTCTTTAAAAATGTTAGTCAAGAAGTTTCAAAATTGTGATTCAAAATTTCAAATCGATAAGAGAGGCCTAGTTTTCGAGAAAATCGACTGGGTGAATAAACGCCAACCAAAGTCACACAATAAGGTTGTTCTTTTTACTTTTCTATAGTACGGCGCCCTTAATAGTTACAAATAATTTCAAACTTAACTTAAGGTACACATAAATAAGTTTCTCTTTGTTTTCTAAAGTAAAACACAAACAAAGATATATGTACCTAAATTCAAACAAACTTAACAAAATGCTTTCAATATATTTATCCTTTAACATATTATTAATTCAAAGAATCAATATTCCCATTACATTATCTTAAAAACTTAAAACATATCTTCATCATTAATTTGGATTAAATATTTAAGATGTAACCTAAAATAGATGAAGAAAAATGTATTAATAGATGTATTGGTGTAGCAAAGCATAGAAGTTCCCCTTATGTTGTAGGGAAAAAGAGAAATGGGTCTATGGATGTGTTAAATGATTTGTGTGTCAATAGGGAATTTTATTTGTACAGTTTTTGATCGCCCTTTTGCATTTTGTTTTGGTTGATAAGAAATTAGTCCACTTTTTTTATGCAGGATGAATGTATAAATATAAGAACGAGACTTGTGGACGAGTGTGCTTAAATTTTAAATATTGTGTCTATTTTTTAGTGTTATTATTTTAATGATTTAGTTTTCTTTATTTATATTGGAAAATGTAACTGGAAAATGGATTTAAACCTAAGAAAATGGAAATAAAATTTTTTACGGATTATCGGTCTGATTCGATTGGATTGGAGAAATAGGAATCAAGGTCTGCATGTTGCTTTGCAGTTCCTTTATGAACTCAGATGTGTCAGAAGTGCTGACTGTAGGAGAGTCGACAAAGAATTCGCCGAGGGCTTTATGAGTTGAACCATACACTAGATCAGCAGGTGTGCAGTCGAGGTAAGGTATATCCAGTGGGAGCTCAATGTTCTAATGAACGGTATTTTCAGTTGACGATGGAAGCGTTTGACAAGAAGGTTTGCTTCAGGATTATAAGTGATTGTGCGGACTCGGTGAGATCCTCCAAGTTTCGTTTCACTACAATGTCATTATGACATTGCTGTCATGTCCTTTAAAAAATATGCTTCTGGCCAACGTGTGAAGCGGTTTACTGTAGTAAATATGTAGCCATACCCATTTGATTGTGCAGTGCTCCAACGATGTCAATTTGGATATGGTCAAATCTACCATTTGGTAATTCAAATTTAAAATCGTTGTTCTGATGCTGTGTAGGACGTATGGTCGATTATAGCCAGAAGATGTCTCGTTCCAGATGTTGTCTTTACTGCCTGATGATTGTATGAACTTACGTTTAACTTTCGATCATCTTGACGGTTTGTCAGGATTAATTAATTTATTAAGTTCATCGTCCTCCTGTTGCAATTTCTTGCAAGATCTATCAAATTGAAAGTAGAAGTGTAGATTTCTGTAAAAGATTCTTCGCCAGAACGTGATAGGGAATCACTGACGACGTTGTCTTTACCTTTGATATGTCGTTTATCTAAAGTAAACTGTGCGATGAAATCTATAATTGACGTATAGTTGTCGTGAACTTTTTAAGGTTTTCGAGGAAATGCTTGTGATCAGTGTAGACAGAAAAGTTTTGTGATAGCGGAAATGCTTAATGGCGAGATAGATTACTAATAGCTCTTTATCAAACGCGGCATATATTGCTTCAGTGAGTTTCGTGGAGAAAAATGCAAGTGACTCTCAGCATCCATTGTTGTACTGTTGTAATACAGCTCTGGTTGCGGTGTTTAAACGTCTGATGTTATGTTGAACTGTATGTTGTCCAACGGATGTGCTAAACGAGTAGCGGCGGCAAGTGATTCTTGGACCTTGATGTAAGACTCGTTACAATATTCTGGCCACGAAAAATTGGATTTGTTCTTGCGCCTTTTACCATCAATGATGCCAAATGCTAACAATTCGGCTAATCGTACCTACCTACCTACGAATGGCTGTATTTGGCGGATTGATGATGTTGGGGTTGGAAAGTTGTGGATGGCCGTAGCTCTATCGTTCGATGGGTATATGCTGTTTTTCGAAATCGAATAGCTAAAACAATCAAGTGATTTTTGGACGAAGATGTATTTTGAAGCTTTTATATTTATGCCATATTCGATAAAGCGAGTGAAAAGTTGTTCCAAATGCAAGAAATGTTCTACCTATGAGGATTTCATCTATATAAATGTATACGAAATCCAGTTTCTTTGTTACTTCGTTGATGAAGCACTGGAATGTCTATGATGAGTTTTGGAAACCGTAGAGCATACGAGTGAACTCGAACAACCAAAAATTAGTAGTTATATACTTTTTGTGAATATTCTCATCTGCCATAGGTATCTAGTGATAAGCAAATAACATTTTGTACATTGGGGACGGGATATATATTCGGAACAGTAGCAGCGTAAAGTTGTTTGCCTGTTTATAGTATCCACAAGGTCACTAGTCTATGTGTCTTTTTCTGGACCATGTGTAAATATAAGGAGACTGGGGAATTAAAAGGATGTAAAATACCTAGTTCCATCATATGTTGAAATTTGGTCTTTGCAGCTTTAATTTTCGTCAGGTCCAAGCGTCTGGGATAAATGGATGGAAGTCTTCCATTAGTCACAATGTAATGCTTTACGTTGTAGATAATGAAAGTGTGTGAATGTACGCCGAAGTCTGTAATAAAAACACGGCGTGAATTGTAGATCCCACTGTTAGTCGTAGTAACAGCGGGACACAGCACTAGCCCGACTTCTCAGATAGTTAAGCTGTTGCGTTCTGTATATATTTGCACGCCCCCCAGGGGTCACTTGACACGGGAACTTGCGCTCCCGGGGTACCTGAGCTAACCGGTCGATCCAGCCGGACCAGCTCACTGGTGAATAGGAGAGGCGCAAGCCAAAAGTGTTACCCGATCGGCTTTCTCGGGTACTATGGGGTAAAGCATTAATGTTAGCCACAGCTTTATATTGAGGTTGGACTCGTAGTGGTTGTGGTTGGAGAAATTCTGATATATGGGAGGCTCTAGGGCCGCTATGTGGAACCATTATCAGTAGTCTTTTTTGTAGAATGGGTTACCCTGCCGTAAGGGAACCCGAGCAGGTGAGCCTGCTTAATGAGCTCCCTACCAGATGGGATCTGGTACTGGCATACGCTAGATTGCCGGCAGCGATACCAATGCTGGTTTACTTATTTGTGAGATCGGAAAGTAAGCAATTTGGAGGAAACCTTACGGTTTCAAGCTGTGTGGTGCAGTTGAAAATAACCTGTGCCCCTATGTGAGTGGGCGTCTGCCGGTAAAAGTTTTTAACTTAGGTACGGCGACTAACAAATACGAACACGGCGAAATGTATATATTTGCACGGTTGTAATCATTTACGTGCTTTATTGCTAAATTTGTTGTCATAGTAGCTCAGATCTCTCGATCTAGAAGAAGACCGGTTCATAATTCATAAATAGATGCTTTATCAATTTATCCAAGAGATTTTAGAATTTTTAGAATGATAAACGGAACGTACGCAGACTCCACCAAGGAAAAAATCTCTAAATAAACTTACTAGCTTATAAGACCATGGTGGTCTTATAATATAATCAATAAAAATTCAAGAGTCTAATAACAATAAAATAGTATATAAAAATAAAATCTAACCTTAATCTTATAGTTGATTGTTGACTTCAATGTTGCAAGCAACTTTCGTCCTTGTATGTCGCTTGTTTTTCTTCTAATTTTTATTTTATGTTTCCCCAAAATTGTCTAGATCAGTGGATTCATCGAAATGGTTTTCATCGTCTTCATAATTGTATCCAATTTTTGAATTATGTTTATGACTATTTGAAATTGGATTAAAATTAAATGATGTTCGAACTATAATTTTATCACCCGGTAAGCCGATAACCCTTTTGCATATATGCACTATTGGATTTGTTGGTAGTTTTGCTATTACTATATCACCTCGTTATCACCAAGGTATTCAAACGTACAATGTGCCATGCAAGCATATTTAATTGTATGTCTAAAAACTCTTCCAGCAAGCATAAAGAATTTGACATTTTCTGTTTTCAATTAATTTTTTTCAAGCCCACAATATTTATCTACACTTCCAAATCCAAGATGACGTAGTTTAGTCCAATTTATTTAATTCAATTTAAATGTCGTTTGAATGTGGATTAAGCTTGATAAAAATTACAAACACTTTCAAATTAAATTAAAGTTTTACATATCTTTTTTCCATAAATTGATTATTTTCTTTTTATTCATTTTTCGATTTTAAAAATCAAACATCAACTGATTTTAGTTTTAATCATTTTGATTTAAAATTAAACACTAACTGAATCTAATTTTTATTAATTTTTCGATTTGAAATCCCAAAAAAACTTCCAAAATATATAAACCTTTTGGTTTGAAATCAAAAACTAACTAACTATAACTAAGCAATATGCTAACATAAATAAGATTTTATTTTTAAACATAAACGAGACAAAAAGTTGATTCATAGTCATTCCGTTTCTTTCTTTCGTTATACTATCAAAATGAAAAACTCGTTTCTGTTGAGGTTTTGAAGCATTTTTATAGAAAAACAATTGTAAGAGAAAAGATCTAATATTCTTGTTTCATTTTTTCTCATTTAAATATGTAGCAGATAAAAAAAAATTACAAAGGAAAAATCATATGATAACGTTTAATACGATATTTTTCTATTGCAATGTGCGTCGTCATTTCATTATTTCTTTATTTACGTTGGATAATAAACTTTTCTATAGCAGTGTGCAATGCCTGATTTTATTTATGTACATTGTGATCTGCTGAATTGAAATTACGACAAGACACAACATACAGGTTGGTAGTTCGAGGATGGGATGTATAGGATGGATTAACTAGAATTTAATCTTTGCTGATAATGCAGTCGGTCTAACTGTCTGATCTGTCAAGCCTTGGACTCCAGTTAATGCACCCTACTCAGAACCAAATTGCGAGCATAATACCTATGTCTTGACGAGACAGTCGGCTACATAGGTAATCGAAGCTTTTGTTGAGCTGTTGTTCGAGCAAATCTCGAGACTAGCAAGGTCGTAATCCCTATCACTTGGCGTTGCCGTACTACGATGTTGCAGTAATTGATGATGTTGTAGTGGTTTGAGCAACTTCCCAGATTTTGTCGGCAATTTTTTTTTTTTTTTAATAAAATGTGATGTGTAGTAGGCATTACAATATGTGTCACAACAACACATAAAAACCTTTTAAGACCAAGGTCCCGCAACAACATGCGTTCTAAGGATGTTAATGGACGCAAATCTGTTTTTTTTGTTTTTTTTTAATATTTTTTGTTAAGTAATAGATAACTAAACCATAAATCCTATCACATATAAAATATGACATAGGCCAATATTTCGTGATAGGATAGGGAAAATAAAAATAAAATAAGAGATAAAAAGCAAATTTGTTTTACAAATTTGCAGGAACAAAACTAAAATTGGTTTGCCAATAGTCCAGCCAGTGGCATAATCCTTGATTATGGGACGCAGTATATTTTTCAATGATTAAAGCTCAGATATGTAGTTATATGAAGGCTCGTTTCATCGAGCAAGCTACAGCGTTCCAGCATCAAGGAATATTCATTAGCTAAGATTGAGAGTGCTACCGTTGACTGAATACAGTTCATCCGCCAGCACCCCTAAGATATCACCTTGGCTAGTGATATCTCACTGCTATTACCAGTGGTATGTGATATCTCACGTTAACTCATATGCCAATAGCAGGGACTGGAGTACGCAGGGTTGTCACACCCGTGGATGTTGGAAAGATTTCTGTAATATCCTTGTCTGCCCAGCAAGCTACAGAAGAGTTGGCAAATGCATAAGTCAAAACTGTTTCAGGAGGTCATTTTTGATCAAAGATGAATCACCGGGTTTTGATTCAATCTTGCGAAGAAATTCTGTTGGAGTATTGTTCCCCATTTCTTGAAGACCAGACAAAATTTTATCCAAGCACTTCCTGCACTAACAGAGTGTCGCTCTAAAAGTGCCTTTTTGAGAAAATCATATTGATTTTCATGCGGCAGAGCAGCGATCATTGCACTAAATTTATTGATTTCTTTATTTATTTGATTGTTTTTAAAAGTTGTTGCTGCGATTAGGAACCTGTTAGGGAACCGGATTATGATATTACTTTCAAAATTCCAAAACTATTGTAAAAATTAAATAAAATAAAATTTTTTTCAAAATTCTAAAATTATTACAAAATCCAATATTCTTAAAATGTTGTAAAAATTGAAATAAAATCAAAAATTTAAACTTTTTCAAAATTCTAAAAATATTCCGAAAACTCTTACAAAATCAAAAATTGAAACTTTTTCCAAGATTCCAAAAATATTCCAAAAATTAAAATAAAATTAAATATTTGAACTTTTTCGAAATTCCAATATTCTTTCAAAAATTCTTAAATATTCAAGCATTTTCAAAAATTCTAAAAATATTGCAAAAATTATTACAAAATCAAAAATTGAAACTTTTTTCAAAATTCTAGAAATATATATGAAATTCAAAAATTCTATTATTTCAAAATTCTAAAAATATTGCAAAAATTATAACAAAATCAAAAATACAAACTTTTTGCCAAAATTCTAAAAATATTCCGAAAATTCTTAGAAAATCAAAAATATAAACTTTTTTCAAAATTCCAAAAACATTTCAAAAACTATAACTAATTCAAAAATTTCCATTTCCAATTTCATGTTCAACATTTACGTCATAAAAACAACTAAATTTTTTTTCCAAAAGATTGGCTAAAAAAATAAATGAATTCATTTTTTGACAAACTTAAAATTATTTTTTGACAAACTTATAATGCCATAATTCTCTATAATAATAATAAAATTTCATTTCATACAAAAAATTAATTTTATTTTTTTCAAAAAATTGGGTAAAAAAATAAATAAAAATCTTTCTTTTGACACACTTGACAACATTTTTTTGACAAACTTATAATACCATATTTCCCTATAATAATAATAAAATTTCATGTCATACAAATAGTTAACTTTATTTTTTCCAAAAAATGGGTTAAAAAAATAAATAAAAATCTTTCTTTTGACACACTTACGGCATCAAAGGTGCAAAGAAAAGGGACTCTGACGTTCCTAAAACCTAGAGAAACCAAGGCCATCACAACCATCACATATTCATCAATTAGGATATCATTTTATTTATTTGATTAAATTTTCTGCTCACCTGATCTGCTTGTTGGATACAATCTTCCATCCTATGATAAGCTTATCAAAATAGATGTAACAAAATAGCTGTATCCCAAAAACATACATATGAATTCGGGATTTTTGCGAGCAATTAAACTCAAGTTACTAAGGAATTGATTCGAATTTCTCCAATTCAAAGGTATGGTTGGAAATATCTCAGAAAAAATCTCTGTTTTTCCCTATTACGTGTTTCGGTTGGGATTCGCACTCGTAGCCTCATCAGTCCCAGAGTAAGTTCAATTCCTTTGGCAGACACGTTTAACCACTACGCCACCAAGGTGATGATATTTCTAAGTTGAAACTTCATCATCAGTGATCTTACTTAAGTTGGAAAAATTTCTAATTAATTCCTTAGTTACTTGAGTTTAATTGCTCACAAAAATCCCGAATAAATAAAATTCCCCAAAATGTTAACAAATATATGCAAGCGCGCATATATGACAATAATTGACCAAGTGTCCATCATTGGTTTTCGCATTGATTGGAAACAATCAATAATGACGAGACACTCGTGACTTAGAATGTTGAATATAATAGAAATACATATTACACATCCTATGAATTCACACAATGGTACTGTCAAGAAAATTCAATGCAACAAAAATGCATATGAATTTTGAATACTGTTCAAATCAACTATAGTAGAATTTTTTTACTAGCGAATACGAAAATTGGTCGTTGTGCGCATATTCAATGTCTCAGATAAAAATATTAAAAAAAACTGTTGGGGTCCCATTGAAATGGACAAACAAAAACGCAAAAAATTAATAAATTACTATTGAAATTCAACCAATTATAATCGAAAACCGAAAACTAGTAAAATTATTAATGATTTTGTAGGCAGTATAACAAAATTTTGGTAATTAAAAATAAAAATAACGACGCCTATGTAAACAAATGTCACAACAAACAAATGGTACGAACTAGGAGTAGAAATTTAACTAATGTAAATGGTTTCAAAACAAATTTATCCCAAAATAAATGGTACATCTCTGTTTTACTTTTTGTCTCATCTTTATCTCTTTCTGCGTGCTATCTGTCAAAAATTCATTGGTAAAAAGATTCTACTATAGTTGAGTATTATCCTAGAACAAAATCACCGAACCAAAATGAACAGTTGATTGACTGTTGATCACTCCCTTTCTCCATGGTGGTGGTTAGTTTTATTGAAATAACTAATTGGACTTCGAAACTTGACAATATCGATCAAAACTACAACCCAAGCATCGATTAGCAATTATCAAATTAAATTTGATTGATTCACACATCTAGAATCTAGATGCTAACAGTTGTGGTAGGATATGTCAGAAACTATCATAATTTTTATAATAACTGCTAGTACTCTGTTCGTAGAGTAAAAAATATAAGACAAAAAATTACACTAAAATTGAAGCAAAAAATTTGTTATGTTAAGTCGATCGTCAAACAACCGTGGTAATGGATAATTACGTTGGAACGTTTTATTATCACGTTTTATTATCACTATTTCAAGTAATGAAAGCGATTTTGAACCATAACACCATAATGAGTTTTGTTTGCAATAAAAGAAGCAACTTCACCACTTACACTTTATGAATAAGCAAATTGAATTAAATATTATTAAAAAAACAGTTGTATTAAAAAACAGTTAGTCAAATCTGTGTTTTCTAAAAAGTATCATAAACAATTTTAAATTACCGTAGTTTGATGACTTTATTAAGGCTAAACATACAACTAATTTACCTAAAAACAGCAACCAGCATAACATGCTTCATTCCAAATTTACATAACTAATCCACTTATCAAAGTAATTTTATTACCAACATCAAAAGATCTTTGTTTAATAAGATAATTTATTTTAAAATTTTACAGCCACACCAAATACAACAACAACAAAATAACTAACAGATAGTTTATTAAAACTTTCACAATAATTTGTGACAAAATGAATGAACAAAATTAAATTGTGTTATTTCTCGCCTGAAAAGTTCAACAATAAAATCTATAATAAATCCAATAAAACTAAAAAAAAAAAATTAAAGTTAAACGATCGTCTTATGAATAATTTTAACGATCAATTTTCTTTATTAAATGGAAATTTTATTCAAAAATTTTAATATGAAGTAATTTTTCTTCGACACGATCACACACAAAGAACTATTAAATTATAATCGATTGGTGTGTTAAAAATATTTGGTAATGGTTTATGGGTCTAACAGTCGATATTTGGAGATTATGGTTGGCTGTATTTTGACATAAATTGTTCCAGAGGAACTTACAATTTCAAAAATGCTTTTGTAAGAAATTTTTGTCATTTGCACTTGACTCATTTAATCCACACTTCACTCTGTGTGTGCTTGAAAGTTAAAACACAAACACAACAATAAAAATGAAATATGTAAATACTAAATTTAATTCCCTTTTAAGAGACATTTTAGAGTTTTTGTTGATCGTTTTCTTATTCTTATCACTTACTGACAAAATAAGGGAAATCTTTTCAACAATAACAATGATTTGACACAAAAGTTAAGTTTTTTTTATTTATTTACTATGAATTGATTCTTTAAGAGAATGATAAATAATAAACCAAAAGAGAATGAATTGAATAATGAATAAATTTATTGATTCTTGTTGAGAAAAAGAATTTCAGTTATTTTTCTTTTTTTTTATTTTGTTTAAGTGAGTTTTTTAAGGTTTGGAGCCTAGTTGTTGTTGTTGTTTAAGAGCTTTGTGAATTTGATGCTGATGGTACGTACTGATTTTGAAAAGTTATGAAAAGTTTTTGAAGTGAATGAAAAAATAAATTTAAATAGTTTATGCGATTGGTGGAGATGAGGAATAATGTTTATTTTGAATTTGTTTGTTACATAAGATTGTGTAATGTTTGAATCCTTTGTTGAACATCGAAACACTAAAAGAAAATGTAAATCAAAAAGACAAAATTATTTTAATTTGTATGTTGCCTATTGCTACGCACATTCTTTCTGATAGAAATAACTAATTACTTATTTAAATATTTGGAAGAATAGTGCCAGTGCTGATTGCCGCAACCGGTTTTACCAACAGATTTAATAAATCATAAACTCTTAGTAAAATTATATTGACGAGCTTACACACACATAATAACGCCACAAATCCTGTTATTCAAACACACAAACATTTACGATAACTTATAAAAACATAAAAAAACTAAAGCAATCAATGAGTAAAAAGAGGATCATGGATTATAACCATTTGTTACATTTTTATCTCAAAGACAAGAAGCAGAAAACCCTTATTCCATTTTCTTTTCTTTTCACTTTTTTTGCTGCTTGTTTGCTTTTCTTATTTTCATTTTTATTTTCTTTGAACATAATAAAATGAGTTGAATTATTACTAAGAAGTATATTAGGAGACAATATGGGAAGATTTTGAATGAGATTCAATAGAATGAATAGAAAATTTGCTTGTAGTTATTTGAAGAGAGAGTGAACGACGACTTTATTGTTTGTTCTGTGTTATACGTATATGATTAAGTTGGAATTTGTAAAATAATTTAATTTGTCAATTCGTTTTTGCCAAAACTGTTTGGTTTAGAAATTTATATTAAGAATTTACAATAATGTAGATACTCAACAAATAAACATGCCTTAGAGCAAGCAACACATGTATTTAGCAGCAGATACATTTTTATTTTTAGTAACGACGACAAATCTAAGCAATATTTTAATAGTTCAATGTTCAAAGGTTTCATAATAGCTATTTATGTATTAAGGGCGGTTAAGGTAAAGTTAGTCTTTTTTGTTTGAGAGTGATGAGATCCTGTTTGCCCGAACTACATACAAGATTTTTTGTACGAGTAAGATTCTGTATTATTTGCATTAATAAAAATATTACACAAAATAGTAAAACATTTTTTGAGAATATTGTTTAATCCCAGTAGTTTTGCTTTTTATATTTATTTTCCTAAATTTCTATAGCAACCACTTTTTTTTTAAATGTCCATATTAATTTATTTGGAACATTTTGTTTCTCAGTTCTATTTGATCTTTCGGATAGAGAATTATATTATTGTGTTTTGTAAAATATATTTTGAAAAATCGTTGAATTCAAGTAACTTTTTGTTTGTTATTTTTTCTTCTTCTAAATTTCTTTAGCAACCAATTTATTTAATTTTGCTTGGCAAAAATTCTTGTAGGAATTTTCGTTAGGATCTTACATGAACTATAAAAGATCCTTACATGAGCTTTAAAAGATCCTATGTGAATCTTGTATGATCTTGCAAACTTCTTGTCCCAATTCTCAACAAGAAATGATCATGATCATGTAAGTTCCTATAGGGCGATATTTCTGTTCCGGTGTTCACCGCAATGGCGCTGCAAAAAGGGGATAAGATAAAAAATCATAAAAATTTTATATGGGGTTCCATACAAAACACAACTTGAATAATTTTAAAAGTTATCTATGAAATTTCTCATTTTACTACAATTGAACAATTTTAATTTGATTACTAAGTATTATTGACTATATATTAAGCGTCATACATAAAATATTAATTTTAAGTCCCTCAAAAAAGAAACATAAAAATTGCCAAAATTTCCAATACAAAGTTGTATGAAAAATTTAACCTATTTTCGTATTTGTTTCACGGACAGAAAAAATAAAATATTTTATATATTTTGCTTAATATATAATCAATAATAGTTCATAAACAAATTAAAATTATTTAATTGTAGTAAAATGAGAAATTTCATAGATAATTTTTAAAATTATTCAAGTTCTGTTTTGTATGAAATCCCATATAAATTTTTTTGAATTTATTCTCTTATCCCCTTTTTGCAGCGCCATTGCGGTGAACACCGGAATAGAAAAATCGCCCTATATAATTTTCCGTTAATTGGCATAGGCTGTTGTCATGATATATAAACAAGTAAATAATTTTGTACCATTTGTGGCGAACATCAAAACTAAAATCATTTCTCAAAAAAATTTAAAATTTAGCAGGCGAAGATTTTGTTAACAAAAAAAAACCACTCGTTTTTGGTAATAACACAAAAACTAAGCAGTCGAAAATTTTAATGAACATTTTTTTTGAAATACTTCCATTTTTTTCGATTTTTATAGACTAAACTCGATTGCTTAAAAAAATCTTTTGTTTTACTATCTCCTTATCTATATCCATAAAATATAGATAAAACCAAATATTTCATTTGTTTTTGTTATCATCAGGTGTGGGACAACACATTTAATAACTATAGAAAATTTCAAGTTGATAGCACTTATAGTTTGTGAGTAAATTTATTATGTAGAAATTCGGATGAACACCGAAGTCTCACCAATTGGGTACTGTTTTTACTTTTTCAAAGTACGGAACCCTTAAAAATCATAAATAACAATTTTACTAAATTTTCTCTAATTTTGCGATAGAAAAATAAAATCTTTATCATAATTAAATTACTTTCCAAAACAAATTGAGAGAAAAAAAAATTTTCTTCATAAACTAAATAATATAAACTTAATTCATTAGATTAATTTAAACAATAATCATCTGGCATCGCAATTCTTGTATATATCACAAATTAATAAAGGAAGAGCTAAACGCAAAGCAAAACGAACATAACAAAACAAAATATGCAATACAAAAATTCAAATTGTTTTTGCCCTTTTTCATTCAAATCAAATTTCAATCGAAACATATATATAAAAATTTGTATAAATAGAAAACAAATAAATAAAAACATTAAATTTTACATAACACTAATTTTAAATATTACGAATCATCTATTTATTAAGTACAGGTGTCACTAGATAGTTAATATCCAAAATAAAATATAAAAAGTATGACAAAATTATGTTCTACTTCGATTGTCTTATATTATTATTTGTCTATGCTCTAATACATTTTTGATTATAACAATGTTCAAACGAGCTTATTTTGAAAATAATAAATTCATGAATTCAATCAAATGGACGAAGTTAAATTCATAAACAAAATTACAAAATACAATCAAAACAAATTATTTCAGAGTTCAATACTATCAAATAAATTGTATTCCGCAACATTCGCGCAACATAATAAAATTAACATCTGTTTGTTTTATTCTATTGACACTAAAAAAACACAAAAATAAGCCCATATTTATGGCCCTATTTTTAAATAAACTTTTATTTATTATCAAAAATAAATGTAAGATATTTAAGTTTGGAGGTCCCCAAATTGTTATAAATTTAAATAAATATCTATATTATATAATACTTAAATTATAAATTTTAAATAAATAAATTATTCATATTATAAACTTGTTTAGCCGGGTTTAAAATTTTATATTTTATTATTTTGTTTTTCCTCAAATTACCCCGTTTTAATTGAATATAATTTTTATTATTAAATCTATATATTTCGGGCTAGGCCCATCTTCAGGATTATTAATAAAAATAATAAAAAATTATATCACAATAAGAAAAATAAAATTTTTGACATAAATTATATAAACAAAAAACGATATACAATTTAACATGAGTTACTATGTTATAATTAACTTAAAAAATGGTAATCAAGTGAAAAGCTTAAAGTTACTTTAAATTGTAGAACAATCGGATTAAATTCAAATAATTATTCGAAAAATCCTTCTTATCACTTTTAAAATTACAAATTGTTTCCTCAGTTTTTATGATTTGGCACACCTCGTGTATCTGTAATTTAGTTTTATTTCTTTCCTTAGCCAAAATTTGAACCTCATCGAGTTTAAATTCATGCCTAGCCCGAAATATATAGATTTAATAATAAAAATTATATTCAATTAAAACGGGGTAATTTGAAGAAAAACAAAATAATAAAAAATAAATTATTGTTAGCATTTTTTACAAACAAAGAGTGTTTGGAAAATACTAACAATATCTGATTTATTTAAATTATTAATTTTATCTATAGTATTCGTAAGGATATAATTATATAAAAAACAATAAATTCAAACTAATGTGAATCTTTCTCCTCAAATTCAAATGTGAAAAAATTAGTTTTTTATATGGTTATTTTTTGGTTTCGACAATCAACAACAATTTCGTCTAAAACTGACACGATCTGTTATTTTCCAATATAATTGTTCTTATCGGTCCAGAAAACTTTTTGAAAAACCTCTTCATTCGATCAAAATGTTTCTCTTCACTTATTACAATTATTAATTCTTTAACTGAATTGCTTTCGTTTATTTATTAGAATTAAATTTACGTTTTGCTATTGAATTATTAAATTTATTTATTATTGAATTGTCACCGAAGATGAAACGATACAGAAGGGATTTATTAAGGCTAGTCGCCACAAAAACTTTATTATATTTTTTAATACAGTTTGTCACAAATCTAAGCATTTTTGGTTTGTTGGTAATTTTATATACAATTAAAATTAAATAAATTGGTTGCTAAAGAAATTTACAAAAAATTTAAAAATTATTTAAAAAATTAATGGATGAAATTATATTTATCAAATATAAAACTTATTTTCAAATGAATTGCAACCACCTAGTACTTTCCCTCACCCTCACTGTTTACCAAAAAATTTTAAAAAATTATTTAACTACAGTGAAACTTCCATAATTCGAACCACCAAAAGCCATCAATTTTAGTTCGATTTAGGGAAATTTCGAAATATAGAAACGATTTATAAAGAAATTAAAAATTTTAATTCGAAATATTAATACGATTTATAGAGAAATTCGAATAATAGAAGTTCGATTTATGGAAGTTTGACTGTATTATTTTTTTTCCAAAAGAAATTAAAAAAACAAAAAGAAACTTTCTCGTTAATTTTATTTTGATATCCTGGTTAGTTTTGTACTCTATAAGTCCATTAACAAAGGATTTGCAACTTCAGTGCGAGCAACAATTTCACTCTCAAACAATAAACACCTACTTTTACGCCCATACATAAGTAGTCATTATATTGTTACGATTTAGAAAAATCTGGACGATTACGGTCACTTCCAGGAAAATAAAATCAACAAAACACAACAAACAAATCAATGAAATGAATATTGTTGTTGTTGTCTCTTCTTAGAAATAGGGTCAACATAAACGATTTTATGAATCAAATCAACATAACGTAAAATAATCGAATATTCTAATATTTTCTCAAGGTTTCTGGAAAGTGATGTCGAATTATCTAGAAGTATTGCAGAAGGTATATAAGAAAATTACCTCTTGTAGTTTTTAATTAGTTTTATTTTAGACCTGCGACAGTAAAGTGAAATTAAATGTAAAATTAGTTTATTTTAAACCTGCGATTGTGAACTTAAAATTATAAAAGTGATCTTTAAATTAGATTTTGTGTAAAGTTATAAGTGAAATAAAGTTATAAGCGTTATTGAATAGAAATATTTTGTGTATTATTTTAACGCTGTTATTACTGGAAATTTCTACAATAAACCGTTGGAGTTTCGGAAGCTGTTGAAAGAATATTCTAGCTAAGAATATTGTTTGCTGTATTGTTTTCCTGTTGTTGTGAAACAATTAAGGCGTTGAATACTTATTAAAACCTGGTGTTTGTGCTTACTAATCAGTGATCGAACTCAGGAAGAGATTGGGAACTACGTTTATCGAATTGAGAGTAAGGCCAATTCGAAGGAGGTTAAGAAAAACGTAACAATATGTTAACTATTTTAATAGGTCTTATCAATTATAAACGTAATTAAAAAAAGTCATACATCAAATTTAGAGAAATGAATATTCGCAATAGTTAAAAAATAACAAATGTATGTTGACATTTAGTGATCGAAGCATTGTTGATTAAGGCATTACAAAAAGCAAATTAGGAAATAGAATAATATGAGGTTAATTCATAACATTGGTGACAGTGGTTTGGGATGGTTAAAATTGTTTTATAAGGTGTGTTAAGTATACCAAACCTAGTAAGAATAAACGGGTTTATTGACGTCTATCAACAAAAAGGTGAATAAGTCTATTCATTGAAATTCGTTAAATCAATCATAAATTTAAAATTTTGTATTTTAAATTGAATGAAAAATTGGAGAGTTTGTTATCAAATATGTAATTAATATAATAATAATTTATTAATATAATTTATCCAAATATGTGTCTTTCCAAAAAAAATATTTTAATAGAGTGGCTAAATGTGGAATTCAATACCCAAGATTGATAGATTTGCTATAAAAAATGTATATCTCTATATAAAACAATTGAGCTTAATTATTACTATACATCTTCATTCCTTTGCAAATAGAACGGTGTAGTTGAGGCAATCGCACGTTATGTTTATGTGAAAATTAAATATCGTTCAATCAATTTCAAACCCTTCTGATAAATTCATTTTATAAGACAATAATTAATTTCTTTCATAATAATAATTATTAACTTCATTCAACTTCTGTTATATTGTATGTACATTGTACTCTTAATATTTTAATAAATCTCATTCTGTGGTCATGACACTACTGTTCAATTGTACTTGTTCCAATCACCGTGGAATTGTTTGCAAGAATTTTTTATTTTTTTAAATAATAA
This sequence comes from Diogma glabrata, assembly GCA_963693315.1. Taxonomy (NCBI): domain Eukaryota; kingdom Metazoa; phylum Arthropoda; class Insecta; order Diptera; family Cylindrotomidae; genus Diogma; species Diogma glabrata. The sequence goes on along the minus strand of OY856187.1, from coordinate 15,481,726 downwards.
ACTGCTAACTTCGCAATGAGGTTGGCAGTACTAATTCAGTACTCGTTCACCTAATTCACCTGAGAACTCTAATTTATTTCATGACTTATCTGAGAAGATAGATAGGTTGGTTGAGTATCCTAATGCAAAGTTTATAGTTCTTGGAGATTTTAATGTCCACAATAAAGAATGGCTTACACACAGCTCTAAAACTGACGAGGTTGGTAGACAGGCTGAGTTGTTTGCTCTTTATCACAACTTTACTCAAATAATAGACCAGCCAACCAGAGTTCCTGACATTCCTGGTCAAAGTAGTAATTTGCTTGATTTATTTTTGACAAACGATCCATATCTGGTTCAATTTAAAATATCAGAACCATTGGGTGGTTCAGATCATAATTTAATCTCCACACAACTAAATATACAAATTCCAAAACAATTTAAAGCGAATCCTCGCAATGTTTGGGATTACAAAGCTGCGGATTGGCAAGGACTTAAAAGTTTTTTTAGATATTTTCCTTGGAAACGCTATTGCCTTACCGGCCAAGACCCAGACATTGCTGCATCAAATTTTTCTGAAACTGTAATTGATGGTATGCGCAGATTTATTCCTAATAAATTGATCATTCCGAATACTGATCTATGGTTTTCTAGTAAATGCGAAAAAGCTATAAAAGTTAAAAAAAAGGCTTTTCGAAAGTTTAATCAAAACAAAACCGATGAAAACCTTAGACAGTACCGTAAAGAGAGAAATTTATGTCGTAAGTTAATAGATGAAGAGAAACATCTATTTAATAGGAAAAAAGCATCTAAATTCGCAGAACATCCGACTGGTTCACGCAATTTCTATAAAGCCGTAAAGGCTGTCCAAAGCAACTTTTGTAAATCTTCCCTACCGCCTCTTGTTAATAGAGATGTCCCTATCATTGATCCAAAAGAGAAAGCTAATTTGCTTGGGCATTATTTCTCTTTAAATTCAACTTTAAAAGAACCTAATTTCCAGCCTAAACCTATTTCTAAAGTTTCTTATAAAATGAGGCGGATAATTTTTCGGAAAAATATTGTTCGAAAAATGCTTTTGAAAATCAATACTAACAAGGCAACAGGCCCTGATTTTATTCCTCCAATTATACTTAAAACATTTGCTAGGGAGCTAGCACCAATCCTCACTAAAATCTTCTATTTGTCATATAAGAAAGGAATTTTTCCTGAAATTTGGAAAATGGCTAGTGTACAGCCAGTTTCAAAAAAGGGCAGTAAGACTGATCCTACGAATTACAGACCCATTTCAATTTTATCGGTAGTTGCTAAAATTTTTGAGAAATATGTCAATTTTAATTTAATGAGCTTCTTAGAGTCTTCCAAATTAATTAATGAGAGACAATATGGATTTCGAAAAGGAAGAGCGACGGGAGATTTGCTGTCTTTTGTCACTCATATCTGGAACAAGTCGCTTGAAAACTTTGGAGAAACATTCGGTGTTGCTCTTGATATTTCCAAGGCATTTGACAAAGTTTGGCATAACAACCTTATATGCAAATTGAGATCCTATGGTTTAGACGAGCAGCTTATATCTTGGACACAGAGCTTTATATCTGATCGAAAATTTCGGGTCAATGTTGACGGTGTATCATCGAAAACTTTTTCAACTAATGCAGGAGTTCCTCAGGGTTCCGCTTTGTCACCACCTCTTTTTCTTATCTATATTAATGATTTGTTGGACTCAACGGTTCATCCTATACATAGTTTTGCTGATGACAGCACGCTTCATGCGTCTCATGAAGCACCTAAATTATATACACCCTTAGCGCTTAGTGAGTGTAGGTCAAAATTGATAGATTCCCTTAACACTGATCTTAAAACAATTATGGATTGGGGTATTGCTAACAGTGTTGAATTCAATACAAGCAAAACACAGGTTTGTCATTTTTCTAGGATAACGACCCCTAATCCTTTTCCATTAACGTTTGGCCCCAAAAATCTTTTAGAGAATGAGTCTGTCAGACTTCTAGGTGTTGAGATTGAAAATAATATGAAGTGGAATTCTCATATTTTTAATCTGGCTAAGAATGCTGTTCAAAAGTTAGGATTTTTGGGGCGATGTCGTAAGTTTTTCGATAGCGAACAACTTCTTTTAGTTTATAAATCTTTTATACGTCCCTGCATGGAATACTGCTCTCACATATGGGGTGGAGCTTACTTGAGTAGTCTCAACTGCCTTGATTCTGTACAGCGTAGAGCTATTAAACTCATTGGTAACCCAAGTCTTACTAACGGTCTTGATTCCTTGCAGCACAGAAGAAATGTTGCTGATTTGACTATATTTTATAAATATATTATGGATGAACGAGCTTCTGAAGAGATCAAATCGATTTTACCTAAATCAGCAAACCTTTCGCGTCACACCAGAGCAAACGTAGCAGCGCATCCCTTTACAGTTCAAATAATTAGGTGTAGAACCGTAGCCTTCCAACGTGACTTTTTCAACAGAGTCTCTCATCTTTGGAATGCCTTACCTTCCTGGGTTTTCCCTGATGAATTTAATCCTCAAGGCTTTAAAGTTAACGTTCATAAATTTCTCAGAGAATCTTAATTTGCATTCCATTCTTATCCCTAGTTGGCATGGTATCTTCGGATATTCAGAGACGTTAATTTATAATTTATTATAATTAACACTAAACATGCCTAACTTTGAATAAAAAAAAAAAAAAAAAATGTATTTTTTCCGTATAGGTGAATAGGTGTATTTTTATAATGTTGATATTTATTTAATTATTTTTTTGTTTAAAAAAAAACCACTAGTTTTTTGTACCGTAGTACTAAATCACAGAAAAACACTATATTTATTTGTGACTAAATGCTCTTTGTAAAGTAAGGGAATTTTTTACCAAACTCCTTAAAATGAAAAACGGATCAAGCATTTAATTCTAACTTTTTTGCCAAAGAAAACCATTAAAAATCTATAATACATCAATAATTTTTATTTTATATTAAGTATTTTTTCTACCAAAAAAACCAAAATCGATTCTTAAAAAGTTTTAATAATTTTCAAAATAAGAAATAAAACGAACACAAACTTTTCAAATATTTTGGTTGTATTAATTCTGAATTTTTCATAATTTTTGTTATATTTTTAAAGTTTTATACCCTCCCACCATGCGGAAGAAAATCAGAAAATAAACTGTTACAAAAGAATACTTTTGTTTGTACGAGAACATACCATCGAAAAAAAATTGTTTCAAGTTTATTTCATTTTTCATCAACTCGACTATTATTCTCATTTTTGCCTTCTTTCTGGGAAACTAAATGCCAGTTTAATGATGATGATCGTAAGTTTTATTTTATATTTCATGATATCAATAAATGGGAGGAAATGGTTGTAAGATATGATAGGTCTTTGAGTATAAAATGTTTGTGGATTTGTTAAACTCATTCGATCATTATACTATGATTATGTTCGGAGCCTAAGATCCCAAGTAAAACGTTCCAAAGCATTATTCATCGTTCAAAACAAAAATGATACATATTATTTCCTGTCTGATAAATCTGCTTACAAGCACCAAAAAATCTCGTCATTTCATTCTCACAACAAAAAATACTCGAAATACTGTTATAATTTTTTATCAATCAATCGAATAACATCCAAAGTCACATCTGTGATAAATGAAAAAAAAAAAAGAAAATGAAATTTCTTTTTTACGGCATTTTTCCATATTCTTATTTTTATGATAAGAAAAAAGAAATAATCTAAAAATTAATTTGAATGTTTTATTCGATTTGCGTAATATTATGGTCAAACGCGAAATGATGATTCAGCTAAACGTAACGGTATAATATTTTATATTTTATTATATTTTTATGGTTTTGAATTTTCATTTTCTAATTTTTATATATTGTTATGACAGGGTTGTTTGGTTGAAAGAATTTCAATGTTTTTGAAATAAGTTAAAGGGCCTTATGATATTTGGGCTTGGTTGTAGTTAAGTTCATGAAAACAAATTAAAACTTACTAGCACAACAAATCTAGTTATCATATACCCAAGTCAATATGGGTTTGACACATAAAGTTGACAAGATTTAAACTAATTCTTCTTTTATGATCACCAAAATACCAAAGTAATCAATTTTTTGGAAACAGTTAGCTTTGTTGTACTTGATTTTAAACATAACAATTACTGATTGCGATACACCACATCAAGAATGCTTTTTTATTCGCTTACATATTAAAGTGTTACTTTATTACTGTGATTTGCGGCTTTAAAGTGCTACTTTTTAGCCATATATTTTGTTGTCATAGTTACGTCCAAAAAAGTAAAAAAAACATTTTGTCCAAACAAAAAAACAATTGTATAAAAAATAAAAATTTTATCAAAGCAACCTTTCGATTCCAAATTTCCTAATCCAATATAAACCAAATCCAATATTCTTTGTTGTCATAGTTATTCGATTTGTTTGAAAAGAATTAACAAATATATTGGTCAAAGCCTACTTGTTCAACATACTTTTATTTCAAAACTAATTAGTTTTATTTCAATAAATTTTTTAATTTTGATTTAGATTAAACAATTATTTTTAAATACTTTGCTGCGGCGAATAAAAAATAGTATATGATGCACGGACGTAAGCCATTTTAAACTTAATGTAGGTGCAAATCTCGGCTGGCACCTCGATTCGCAAACTCCACATACGTCCAAAAACCTTAGCTTTACGTCCTTGCTTCATAATGTACTATTATTAGAATTTAAAATATTACATAAATAGTTAAAGTACCATTATAGTACAATTATCAATTGTACCAGTATGTTTGCATCAAAACAATAATTAGAATCTGCTTCTTAAAGTTATCATTAAACCACACTTTACCCTCTGGATGCGTTGCCAATCTCAATAAAATTTTATTTCAAACTTAAATAACCTTCGTACAAGCTTAAACATTTCCCGTGCTGAAAGTAAAAATTTTATTGTAAAAGTATGTGATGACATTAGAAAAACAGATATTTAAGCAAATGCATAGGAATTATTTTTGATCGTTAAATCGTCAATATCAAATTTTCTTATTGTCTTTTCTTGGTAACAAAAGAAAGGTATCTCGTAATGTGTAAACAAAGTTCTCTGTATTGGAAATACGGAGATAAAAGTGGTAAAGTTCTTAATAAAAGATAATAAGAGTACTAAACATTTAAAGGATAATCAATGAAATTCCTGTATATAGACTGTTGATGTTGGTGATTGTATTTATAGTTTGATATTCTGTTTGCTAGAAAAATAATGAAAAGATAAAAAATTATAACAAAAAAATCACGTACATCAAATAAAAATCATAATAATAAAAAAAATCAATTAAGACGTTTCCGTAATCTATTTATACTTTAGTGTACATAAATTAATCGAATCATAAAGTTCTCATTTGTCTTCGTTTTTATCATCTTTCAAGAAACAATTCACCAATAATGTTCAAATATAAACCCTAATGATAATTTTTTTATTAACATAAATGAGAAAACACGAATAGCAATAATCGCGTAATCATAATAATTTCACCTTCATTAACCTGAGAAAATGTTTTTAAAAGGAAAACCATCTTAGGGAAAGAAAATTATAAAAACAAAATATAAAGGAAAAAAAATTTAACCATCTCATTTCTTCCTATTTTTAAGCATTCTTCGTACTTTCTTAGGGTTGTAGTCTCTGTCTGTGAAAAAATCCTCTTTAAATATTTTATTCACAGAATGGTAAATTAAAAGAAAAATGAAAATAATTATATTATTTTGACGTTAAATTACTTAGTTAATGGAAAATTAGGAATTTAAATTAAATAATTATTTAAATTAAGGCAGGATGAAGTAAAAATTGAGGAAAATTTGTATTGACAAGAAAATATGGATGAATATGGTTGCAGATCGATGAAGGTGAGAGCTTAAAGATTTACGTCTATATTAATAAACAGTAAATTAACGTTTCCAAAAAAAACACAAATTATATATAATTTTGAAGCTTTCTAATAACAAAAATAAGATCATTATATAAAAACTTATTTGTCTAGAAATAAAACATTATTGTGTTTGTTTTTCTTTGACGGTGTAGGTAGACAAATTATATAATCCACGCCTCATCTTCGATTTCATTTTCTACATGCCATAGTTCGTTTCACCAGAGAATAAAAGTTGACATTAATGATCCGCTGATTTATATTTCGAGAAATTTTAAAATGATTGTTATTTCTTTCAAATCAGGATTGTTTCAGATATTCTTTAAATAGTTCTTGATAAATTTTATTATTATTGTTGGACCTTTTGAAGCAAACTTTAATTCATAATTGTTGATTCCTAACTATCATTGATGCATGTAGTCTGTCCGATACGATACGATATGAAGTTTGTGAGGAGAAAAGTTAGAAAAAAGCAATATATTGGATGTACATTTTGGTACATAAGCAGTCTCTAGTGAATATCAATAAAGGAAAGTGTCAATTAAGTTTTCGTAAATTTCAAACAGTTTTTCGATTTATAATTATTGACCGCGATACAATTTGACCGTTTTTATTTTCCAAGTCGATGGTGGTACTATTGTTTGATATCGTTGTTTTTGTTTTATCGATGTTTTTTTGTTTAATTCAAAAACGAATTTCATTTTTAGAGAACCAAATGATAAGTTTACATATGAATAAAAATAAGAACAAAGTTCCGTAATTAAATTTAGATTTCATTACACACAAAAAGAAATGGAAAAAACAAATTAAAGATATCGAAACGGTAAATGTAAATTACTAAAAGAAAAATTAGTACAATTTCTTATTCTTGTTTTTTGTTATTTCCTTAAATACACTGTGCGACAGCCAAAATCCGCTGGGGTTCTTACAACCGGGAAAAGTTATATCGGAAAAAAAAGTTATAAGTGTCCCGGCGTTTCGCTGGGTCACGTCTAGGAATTGAGATATATCGATTTGAAGTTAGTAAGTATCATATAGGAGAAATTGTCACGTTTGGGTTTTTTTTTTGACATAACTCGAGAACGACTAGTCCGATTTTGCTGAAACAAATTTAGAAATTAAGAATTACAATTCCTTTAATCAACTGATATACTATACTGAAAAAGTAACGAAAAAATAAAAAAATTAAAATTGAAATAAATAAAAAATACAAAAAAATAAAATAAATAAATAAATAAATTAAAAATAATTAAGCAAAATAAAAAAATAATAAAAATATAATATAATATAAAAAAATAAAATAAAAAAATTTAATAAATAAATAAAATAAATAAAAATTAAATAACAAATAAATAATAAATAAATCATAAATAAATAATAAATAAATAATAAATAAATAATGAAAAAAGAGGCCATGAAATTTAAAAAGGGACGAAAAATTAGAAATGTCAAAGTTGGACAAATCGGTCTTGATGTTACTTTTAACAATGGCAGAAAAGCTAGTTTCTCATCAATTAATGATCTAAATCTTATGATTATCGCAAACCAAGTTTTGCTCTCTTGCCTAGGAGCTCTCTTTTTCCGAAGATAATGTCAAAAACAAATATATATGAAAAACTAACCTTTTTTATCTTCAATCTGGTGAGTGTTATTATGAAATGCTTTCTTTTGTTTCCTTTTTTAATTTTGTTGTTTATTTCATCACTTGATTTTTATTTCTGTGCCTTTGATTATGCCTTTTTCATGATATCTAAATGTTTGCCTCTCTTATTGAGGCTATCAAAATTTAATTTCCCAGATTAATTCATTTAAACTTTCTACAAATACTCTTAACATTAATAATATTATTTTAAAATCAGCTTTTAATAACAATAATAATTTCAATTTTATTCATATTAATCCTGGAAGTCTTAAACCAAATCTAAATGAAATTCGTTCTGTTATCAATAATTTAAACTTACATGCACTTGCTATTTCTGAATCTTGGTTTAATGAGAGTATTAATGATCGTTTAATTGCAATTAATGGACTTAATTTATTCAGACATGATCGTGTTGGAAAACGTGGTGGGGGTGTTGCTATTTATTTACTTAATAGTATTAAGGGTAAAATTGTATGCAAAAGCAGATCAAATAGTATTGTTGAATATTTATTCATTGAAATCATTAATAATAATAATGAGAAATTGTGTTTTGGAGTCGTTTACAATCCTCCCAATAATAAAATTTCTGGTAATTTGAAGCGTGTTTTTGCTGATTTATTAATTAGATATCCTCATTTAATTATTGTTGGAGATTTTAATATTAATCTTCTTTCTAAATTAAAAAAAACAACTAGTTTCATAAATTTTTTGTCATCAATTTCCTTAAATATCTGTTCTGAAGAACCAACTAACTTTGTTGACGGATGTAATCCAAGTTTAATTGACCTGTCAATTGTCAAAAATCATAGCTTAGTTAAAAGTTTTTCCCAACTTTCTATTGGTAGCTTTACGACACATGATTTATTATTTGGTTCTTATTCAATCAACATGTCTTCTTTTGTTAATAATAGTTTTAAATTTTATCGTAATTTCAAAAATATTAATTTAGATAATTTATTATTTTGTGCTTCAAAATGTGATTTTGATAAAATTTATTGTCTTTCTAATATTGATGACCAAGTTCAAGTTTTGACCGATGAATTAAAAAAATTAATGAATATTTTTGCTCCTTTGAGGAAAATTAAAATCAAGAAAAACACTGCTGCACCTTGGATGAACGATTCACTAATAAATTTGATTAATCGTAAAAATTTTTACTATTCATCGTTTAAATCTGAAGTGAACATTCACCTTAAAAACAATCATCTCATAATGTTTAAAAAACTTCGTAACAAATGTACTAATCTTAGAAAATATCTTCAACGTGAATGGTTTAATTCTAAAATTGATCCAGACCTTCCTTCTCAGACATTATGGAATAATTTGAAAAATAATGGTGTTACTAAAGATTCTAATAATGTTATTACCAGTTTTTCGGCTGAAGAATTCAATAACTATTTTTCAAATTTATTTTCTAAAAAAACTGCACATCTGGTAACTTTTGATAATGATTGTGATGAAGCTGGTTGTTTTGAATTCTCTACTATCACTGATATCGATGTCGATTTTTATCTTAGTTCTATTAAAACTAATGCTTGTGGTGTTGATGAGATTCCAATATTTTTCATAAAAATGCTTGGTTGTTTCATCATCCCATTTATCACTTATATTGTCAATAACTGTATTACACAGTCTTATTTCCCTGAGCATTGGAAATGTAGTATTATAAAACCTATCCCAAAAAAATCAAATCCAACTAATCTAGAAGACATTAGCATTTTACCATCATTATCAAAAGTTTTGGAAAAAGTATTGAAAAACCAAATTCAAAGTTATGTTGATAATAATTCTTTTCTCTATAAATTTCAATCTGGGTTTAGAAATGGACTCAGTACTAACTCAGCAATGCTTAAAGTTATTCATGATCTTTGCCTTGCCTTTGAAGAGAATAAAGTGTCAATAATTTGTTTCCTTGACTTCAAAAAAGCTTTTGATCTTGTTGATCATGTCTCTTTTGTTGAAACTAAGAAATAAATTCAAATTCTCAATCAGATCTTGTAACTTTATTAAATCGTTTTTATCTAATCGCAAACAACAAGTTTCTACACTGAGAAAATTAATGTGGTTACCCCAAACATATTCTGCTGGTAACATGTACATGTTTAGAAAATGACAAACATGTAACATGTTTACTTGAACCATTGTTATTGTGTTTACTATAAACACAATATGATCAAATAAAACATAATCAGTAACCATACTATTTTGCCGTCAATCATGTTGTTTTAACATAATATGTTTAGTGTTAATATATTATGCTTACCGCAACTATACTTTAGAAACATTATAAGGTTCTATCAAACATATTATTTAAAAAAATTATATTTAGCGCAAGCATATTATATGTGGAAGAACTATACTCTTCTTATTTTTATTATTTTAATTTCTTCTTATTTCTTTCTATTTCTTCTATTTTTAACCGACTTCAAAAAAGAAGGAGGTTCTGTGTTTCATTGTGGGTTTTTTTTTTATGTATGCAATTTCTCAAAAAAGACTCGTTCGATTTGGATGATTTAAATTGTATTCTATTTGGCTTTATTCCGAGAGGGTCCCATAATTTTTTTATGATGTGAAAAATACCGTTATTCAGGAAATTGGAAAAAACCATATTTTTTATGCATTTTCGTTGATTTCGTCAAAACATATTATTCTGTTTGGGTGTTGTGGGCAGTATTATATTGCTTTACTTGTCGAAGTTATCGTAAATAATTTTCTATGACGGTAAATATGTATGCCGTTTGTGCCAAAAATCGCAAAACCATAATTAATAGATTGTCACTGATGAAAGTTTTTCTGGCATTTGAAGTTATTACTTTTAGAACGCTTTCTAGCCGACATTTGCTTTATGACTACACTAAAAATAAAAAGGCTTTTTTAAAAAAAATAAAACCGACTTCAGAAAAAACAAAAGAGGAAAATTAGAAGAAAATCTTGATCCATGTAATATTTTGAAAAAAGAATAATGTTTTTGATGATAGGATCTCTAAAGTACTTTTTATATTTTTATATTTTTATGTTATTTATTTTATTTTAATTTTACTATTATTTTATTTTATTTTAATTTTGTTTTTTATTTCTTTCATTATTATTTAACTTTTATGGTTATGATTATAATTATTTAATAAAAATTTTAAAATTTATAATTTATACTAATTATTTATAAAAAAAACAATGAAAGAAGAAGGGGGGGGGGTGAAGAAGCCAACGTTTCGAAAGCTAGGTGTGCTTCCTTTGTCAAGGCAGAAAAAAACTGTGAACGAAGAAAAACGATATTGCTTTTAGTTAGGAGAATAAAAAAGTTTAAAAAATTACGACACAATAAAGGTAAAAACCACAAGGTTATAGTATTATACAAACGTGTAACATATTTGGGATGTTATCAAAAAAAAAAAAAAAAAAAAAAAAAAAAAAAAAAAAAAAAAAAAAAAAACACACATATATAACACTAAACAACAAAATAAAATAAAAATAAAAACACGAGATACACAGAAAAATAATTATTGGAAAGGTTTTAAAAAAACTACGTTGGTCAAACCAAACAAATTCTTAAAACACGGGTTCAAAAACACATATCTGTTTTCAAACACCAACACGACTCCAACAACGCCATCATTGACCATTTTAGATCTTATGGTCATCACTTCAACTTCCAACAGCCCAAGGTCCTATCCTCACAACCCAACTACTACCACCGTTTGTTCCTAGAATCCTGTTACATTGCCCTACTAAAACCCAAATCCATAAACCTGACTTCCGACCTGTCCTTCCTCAACACTAAATACTTGCCCATCATCCAAACCCTAACTACCACCTCTTAACTCATGTACCCCATCACTTTTGATTCATCCGCCGCCACTGCCGTTTCTCCTCTCTATATACATATTTCCCCCTTTTCAGGTTTCTTTTAAATAATTTATATAAAAAAATCAATATTTCGTATTTTTCATTGTTCCGAAAAATTCTTCCATTACATTGAAACCACCAGTCAATCAACATCATCTATGGTAAATTAATAAGTTTTTTAAAACCTTTCCAATAATTATTTTTCTGTGTATCTCGTGTTTTTATTTTTATTTTTATTTTATTTTGTTGTTTAGTGTTATATATGTGTGTTTTTTTTTTTTTTTTTTTTTTTTTTTTTTTTTTTTTTTTTTTTTTTTTTGATAACATCCCAAATATGTTACACGTTTGTATAATACTATAACCTTGTGGTTTTTACCTTTATTGTGTCGTAATTTTTTAAACTTTTTTATTCTCCTAACTAAAAGCAATATCGTTTTTCTTCGTTCACAGTTTTTTTCTGCCTTGACAAAGGAAGCACACCTAGCTTTCGAAACGTTGGCTTCTTCACCCCCCCCCTTCTTCTTTCATTGTTTTTTTATAAATAATTAGTATAAATTATAAATTTTAAAATTTTTATTAAATAATTATAATCATAACCATAAAAGTTAAATAATAATGAAAGAAATAAAAAACAAAATTAAAATAAAATAAAATAATAGTAAAATTAAAATAAAATAAATAACATAAAAATATAAAAATATAAAAAGTACTTTAGAGATCCTATCATCAAAAACATTATTCTTTTTTCAAAAAACAAAAGAGGCACAAAAAAGTGAAAAATAACTCAATTGTTGCTTTTAGAAACAAAAATACGTTACATTTTGATTAATTTAATTTAATTATACCTTACTTTAGACAAAAAAATTACGCTATTAAACAAAGTTATTATATTAAAATATTTACTTTTTATTATAATTATTATAGTTGTTATAATAGTTATTATATTTTAAAAGTTATTTGTATTACAAAACTGTTCGAAGTCGGTGCCACATAGACGAAAAACCGCCGAATATGTCTCGGGCTTGGCACCGATTTCCAAAAGTTTTGTACTACAAATAACTTTTAAAATATAATAACTATTATAACAATTATAATAACTATAATAATTTATTTTAATATAGTAACTTTGTTTAATAGCGTAATTTTTTTGTCTATAGTAAGTATAATTAAATTAAATTAATTAAAATGTAACGTATTTTTGTTTCTAAAAGCAACAATTGAGTTATTTTTCACTTTTTGTGCCACTTTTGTTTTTTCTGAAGTCAGTTCTATTTTTTTTTTAAATTTATTCATTATTTTAATTTAGTCTTATTATTTTTACACAAAAATTAAGAAATGGTTTTTTATTTTATGTAAATAGATATATTTTAATTAAATTTACTGGCTTAAATTCACATTTCCCACTAACGATAAAAAATAACACACGAAAAAAAAAGTACTAAACTCAACGAACGTACGAAACTAAATGAACTGAGCAAGTTGTTTAGATCTCTTCTAAATAATTTCGAACATGTTATGTTTGGCTAAGAGTACATATACATTTACATGTATACATATACATGTTCGCTTTTCAAACATTATATTTTTGTGTCCATTATATTTATGGTCGTAACAAAAATAACATATTTGGAAATCTTATTCAAACATAATATATTTGATTAAGAATACGAAACATAACATAATATGTTAGAATTCAAACATAATATGTTAGAATTCAACGTTAAAGTGTTATTTTCTATGTTTTTAAACAAATTCAAAAATGGTATTCAAAATAAATTCTGAATAATATAATAATAATGGCAAACAAATGCATATATGTCCTTCCATGAAATGTCGTTTAATATGTTATCTTTTATACGGTTAGATAATAAATTGATATAAGTTCAAATAAAACTTATATTTTTCAATTTTAAATATGTATCTGAAAAAATTAAAGAACCAAAAATTTCATTCATATTTAAATATATTTTATTATTTATTATAGCAATCATATTAAACATAATCATGTTTAAATAGAACTTTAAAGACAGCACTTGTTATTTGGCATCATACTATAGTTAATTTTACTATAGCAAGATAAGGAATGTTTGTAACAATAATAATTAGTTTTGTTCGAAACCAAATTTGTTTACAATTATATGTTTCTAAGAATCATAATTCTAGTAACCATAATTTAGGTAGATTTTTTAAACATGCCATATTTGTGACAAATTTAATATAGTTAAAATAAACATATTATTGTAATATATTTAAACTATTATGTTTAAAAATTAAAATTTAACCATATTAAGGTTTACTGAAACATGTATATATTGGTCGCAAACATGTCCAAACATGTTTTTTTTCTCAGTGTATTAATAATATTTTATCACATCAAGTTGAGATTAGCTCTGGTACTCCTCAAGGTGGCATTTTATCTGCTTTATTATTCACTATTTTTATTAATGACCTTCCTGATTATGTTGACATCAATACCCATCTTTATGCGGATGACTCTCAGATTTATTGTTCTTTTCCGTTTGATCAATTTAATTTATGTGTTGATAAAATGAATGCTTCTCTTTCTTCTATTTCTGATTGGACAAATTTGAATCATGTTTATGTTAACCCATTAAAATCACATGCTATGATTATTAGCAGAAAGAAAATTAATAATCCTCCTCCCATTTTATTTGATGGTAATGTCATTAATTATGTTGAAAAAAAAAATCATTAGGTTTAATTCTTAATTATGATCTCACTTTTGATGATCATGTTATTAAAATTTGTGGTGAAGTTAACAGTTGCTTAGGGATGCTTTATCAATCAGTTAGTTTCACACCTGTCAATTTACGTTTGAAACTTGTTAGAGCTTTAATAATACCCAAATTACTATATTGCTCAAATATTTTCCATAATTGTTCAAGAAAAAGTTGGGATTTACTAAATGTAACATTTAATAACTGCGCAAGATATATATTTAATCGAAACAGATTTAGTTCAATTTCTACCTTTTCTTTTCAAATTTTAAATTGTTCTCTTGAAAATTATCTTAAATATCGTACTTGTCTATTTTTGCATAATTTAATAAAATATAAATGTCCAGACTATCTTTATGAACTTCTCATTTTTCCAAGATTTCAACGAAATAAGTTACTGAAACTTCCAAACAGTTGCCTTTCTTCACAATTTAGATCATCGTTCTTTGTTGAGAGTATTAGATTGTGGAATAATCTTGAAGCAGGCATTAGAATTCTTGAATCAACTTCTGACTTCAAGAGGAAATGCTTGCTTCATTTCTCCTCATGTTAAGGGTTTGGTCATTGCACAGAAGTGATAATCAATAAGTTTAGGCTTTTTGAACTCAAATTACTATTTATTAAAGAAAGCAGTTCATTAATGTCACCAGATTGATTTTGTAACATTTTCAATAATTCTTTATTTTCACAATTATTTAATTCTTTTTTTTTTTTTTTTTTATTAATTAATCAATGAATAATTAATATTTTAATATTAAACTTAGTTCACGATAAACTTAGGTTTAAAAAGGAATTCCTTATGTGATACTACACTGTATAAATAAATAAATAAATAAATAAATAAATAAATAATAAATAAAAAATAAATAAATAATAAATAAATAATCATTAATAAATAAACAATAAAAAGTAATAATAAATAATAACAAATAATAAACAATAAATAATAATAATAAATAATAATAATAATAAACAATAATAATAATAATAAATAATAATAATAATATAATTAAAGTAATAAAAATATAAAGTAAAATTATAATGAAAATAATAAAATAAAATAAATAAATAAAAAATAAAAAATAGAAAATAATAAATAAAAAGTAAAAAAAATAGAATTAATACACAAAGACATATAGGCACATGTCCAAATACATTTAAAACAATAAATTTTGAGGTTTATTCCAGTAAAAATATTAAAAAAGAAAATTTCTTTGCAAAATCAATATTCTTGTCAAAATGAGATACCTTTACTTAATTGTGAATAAAAGTGAAATTCGTTCTTCGATTTTCATGATCCATGTCCTGTTTTGTGCACAGATTATGTGACTTTACTTCAAAGTTATAAGATTTGGCACTTTTTCCCGTTTTGAATTTTTCATGATTTTTTAAAATGAAATTTTTTTATTTTTTAGGCAAAAAATTATTTTGTTTCTTCATAAATTTATTTATAACTGCGAAACTGTTGATTATGTAAAGAAATAGGGTGTCAGTAGATCTAAGGAATTGTAATTTTTAATTTTTCTAAATTTGTTTCAGCAAAATCGGACTAGTCGTTCTCGAGTTATGTCAAAAAAGATCCCCAGAACGTGACTCTTTCCCCTATATGATATATACTAACTTCAAATCGCTACATCTCATTTCCTAGACGTGAGCCAGCGAAACGCTGGGACACGTATAACTTTTTTTTTGACCGATATAACTTTTCCCGGTAGTCAGAACCCCAGCCGATCACTGACCCCTACCATTTGTCGCACAGTGATATCAATGATCGATAAATTAAATCAAAATAAGTTATCACTGTAAAATAAATTCATCAAATCAATAAAAAGTTATAGAAGCAGCTGTGCTGCAGTGAATAAGTCAATTTATATGAAGAAAAATTGCTTTTTTGTGTTGTTCTAAAAATAAGGAAAAAAAATTTATAACAAAATTTAAGAATAAAGCGAGTTCTTTTTGTGAAAACTCTTAAAAGAGAAATTAAAAAGAAAAGAAAAGTATTGTTCGTAGTTATTTTTGTTCAATTTAATTTTGAGTTTGTGTAATTAAGTGGAAAAATAGTACATTATGATGCTAGGACGTAAAGCTAAAGATTTTGGTTTATGTGGAGTTTGCAAATCGAGGCGCTAGCCGAGATTTGCACCCACATTAAGTCCAAAATAGCTTACGTCCGTGCATTATATACTATTTTTTATTCGCCGCAATCAAAATATTTTTAAAAAAAATGTTTATTCTCAATTAAAATTATAAATTTGCATAAATTTTGAAATAAAAATATGTGGAATAAGTTACCTTTGAGAAATTATTTGTTATTTTTTTCAACCCAATTGTATTACTTTGACAACAAATTATAACAACTATTTTAATTGGATTATAAAATTTTGAATTTAAGGGTTGCTTTGATAAAATTTTCTATTTTTTATAGAATTTAAACAAATGCAAATGTTTTTTACTTTTTTGGACGTAGCTATGACAACAAAATATATGGTTAAAAAGTAACACTTTAATGCCGCAAATCAAAGTAATAAAGTAACACTTTAATATATATGCGAATAAAAAATATATTTTATAAATTGTTGTCAACAGTCGTCTATTCGTGGTGATGCACCAGTTTATTTGATCAAATATTAATAAAACTATTATTATCAACAATCGTCCAATCTCTATGACACAACAATTTATTTCATCAAATATTCAAATATTTATATAACCATTATTGTCAACAATCTACTGGATCAATTTGATATTTTATCATTGCCGTTCAACACTCGCCCGTGCAGATTTGTGGTGCAATGAAACCATATATAGTAAGCCGTCGTATTAAGTAGAATGATAGGCTAAGGCAAAAGGCTGCTGAAAGGTGGGATCTTCTATCATCATGGTGTAAGCCATTTATTTATTTGATAATATTGTTCATATAATTAAATAATAGTATTGGTTTGAATGTGACAGTTTTGACTTCTTCGCTGGGTCATCACAGTCTCTTCTGCTCAATTTTTATCGTTTTCTATCTGTACTGGAATGGGGGATTTTCATTCTCGTAACCACATGACTTCCGTTAGCTGAAATATAAAAATCTCAAGGCGCGCAGTTCCCCGATTGCTTCTTGTTGGTATTCGTGGCAACAGGTTTAGTCTCCATTACATAAGGCTGTGTGAATACGGCTTTATTTGAAATACAACGTTATAAATATTTTTAGTTGCAAACTGATTTGGTTTAAGCTTAAATACATGATCAGAGTTCGACGGCGAACGATAGCATAACCTTTGCACAAATTGGGCTAAAGTGTTAACAAGGTTCAGTTGTTTAATTTAAACATCGATAACTTCAAGCCGTGAAATCCGAATTTGAAGCAATTTTGTATTATATAGGTTTTTACAAAATTAAAAACAATTTTGAATCATTGTCTTGGTATTCATCTCACATGCGGTAACAAAAATTTGTTCGTCAAAAGTTTTAAATCAATACATCAACTCTATATCATTCAGTTACTTAGTTATTTTTATGAAGCCTTTTGTGGTTGGCAGGGTGAGTGGTGATGCAGCTTTAAAAAATTAATGACAAAATTGAACAACTAGAGATCTCCTTAACAACTTTTTATTAGAAACATAAAAGTTTTGTATAGTTTTCAATAATTTGTCATTCAACTTTTGCTGTCCTGGTAAAACATTTGTAACTTGTTATTCCTATTCGGTTGAAACATCATAAAATTCGATACAAGTACACTTCTGGACGGTGCATTAATCCATATTTCTTAGCCTCTGAGGAAAGAACGTCATATTTTATTAGAACAGTTAAACTAACATCCAGGCTGCTATTGATCGGAAAGTTTCTGATTGGTGTGAGAGAATATGGTAATGAGAGGAAGACAAACTATGTTTTAGTTTTGTAAAATAATTTCCATCTAATTTATCGAGATATGAATTTCCAAAAACAATTAGAATTATAAGAGAACGGATACAACTATAACGGCGTCCCTTCCCTACAAAACTGCCCACAGATCATGAGAATTGTAAAACAATTATGTTTGGAGACAATTAGAGATTAATGTAAAGATGAAAGATCTCCATAGTAGGATTACAAAATAACTTAACACAATAAAGGAACAGGTCAATATCAAAAAAATATTCAAGGCGCATGGTATGAGTATAAAAATTTAAAAGTGGGCACATCTCTTATCGAAAATATGGATTTTTGACACGGCAAATAATATAAACCATTAAATAACATGTTTGGAATACACTTGTTTTCTTCACTTTTAAACAAACAACTCAAATAAAAATTGAAACAAATCTTTTTATAGCTATATAACTAAAATATTTTGGGCATAATGGACGTCATCAGAAGTTCTAAAACGATCCACATATTCGAGTCATACAATTTTATTTTAAATATGGTATCGTGTTATATAAAGTAAATGTGATGTGTTTTGCATCAAGTTTTTAAATTTGAAAACTGCTCGATAGAAGAATCTGAATAATAAACAGAAACCAAGCATTTATTTTTATTCAAAATAAAACTTACAAAAAAATGAACAGAAAAGGGCTGGCCTCTAAGTTACTAAAAAAACATCGATTGCGAACATTTTCATTTAAGTCGTGTCATCAGCTTTTGAGAAAGCGTTGAACAAATTTTGGGTCTCATACAACGATAAATACAGAAACATACAGACAGCTAGAAATAACCTAAAAAGCTTCAGGATGTCCTGAAACATGAAAATATCGAAAAAATTTCGATTTCGAAAATCGACCCAAATTCAAGAACTCATATCGAAAAATATATGTTTATTTCAAATATGTTATTTAATATAATACGAAAAGAACCTACGGCGATTACTGATTAGTGAATAATTAAAAAGAAATTGATATTTCTCTTCCGGCGATTTTAGAAACCAGCCCTCTTCGTTTCACTGCACAAAAACTTGGGCATTGAAACCCACGTGTTACATTTACAAAACCTGTCCTATTTGTTTGTTTAAAATAAATGTATGCATTTTTAAACTCTGATTCTTTTAGATTTAGTTGTGTTTTGCCGAAAGACAATATCTGAAACAACATAAATATTCTATTGATTATCTGAAAATTCAAAAATTCAAAAACTCTTTGGAATTGTCCCAGTTAGGTATAACTCCCATTTTTTAGATAAGAAAAACTGAATGCACTTTCAATATTTCTTTCGATATTTTAAATTTTCAAATCCCTTCTTTAGTAATATTTTATCTTATCGTCTTATTGAATTCCACAAAGAATACTGTTAGACCACATCTACTTAATATTTTTATTCCATAGTTGTCATCTTATCTTACAATTTTTTTCTTTATTTTATTCTTTTTTTAATGTCTCAATAGAATTTATTTATGAAAAGTATATTATTTTTTTTTTCCTGTTAGTCTAAAAAACTAGAAAAATTTTATTTTTTTGTTAAAAGAAAAACTTTAAATAACAAACAGGAACGTGATCTTATTGTTATTATTGATCTAAGAAAAGAAAAATATAAGGAAATTTATTTTTCCTATGGTTATGGTTCTTAGATTATCATAAAAATCGGATTTATATTTGCACTGGGTAACATGAAATTTTTGTTGAACAATGTTTTTGTGGGTATCGAAAATGCGATTTTATTCTTGAATACGTCAACGTAAATTTCATCACAATATTTGTTTTCGTTTTGGGCATCATATTATTTTACATATTATTATTATATACTTATAATGCTGCGTCCAACTTGTTCTATATTATAGTGTGTTTCATCATAAAGTCTGCTATTTCTAGAACTGTCAAAATATACCATTTTCTGAAACATTCAATTTAATTATTACACACACAAACATTTTTAATTCATTGTACTCAACTTTGTGAAAACACTAAATCAAGTTAACAATCACTTTAAAATTGTAAAATCGTATGAAAATTACAAAAATAAATCAATCAATCAATCATATGGAAATTAATTCGAAGACAAAAATAAATTGTAAGAAAATTATTCAGAGAGAAAATTTAAAAATTTTATCAAAATGTCAATAGATTTCATGAGAAAATATATTTGTGTAATAATTTTAAAAAATTGCAAGGGCGATAATAATACATTATATAACAAGGTTGAGAAGTTAGATATTATTGACCGAAAACGACCGAGGGATATAATGTTCGAGGTCTATATTAGTCTTCTCAACCGAGGTATATACAAGGTGTCTCACGAAAG
The DNA here is from genome assembly GCA_963693315.1 of Diogma glabrata. Classification (NCBI taxonomy): domain Eukaryota; kingdom Metazoa; phylum Arthropoda; class Insecta; order Diptera; family Cylindrotomidae; genus Diogma; species Diogma glabrata. The sequence continues at coordinate 15,461,394 of OY856187.1, read as the reverse complement.
TTGTCCCACCGGTTAACTGGGGATACCTTGGAATAGCGCTAACAACTTTTGTTTAAGCATTTCGCGAATAGTTCTTTTGTTTCGCGGAAAACGGTTTGTTTTGTTTTTTTATTCCTTATCAAATTAAAATACCTCTAAACTCAATAGCGAAGAAGTTAGGAGGTCGCGGTTTTTTTTATTTGATTTATAAGTTTGTGTATTAAAACGGGTGAACATTTGACAAAGATTACTTTGATGCTTTTGACGCTATTCCTTTACAAAGTCAATTTTTAGTTAAAATTTTAAAAAAATAATACTTTGCTTTCCATTATTTCAAAAACGGTGATATACGTCATAATTTTTTTTTCAATGGAAATGTTTCTTGAAATGTCAACTTGAAAGTTACTTTGCTTAAAACCAAAAATTTCAAGACCATCTTGTGTTAGCTCTTAAAATTAAAACTTCAAAATTTAATATTGAGCTTGAATCAATCAATTTTAACTTAAATAACCTCGTAATAAAACACAAAAGAAATTATTAATAAAAAATATTATGTTATTTTTATTTATTAAAGATAATTTTCAATATGTCCACCCTCATTCGCAATACACATTTCCATTCTTCTTTGGAAAGCTTGAGAGATATTTCTGGTTTGAGATAACTGAAGTGGATTATACTGGTTTTAACCAACGTAACTTTCAAGTTGACATTTCAAGGAACATTTCCATTGGAAAAAAAATTATGACGTATATTACCGTTTTTGAAATAATGGAAAGCAAAGTATTATTTTTTTAAAATTTTAACTAAAAATTGACTTTGTAAAGGAATAGCGTCAAAAGTACCAAAGTAATCTTTGTCAAATGTTTACCCGTTTTAATACACAAACTTATGAATCAAATAAAAAAAACTGCGACCTCCTAACTTCTTCGCTATTGAATTTAGAGGCATTTTATTTTGATAAGGAATAAAAAAACAATACAAACCGTTTTCCGCGAAACAAAAGAACTATTTGCAAAATGCTTGAACAAAAGTTGTTAGCGCTATTCCAAGGTGTCCCCAGTTAACCGGTGGGACAACTTTCGTGGGACACCCTGCATATAATTTTCTTAACTACTGTCCTGCATTAACTACTGTACTTCTATAAGTTTTTAACTATGTACTGTACTTCTGCTCCTAGTTAGTTAGTTGGTTAGCTTAACTAGAAGCTTGTTAATAAAATATTAAGAGTATTAAATAAATTATTGGATTGCCTTGGGTACAAATACATCTATATGTATGTATATGTAAATAAGTATATTTTTCTTTTTTTTTGTGGTAGGAAATGAGTTGTAAGCTTTTTGAGCAGGTTTAATTAAATTTGGCTAATTTGTACAGTAAACAAGAAGTTATCTTAATACCCACATTTGTACTACAATTTTTAAAAGTCGTGCAAAATAAAAAAATATGTTTTAATTTATATAATGGTTTAAAAAAAATGTATAAGCTATGTTTAAAATAGTTTGCACTTTTTGCCGTAGGCTCTTGGCGTAATTGGTTGAATAACATAATTGTTTAGCACTTGTTTTAAACGCACGTTAATACAAATTTAAAAAAATAAAAGATTTAATTTTATTTCTATGATCACTCAATTACTCCTGAGGATGTCCTAAAAAGACGAAATATATTGAGTGATCGTAGAAATAAAATTAAATCTTTTCTTTTTTAAATTTATATTAACGTGCGTATAAAATAAGTGCTAAACAAATATGCTATGTTTAAATTTGAATTAATAAAATAAAGTTAAAAAAGCTACTAGCACTAATTATCATATTTGCTTTGATTAGATTTTGATATTAGTCATTTTCCATTTCTTTTTTCAAATATCTTAAAATATCAAGTAGCCTGGAAGTTTAGTTTCATACAAATAAAACGAAACAAAGGAATGCAATTATTATTTGTTTATGTTTTTTTGTTCATTTCAATTGAAAATAAAAGAAAATTTGTCATTATTAACCTAGGTAATTTTTAGGGTTCCGTTTTTTATACTATTAGTGAGAGTAAAACGTGTTTTTCACATTATTTCGATTATCTCGATTACTGTAAATCCAATGAACCTGAAATTTGGCATGCGTATAAAACTAATCTGTCCACACAAAATGAGGTGTTGAAAAATAAATAAAATGGTTTTCGTGTGGTTAACAGGGTTACGATGTGAGGCCTTTGAAAAAATACATTTTTATATCGAGTCAAGTAGGGTATCATATGAAAGGGCTTTACTTCAATATTTCGAAAAAATGTATTTTGGAATTTTCTAAATTTCTAAATTTTCTAAATAATGACGTTTTCTGTATGTTTTCTTTCCTCGATTAGCTCCGAGCCTAAGTAATCGAAAATCTTAAAAAGTATTTTGAATGATAGAAAAATTAGTAGGTTTTTAAACAAAAATATAGTAGAGTACCAAATACTAATAATTATATTTATTAAGGGGGAGGATATGAGAAGGGGTAAATACACCATTTAAAACCCGGTCAAGTGGGGTGACATTTGAAAGAGCACCAAGATTAAGAAACAGTACAATTTTTTTAGAATTTTGCGATTCACCGTTTTTGAATTATTCTCAAAAAAGTGCGACAAAAAGTTAGTATACGCCCCCCCTATACGTTTCTTCGTTGATTGATAGAAAAATTTGAAAAAATTCATAGAGATAGGAAATTTGATAAACCCTTAACGAAAAATATTGCGAAGCTTCAAGTGATTTTATTTCTATGTGTTTAGTGGGGAAAGGTGAAAAAAGGGTTTTTTGGCTCGCATGAGTGGGGTGTCATTTGAAAGAACACCAATATTAAGAAACATTACAATTTTTTTTAGAATCTTGCGATGCACAGTTTTTGAATTATTGTCAAAAAAGTCCTATTTTTAGTGTTAGCACCACTCAACCTCTAAATTGTTATGACGGATAATTCAAACGGCATTATTATAATTCGAACCACTGTCCCGCTCGCACGAAGTTTGCCTTAACATAAATCCTCATATTTGTTTTCCTAGTTGTCTTCAATTTTTTTTTTAAATAGTTTCTTGTACTCAGTCCATGGTCATCATTGACTATAGTTTCGCAACAAAAATTTATCATTCTTAGAATAGTTGTGTAATAGTTCTCCAATGTAATTTTCCTTATCCAAATTGTAGTCGTGGTTCCGTTATTTCTATACAGATTTCCTATAATCGTCTGTCAATTAACAATGTTTGTCACTGTGATTTCCTATGTTTGGTCTGTACTCGTTAATCGCTATAAAACTGCCAGAAAAACGGTTGGGTAATATCATATATCCATGAACGCGCTATTTACATATATAATTGTTTCTTTTGAGTCTTTTCCCATTTCTATTACAAACTATCAATCCGTATTTCTTACTGGGTATCCTAGCTAACGCTAACATAAAAATATAATTTCCCAAGAACCTGCTTTATCGATTCGTTATTGAGGAATGAAGAAAAGAAACGGCGTTGACCGCATATAAATAGCAGCTGACAGTTAGCCTCACGCTCTTAATTTTATTTTTCTATTGTGACTCGTAGTCTATCATCGTTGCTTATTCGATTTTTTTTTCAAGTGGATTATACTTACCTCATTGGTAAATGTCAAAAATAAGAAATTTTTCTAAAAACCGCATGAGCGTATGATTTGGTTTTATGTGCTAGAAAAATTTATGTTTTTTTTGATTAAAAAGAAGAATATGGAAAAATTTCCATAAATGTATAATAATAGAAAATAGAATTCATGAAACAAAAAATAAATATATAAAAAAAAGAAAAATTTCTGTTGTGTTGTTCCTAGTGAATTTATAAAATAAGCTCTTATCATTCGCTTCAATTAAAATTACAAAAAAATTAAGAAAAAGAATCGCTATGTGTGTGTTTTGTCTCTAGTGCAATTAACTAAAACCAATTAATGTTATTTATTAATTAAAATCTAATTTATTCGTTTTGCGTAAAAATATTTAGTCAAGGACTTGAGTAAGGTGATATATTTACAGTATTTATTATTTTGTACAGCCATATGATTATAAATTATTAGTAAGCATGTGTCCATATCTAATAAAAGAAAAAGGAAAGAAATTAAAGTTAAAGTAAATGAGATTCTGAGTTGAGAACTGTATTCATTAAAGTTACATAATAATACATGATAACTATTGTAATCGTAGGTAACTATTGTACTTCGGTTTGGAAAATCACGGCAAATGGTGTTTGTTTCGTTTGTGCGCGTGTTGAAATATTGGACCTTATATATATTGCTGTGATATTTTTACCCATCAGTGCATAGAACCGAACGCGGTTACCGGTGTTATAAATCAACAGTGATATTTCGACTCATCAGTAGTCGTTCGATTATTTCAAATATTAGCGGCAAAACACTTACGGTACGTCATCGTATGGAACAGTACTTATTTAATTGATTCAAACACAAATTTTGCTGTGTCACCATTACTATTCGTTATCGCATGGAACAGTATTTATTTAACTGATTCAACTCCCAACTGGGATACTGTTGTTCAGCTTATTATTTCATATACCAATATTTTCGCAATTATTTTGAATAGTAGTGGCAAAACATTTACTGTTCGTCATCGCACGGAACAGCAATTACTTAACTGATTCAACTACAAATTGTGTTGTGTCACTATTTTTGTTCATCACCTCATAGAACAGTATTTATTTAACTGATTCAACTCGCAACTGGGATACTGTTGTTCAGCTTATCATTTCATATACCAATATTTACGCAATTATTTCGAATAGTAGCGGCAAAACATTTGCTGTTCGTCATCGCACGGAACAGTAATTTTTAACTGATTCAACCACAAACTGTGCTGTGTTACCATTACTATTCGTCATCGCATGGAACAGTAATTATTTAACTAATTCAACTACAAATTGTGCTGTGTTACTATTTCTGTTCGTCATCTCATGGAACAGTAACTACTTACCGGGCTCAAATACACCCTGTGCTACTGTTTTGGCTCATCGTTCAATGCATCAATAGGTGTTTCGTGATTTCAACTAACACCTGTGATTCACCTGCCCATCATTGCTTGGCACAATATTTGTTTAATTATCTTAACTACTAACTGTGATATACCCATATTTGTTCAATTATTTCACCTACCAGCTGTGATCCTGCATGTCGGCGCATCCTTAAATAAATCAATATTTGTTTCAATTATTTCGACTACCATCTGTGATACTGTATTTCCGCTTGTCGTTCAAGAAATCAATATTTGTTTCATTATTTCAACTAACACCTGTGATCCACCGGCGCATCATTGTTTAGCACCATGTTTATTAATTATTTGAACTCTGGGCGAGATGATTGAATGGGCTAAGGTGTAACGAGGAGCTGAGGAAGGGGATCTGGCTAAACCATGAGGTGAGTGTTATTTAATTTTTATTTTAAATTAGAGGTATGAATGAGTATGAATGCGTGTGTATATGAGTGTGAGTATGTAGGAGGGTTCATGTGAGGCATGTTCACGATTCATTATCCATTTTAGACTTTGTTTCTATAACAATGTAGACGAAGGTCAAAGCGGTCGTATAACGGTTGATATTAGAGTGTCAAGTTGTAAGATACATTTCTATAATAAAAAAAAAAAAGGAAAAAAAATTATAACTAAATTTTCTACTTTGTTCCCTTTGAATTTATTCATAGATTATTTTTTTTTCAAGAAGAATATGTGAAAGTGTGGGATTACTGAATTTAAAAGATTTATCTGTCATAGTAATTCACCTCTAAAACCAACCAAAATAGTGTTAAATGAAGTAAATTTAAATAAGACGGAAACTTGATCATCTTCCACAACTACTATTAATACTATAGTAAATAATGGTAGTGGTAGTAGCGGTAGTAGTCGTTGCGATACTAAAAATAATTTAAATCATTTAGGAAACTCATCCGACAATAATTCTCATATAAAAGCAATGCAATTTTCAAAATTGTTTTCTTATAACAACACAGTCGTTCTAGCTTTTACCGAAAATTTTATTCCGCTACATCATTAATAAGTTTATGAGATAACCGATTGAATGACATTCTAATTACATATTAATTATAGTAGAAAGAAAAAAGGAAAATTATAAATTACATTCAAATAAACTGATTCAGTTGAATGAATTATTATACATTTATTCTTTTTTAATAATAATTATCATGAATCATCTAATGTAATAAAAAACAAATAACGTAGAAAATATATTTTTTTATAAAATTAAAGTATAAGCCTAGGATAAAAATCAATTAGAAGTAATTTTAATCAATTTAAATTATAACGAAGATAATCACAATAATCAAAATGATATTGGATTGTTTCAAGTGTGTATGAATGTAGGGGATGAATGTAGGTGCGTGGTGTGCTTGTGTGTGAGAGTGTATGAGGTGTGAGAGTGTGAGAGTATGTGAATAAATGTGGGGTTGGACGGGTTGATCGAGGTTCTTTCGCCTAGGGGGTCGCCAGAGTCGCATTCTTTCACTTGCTTTTTTTCATTTCCGTATATATCATGTATTTCGCGTACATTATGTTTATTTGTGCTGAAGAAGCAGGATTTCTTACTCGATCCATATGATTGAAGCTGGTCAGGGGTAAAAAAAAAATAATCTCGCTAGGTACGCGACCTGCTATGCCGCTTCATTGGCTCGCCAATGAATCAGCGCTTCACTACAAAATTTCGTCGTTGATTAATAGAATTGAGTCGTTCCTTAGCTACCATAAATATCTTTGGATATCATTTAACCTAAAGTAATATTTTTTATATCATTTCGATCAATTTAAATGAGATTGACATATACTATTGATATTTACGATGAACCATTTATTTTTTTATTTTTTATGTGTCTGGCAATATAAACCCTTTACAACACAACTTTATGTTAATTATTTTGATATTGTTTTCTTTACATTCACCGAACCCTTGACGAGCGACGAGCCACCCTTGCTGTGTTACTATTTCTGTTCGTCATCTCATGGAACAGTAATTACTTACCGGGTTCAAATACACCCTGTGCTACTGTTTTGGCTCATCGTTCAATACATCAATAGGTGTTTCGTGATTTCAACTAACACCTGTGATTCACCTGCCTATCATTGCTTGGCACAATATTTGTTTAATTATCTTAACTACTAACTGTGATATACCCATATTTGTTCAATTATTTCACCTACCAGCTGTGATCCTGCATGTCGGCGCATCCTTAAATAAATCAATATTTGTTTCAATTATTTCGACTATCATCTGTGATACTGTATTTCCGCTTGTCGTTCAAGAAATCAATATTTGTTTCATTATTTCAACTAACACCTGTGATCCACCGGCGCATCATTGTTTAGCACCATGTTTATTAATTATTTGAACTCTGGGCGAGATGATTGAATGGGCTAAGGTGTAACGAGGAGCTGAGGAAGGGGATCTGGCTAAACCATGAGGTGAGGGTTATTTAATTTTTATTTTAAATTAGAGGTATGAATGAGTATGAATGCGTGTGTATATGAGTGTGAGTATGTGGGAGGGTTCATGTGAGGCATGTTCACGATTCATTATCCATTTTAGACTTTGTTTCTATAACAATGTAGACGAAGGTCAAAGCGGTCGTATAACGGTTGATATTAGAGTGTCAAGTTGTAAGATACATTTCTATAATAAAAAAAAAAAGGAAAAAAAAATTATAACTAAATTTTCTACTTTGTTCCCTTTGAATTTATTCATAGATTATTTTTTTTTCAAGAAGAATATGTGAAAGTGTGGGATTACTGAATTTAAAAGATTTATCTGTCATAGCAATTCACCTCTAAAACCAACCAAAATAGTGTTAAATGAAGTAAATTTAAATAAGACGGAAACTTGATCATCTTCCACAACTACTATTAATACTATAGTAAATAATGGTAGTGGTAGTAGCGGTAGTAGTCGTTGCGATACTAAAAATAATTTAAATCATTTAGGAAAATCATCCGACAATAATTCTCATATAAAAGCAATGCAATTTTCAAAATTGTTTTCTTATAACAACACAGTCGTTCTAGCTTTTACCGAAAATTTTATTCCGCTACATCATTAATAAGTTTATGAGATAACCGATTGAATGACATTCTAATTACATATTAATTATAGTAGAAAGAAAAAAGGAAAATTATAAATTACATTCAAATAAACTGATTCAGTTGAATGAATTATTATACATTTATTCTTTTTTAATAATAATTATCATGAATCATCTAATGTAATAAAAAACAAATAACGTAGAAAATATATTTTTTTATAAAATTAAAGTATAAGCCTAGGATAAAAATCAATTAGAAGTAATTTTAATCAATTTAAATTATAACGAAGATAATCACAATAATCAAAATGATATTGGATTGTTTCAAGTGTGTATGAATGTAGGGGATGAATGTAGGTGCGTGGTGTGCTTGTGTGTGAGAGTGTATGAGGTGTGAGAGTGTGAGAGTATGTGAATAAATGTGGGGTTGGACGGGTTGATCGAGGTTCTTTCGCCTAGGGGGTCGCCAGAGTCGCATTCTTTCACTTGCTTTTTTTCATTTCCGTATATATCATGTATTTCGCGTACATTATGTTTATTTGTGCTGAAGAAGCAGGATTTCTTACTCGATCCATATGATTGAAGCTGGTCAGGGGTAAAAAAAAAAAATAATCTCGCTAGGTACGCGACCTGCTATGCCGCTTCATTGGCTCGCCAATGAATCAGCGCTTCACTACAAAATTTCGTCGTTGATTAATAGAATTGAGTCGTTCCTTAGCTACCATAAATATCTTTGGATATCATTTAACCTAAAGTAATATTTTTTATATCATTTCGATCAATTTAAATGAGATTGACATATACTATTGATATTTACGATGAACCATTTATTTTTTTATTTTTTATGTGTCTGGCAATATAAACCCTTTACAACACAACTTTATGTTAATTATTTTGATATTGTTTTCTTTACATTCACCGAACCCTTGACGAGCGAATTTTATTCGCACTTGTCTGACTTTTTGTTATTATTATTATTGTTATTATTATGTTATTATTATTTTGTTATTATAGACCTAGGTTGAGAAAAATTACTTTTCATTGGGGTATTCGAGTAAATAATGACGATTTCTCAAGTTAGTAGTTAAAAAAATATTTTATTACTGGAAAATAAAGATGAAACACCAAAACAAAAATAATAATATGGCTCAAGCTCAAAGAGAAAACCCGAGCAGAAATTAGTTAGGGAAAGCCTGAATACAGTCAGGGTGTAATCTGGTCTGGTGAGTCCAGAAAGGGTAAGCCCCTTCCCTAGAATACCCTTTTAGGGTTAACCTTATTTTAACATATCCATCCAACACATCCATCTTATTTGGTTTTTCGTATTTGACACCTAGTTGGACCTATTTAATTGTATTGGGAGGGCGGAAATTTTATATGATATGATATCCCTATATGATATCCCTAGGTCTGCCTTATTTATTCTGATCCAAGCTCTATTTTATTTGATAAAATTTATTTTGGTTAAAATTCACTAGAATGTTATCTATTTTCGAAATATATATGTTTTTTATTATTTTTAATTAATTTCTTATTTTTATTTAAAGTGGACTGAAGTATTATTTCAAAACACATATTTTAACTTAACACGAAGAAAACACGAAAACACGATTAACACGAAGAAAACACATATATTTTATGCTGGAGAGAATTATTTTCGAAGAATCAGAGTTTTATTATTATATTTCTTTTGGCTAAACATCATTTAAAAATAGTTAGTAAACGTCTTAAGTGACGATGGCGAAGTGAAATTATTTTTTATTTTTAAGAATTTATAATCAGTTTTACAATGTTGTCATATTGTCAATAATGAACTTCTAAATACATTAACCGACATTTCTTATATCATAAATTGAACCTAACTTCACTTATATTAGCATTATAAAATTTACAGAACTACATTTAATGAATTAAACATAAACTACATTTAATGAATTAAACAATATAGTTAAAATAGTTTGATCTGTTGAGGTAATTTATGTTATAATATTTTTCCATTTTAACTTTTCTATTTTATTTTAATTATGTTTAATTTAATTTGTATATATATTTCATTTATAAATATATGATGAGGTCTGCTGTTGATCCCTCTCATTTAATTTTGTTCTAATCAACACTATTCTATTTCGTTACAATTGTGTTGAATTGTGTTGATTAGTACAAAATTAAATCAAAGGGATCCACAGGAGATCTCTCCATTGGTGACCCCAACGTGATCGTTTATGTTTGTAGAGATTAATTATTTAGATTTAAATACATTAACCGCTACATATACATCAGGGCTTGTTTTGGCTATCCCAATCAGGGTGTGATCCGGTTATTCCAATCAGTGCCTAATCCGGGTATTTCAATCAGATCCTGATAGGGAGAAAAGCGTAACACTCAGGATCAGGCTGCCCTACCAATGCCTGACTACTACTAGAGGAAACCTGATCAGGACTCTATTTTAGGCCTGACCAATTTCTGCTCGGGCAGCTTCTTCATTAAATTGATAAGCATGTCTTTTATAATTATATTTCTTTAAAATTGTAAGAAGAAAAACAATATTTAACCTCGGATAACCTTGTCTGAAAAAAATGTGACTCCTATTGTCGAGTCCGACAACACAAACATGCCAAAATGTCAACTGTCGGACTCGACAATAGGAGACAAATTTTTGTCGGACAAGGTCTCCGTCATTTTTTAAATAAATTAGTACCACATTAATAAAAATAAAATTGTGGAAGTAAATTTACAAGGTCGAGCAATCGTAATGTTTCGGAGTTTGTCGAACGAAAATGCGGCTGAATCGAGAAAAATTGCCGATACAAAAGTTGGCGGACTCGTTGGCGCTTCACGAAATATAAGATATGTAGTAATCATCAAATAAAACCGGCGAGAGCCTGCTGACTATTTGTTTTTTTATTAATGGGGGTGGAAATTTGTTTTTTAAAACGAGGCCAATCTTGTCCGACAAAAATTTTTCTCCTATTGTTGAGTCCAACAGTTGACATTTTGGCATGTTTGGGTTGTCGGACTCGATAATAGGAGACACATTTTCGCCGGACAAACTTACTCGAGGTTAAATATTTTTTTTCTTCTTACAACTTTTACGAAATATAATTATAAAAGACATGCTCATCAATTTAATGAAGAAGCAAGCCCGAGCAGAAATGCAACATTACGGTGTGTCAATACAAAATTTCTTTGGACTTGCTACCACCGTATTCTATTAACTGATAGATGAATTACAGAATAGCATGAATTAATGACGGAACTCTTTGAAAAAAAAAATGTATGAAATACTTTAATTTTTATTTTCATTATTTACAATTTAACGGCAATTTTCCATGTAAAATGACAAAAACGCATAGTATATCCTCGATTATAATGATATATCCAATATGGACCAAACTCCAACGTTGTTATATTGTTACACATTAACAACATATCATTACACATAAGTAATTTACGAACGATGTTTACATTACTAACTGAACAATTGGTCATCTTTCATGTGTTTCAAATTTTATTTGTTATCACTATTTAATCAACACTGGCTTATTGACAAAAACGTTAAACAGAGTTCGTTTTAAACCGAGTTTTGTTCCTTAAAACTTCTTTATTTTAAAGATTTTTCTGATAGTTGTCACCGCCACCATTTCAAAGCCAATATCCAAAACCTCCTTGTTGACACAAAATCCACTATCCGCTAAACAATCCTTAGTAATGAAACGTTAATTTATAACTTAATACTTTTATACAAACAAATAAAAATCTAAAACAAAACTTAATGCAAATTGTTTCTTTTAAATATTCAAATTGACTAGACAATTGAAAACCTTCAACTCCTAAATCTAAATTGTTTAGTTTTACATTTCCTTTTTATCATCATGCAATTACCTGCTCCATCAACATTAAAGCACCAGACAATCGATTGGCATTACCTGTTGTGACATTATTGATATAAAAACCGAAAGTGTGTATAACGTTGGATATGGATAGATAGATTTAATAATAACTAAAATTATTTTTATTATTTCGATGATTACTATCATTACTTTTATTATTAAAATTGTCACGAACAGACGAAATTGTAGTAAATATACTTATGCCATGTAATTTTTTGTTTGCTATATTTAGGTTTATATTAAGGTTTTTTATAGTACCTGTTTTTGCTTGCTACATAATTTGAAATTTTCGTAGACGACAATGAAACGTTTTTGTCATCAATTGTGAACGATCAATGATTAAGTAAAACTTTTGAGGACAATAGTATACAGTTTTACAGTTGTTTTAAATAATTCAGTAACTTCAGTCAAATTGAACACAACTGTTACAACCTGATTTTAAAACAGAATAATTAAGCTAAAAAAATATAAACTGAATTCTGTTTCCTTTTCAATTTGGTTTATAATAATTCAAATAATACAGTTTCACTAAAGGACTTATTTACAATTAGTGGTAAATATTCAAAATATGTAAAACGAATTAATTTGTTCACCTTTGATGTTTAGCTATTATACCACAACCAGCAAAAACTATAGTTTGGATAACAAAACTAGATCATATTAAATAATTTTACATAACTGTAAAACTCTTCCATACTTATTAAATTGTATACTGCAAACACAAAAACAAGAACTAAAATAATTTTCGAAAAACATCTTATTTAGCTCTTCAGTACTAAGTAGTATTCTCAAAACTTGTCTTTTATTTTCAAATTCAATTTCAATAATCATTTTCTTCTTCAGCTCTGAAACTTTACAAGTAAGTAAAATTGAAACTCATCATCATTTACAAAATTGAGAGAAAATGCATTCAAAAAACTTTACAACAAAAGACAAACGAAAATTCAATTTCATTATTTTTAAACAACAACAAAAGTAACAAATGAAAATATAATTTTTTTTTTTTGCAATAAAAGTTCTAGAGCTTTTTTCTACGTACATATTTTTTTAAATTTTTTTGTCATTCTTAAATAGAAATAAAAAATCAAAATTAGACAGAATCATCTACTTAAAGCTTATATGAGATTTCATTTATAAAATTCTTTAGAAAGAAAGAAAAATTAAAACTCTAAAAGAAAAAAAATATACGAATAAGCTCCAATTTTGTGCTTTGCGATTAAGTTCGTTTTTAGTTGAAGGTTTTTAAAGTTTTTTTTTCTTTTCTGTATTGATGAAAAAAACTTTGATGATATGAAATGGAAAGAATTAAAGGAAAATAAGATTAAAATTAAAGGTTGGATAATGTTGTAGGATTACTAGTTATATGGACAATGGACATGTTTTAATTTAATTAAAAATGGAATTCAGTTATTGATGCCGATAATCTGTTGAAAATACATACAAAATTTAAAATGCTAATGCAAACATGAGTACGTAAGTGCATGTAAGAATTTTTGGTTGAGTTTGGATGCGCTCGAAAAAAAAAAGTTTTTCAAAACAATTTAATAAATCCAAGTAAATTGTATTTAATTTATTATAAAATTCCGTGAAATGATCACAACAATTTTAACTACAAGATCATAAATAGTAGAACTAAGTTTTTATAAAAACTATTTCAAGTAGCGTTTACTGTCTTTGGGCGTACTTTATATGGTTCAAAATTATAATGGTGGCTGTTATTTCACAACCATTGTCTTTGTAACATGCAGGATAGTTGATTGCATTTTGTGTGAGTGATCACGAATACAATTTAGTTAAATCGGAAATGCAAATTTGAAACAAATTAAACAAAATAGTTTATAATTTTTTATTCCTCAACCTCAATATAACGGTAATTTTTTCTAAATAAAATCGGTAAATTAAATTTAAATTCAAGATTTGATTAAGATTTTTATCCATACGATAGCAATGGATCTAATAATTATGTAGTTTAGAATTATAAGTCACTAAAAATGAATATATTCAATTAAATGGAATAAAAAATTGCTTTGAAAATCGAAAGATCCGTATCGAATGTTTTATCTCAATTTCGCTTGATTCGGGGATCGAACCGGCGTCCTTCTGATCAGTGTTTATGGTTAGCTATTTAATCAACTCGACCAGCGAGGAGAGACAAATTTGTTTTTTGGACGATCGACTTAACATCACAATTATTTTTATTCATTTTTAAAGTTAATTTTTTTCTTATTTTTTATTTATTCTACGAACTCGTTTTACCGTTCTTTGAACCGACCGGAATTGAGATAAAACATTTGTTATGGATCTTTCGCTTTTCAAAGCAATTTTTCATTCTATTTAATTGAAATACATTCATTTCTAGTGTCTTAAAATTAAATTTAATGAAATATTTTCTTTAATGCATTTTATATAAAAAAAAATATATTTATCTCCAAAAAAAATTACTAAATTCAAACAAAAATAATTAATAATAATTATACTTAGAAATCTGATGAACAGTGGTATCCATCCTCCTTTCCTTCCTTTCCTTTAAGATTTCGTGTTTTTAATTTTGATTTTTTATAAGATGAAAAACGTGAAACCTGCGTAGAGGTGAAAAAGTCGAAATTTGAACTTGACCATTTTTGATTTTCCTGAATCTTGGAATGTAAGTAGTATGGACAAAATAAAAAATACGACTTATTTTAAAATTTTTTTAAAATGCATAGTTTGAGCATAGGGGGCACCCCAACATGTATGAAAAATGAAAATTCTGCCAATCTGATGTAACTTTGAAATTAAATTGCTCAAGAACGACTATACCGATTTCATCAAACTTTTTTTTGTTTGATAGATGATTAGTTGGTCCTTTAAATTAAAAAATTAATTTATTATTTTTATAATTAATTTTCAAATAAAAATATTAAAAGAACTTTTTTAAAGATGGCGCTAGGGTCGAAGATCAACTGGAATTAAATTAATTTTTTTTCTGAAAATAGTTCTATCCCTACTCTGCTCAAACTATGAACTTTAAAAAAATTTTAAAATAAGCAATATTTTTTATTTTGTCCATACTACTTATATGCCAAGTTTCAGGAAAATCAAAAATGGTCAAGTTTTCACGACTCTGTCTAGAACACGTTTTTCATCATAAGGGACAACAGAAAACAATAAAATGAACTACGTAGAGAGGGGTTACTAAGGTGTGGAAAAAGAAGGTGTGCGTGATGATTGTATTTCATCTGGTTGGTAAGTACTAAGTATTGACGAAATGGTCAGAGGATAAATCATCTACACTAAAGATCTAGCCAGATACTTCCCAACCAAATTCCCAGGTTGAGCAAAATCGTTCATCGACAGTTGATCAGGGTGTCTTGGAAGAACTTTCTCAGTATCACCCATTTGAGAATTGATCAATCAGCATCATAGGATACTAGTAATCTAAAGGGAGGGATTCCAACGATATAGAATACTAGTGTGTGAAGGGTTCTGATGTTACTATGAACTCAGAGCAGTCCAGATGATCAAGCAAGTATGGGAGTGATGTAAACACCACTACCCAACAATCTATTGCCTTGCATCTTGGTGACCGCCGGCGTTTCTGGTACCACCAAAAAAGTGTAAAGCCCATTAAGGTTAATGCTGAAGAATTATTCCTACCCTTGCGTTTCCACTAAACCAAAAAGACACGTTCAGCTGGAGGCATGCAGACGCAACTTCCCATCGAAGATAGTTCTAACGATATTTAGCCTATCCTCGCTCCTGCACGTCTGGGGTATAGGAGAGCAACTTTTCTTCGAAAGATCGAAAATTTCAAAAATTATAATAAAATCAAATTCTAAAAATATTCCAAAAATTCTTACAAAATCAAAAATTGAAGCTATTTTCAGAATTCTAATCATTTATATTAAATTCACAAAATCAAAAATTTCAGTTTTTTTTTAAATTCTAAAACTATTGCAAAAATTATAACAAAATCAAATATTAAAACTTTTTCCGAAATTCTAAAAATATTGCAAAAATTATTACAAAATCAAAAATACAAACTTTTTTCAACAGTCCAAAAATATTTTAAAAACTATAACAAATTCAAAAATTTCCATGTCAAATTTCATGTTTAATTACATTTACGTCATTTACAAACAACTAAATTTTAATTCCCAAAAAATTGGCTAAAAAAATAAATGAAACCATTTTTTGACACATTTGACAATATTTTTTTGACAAACTTATAATGCAATAAAATTATCAATAATAATAATTTCAAGTTCAATAACATTTCATTTCATACAGTTAACTAATTTTTTTTTTCTAAAAAAATAAATGAATATCATTCTTTTGACACACTTGATTATTTTTTTGACAAACTTATAATGACATAATTCTCTATAATAATAATAAAATTTCTTGTCATACAAATAATTAATTTTATTTTTTTCCAAAAAATTGGGTAAAAAATAAATAAAAATCGTTCTTTTGACACACTTGACAACATTTTTTTGACAAACTACTAATTCAATAATCTAGTTTTTGATCTCGACCATCAAGATTTTTTCACATTTATCATTACTACCCATTATCACTTAAAATGAACGTTTTTAACCAAAAAATATGCATATTTCCTTGTTTTGACACACTTGACGATTTTTTGACACATTTCCGGCACAGTTATCGAACACATCGTCCTTTTGGCTCTTACCATTGAGTATACCTATTTTTAGAAACCAAAATTTTTTTAGAATCCCTTCAGCGGTTTTCTAGATTTCGTCGGTTGTGACGGCCGGCAGGACGGCCGAACAGACACATTTTTGTTTGTTTTTTTTGGAATTGTTATGACCTAAAACATCGAGAAATGCCAAAAAAGTGGGGGTAAGAATTTCACTTTTGACTCATGAATGTAATACTTTCAGACCGAAGTATTTCAATCAATAGTTGTGTTTTGGTGAAAATAAAATTATTAGATTGCATAACTCTAATCGGTTATTTATGTCTTTATGTCCTCGTTTTCATTAATGACAGTAACACTCTGACAGCGTCTTTATGGTAGCATATCTATAACAGCTTCGCTTTAATGTATTTTATCTTTTTAAAGTAGGCGAATGACTTGATCAGTATATCATCAGCAACACTTTTAATAAACAAGTTCGATTAGAAGGTTTAGAGGGAGAAGCTTAATAAATTTACATAGATTGATATATTTATGCAGACCAATCTTCAAAATATAATTTTGAATAGGATTAAAATATTATAAAATCTTTTTTAACACAATCGCTACCGAAGTAGGAGATCTAAAAAGCTGTAATTAAAGATTATCCAAAACCCAAAAGTGATAAACTTATTGGCGCTTCCGACAATTGTATGAAGTGCAACGTATCAATTATTCGTTTCTAACTCCTTTGTCTATAAATTACTTGTTTAAATTCAAATTCAAAAATATGGCAACTCCATTTTATTTTACAGGAAATTTATAAACAAACAAAGAGGTAAGGAATGAAGAAGTGATGAGTTGCACTGCATAAAGGTGTGAACCATTGCAGGTATCATGAAAAAAATTGTATTGGGCATGTTTTCTTTAAATTGTTCTTTTATTTTGAAAGACATGTTTCGAAATTTTTTAATAATAAAACTCATATCAAAACTATAATCTTTTAAAATATTTTAATTGCTACTTTTTTACGCGGCGACTATTATAAACCATTTAACTCACATTAGCATATTGTTTTGGTTTAAAAATTAAAACAAAATTTTATCCAACAAAAACATAATTAATTATTCAAGAAAAAAATCATATTCATTCATTTCACTCTCCTCCCACATCTCTCTTAAAAACTTAAGATTATCCAAATTTTTTATTTTAAAGACCGTCCATACTCTGATTAAGAAATAAATAAAATTTTCTATTTAAATAAACACAATCACGAAAAACAATATTAATTACAATTTTTTTTCCTCTAATGTTTTTTATGTCTTTGGATATTTATTTGATGACAGATTTTTTGTTATTTTCCTCTTAAGATATAAAAAAAAACGAATCGAAGATTTGTTGTTGTTTTTCTTAAAGACATAATAATAAAATTAGGAAGAAAAAAATGTATTTGTGGTGAAATTGAAACTTAATTCATTTTAGCAGATTATTAATTTTAATTGGTTGTTTGTTAAATTAGCTGTTACATTTGATTTGAAAACTTATGATGAATGAAATGTATATTATTTAAATTGATTTTAACGATTTAAATTAGTGGACGTTTAATTGGATAAAAAATGTTTTATAATTTGCTCCTATGATCATAAAAAGGCGTTTATTATCTTTCGAATGATTCAGATTCATTTTTTCTATAAACAAATTAAAGACATAACACTTCCTGTTTGACTCCAAAGTCATCCAGAATTTTGCTTTTGGAAGTGCTAGAACTCCTTAGAATATCTTTGTTAAGCCTATTTGAAAGGACATTTATGAGACTGCTAAAAACGAGAAGCGGGTAATGTTAAAAGACTTCTATAAGTTTCACTAATACATTATATATAAATACCATTACTATTTGTTATTGAGTATTCACGTCGTAAGATGCTATTTTTGTTACGATGCAGACGCTGATAGCATTGCAGATTGTCAAGACGCAACATATTTCAACTAACTATCTATAACACTGTGTATAATGGCGTCCATATGTCTCTTAAAAACTTATTTCATTTTCATAATTTGTTTTGGAATATTTATATTTTCTTTTCGTTATTCCGTTATACATTACGTATCTTCTTTAACTTATTGTCAAACATAAATTAAGTAACAAAAAAATTATATATAAACATTAAAAAAATGAATATGATTTATTATGGGTATTTTTATTTAAGTATAATATAATTTGTTTTATTTTTGAAGTTCAAAAAGAGCACAAGGCGCCATTTAACTTCTAGTTTTTTTATACATATATTTATTCTTATTTAATTTTAGTTTTACTGTAGTTCCACGAAATAATTTTTTTGAATTTTGTTTTATGTATTCAAATTGAAAATAATAAAATTTACAAAAAAGCAGCGACGTTAAGATGTGTTAAGTTTCATTTGGAAGCTATCCAATAACTCAATTTTATTTTCAAACCGCATTATTTCAAATATGTACATACATCGATTTGACATTGAGGTGAAGAAGAGTTATTTGTTTAAAAACACTATTGTAGTATTTTCAAATATATTAAACTGATAATCATCCTGATATTTTTATATATCATATGGAACATCAATTTCTTCTTCACATTCCATAAATGTTTGTTTCTTATATAACTAAACAAAACAGAAACCTAAAATCAAAAACAAGCACAAAACTTCGTTTCAGTGATCGTATAAAAAACTTTAATTATCAAAAATTCAATAGCTATCAACAGAACTGTCTATTACAAACAAAGAAACGTCAAACATCAAGGTTACGTCGTTGGTAAACAAGAAAAGTCAAAACGAAATAATAATAATACAAAAAATAATAAGACAATAACAACAAAAATCAAATGCTGCGTAGGTGAGATAACGTGTACTTCTACTCCATCAACTGATGGTTAGGGTGAATTATTGAATTTTTTGTTGCTGGTATCTATTTTATAGAAAAATGCAGTGTCATTCCTGTCATTCATCATCATCATTGTTATTATTTATTGTAGTTGTCTACAGAAGAAACAATATAATACATAAACAAATATAATAATTTATAAGTTATAAGAGCGTTCTGAAATTTTTCTTTTAAGAAACAGTAAAAAAATTCAAATTTTGGCATTCGAAAAAACACTCAGAATCTTTCTTACGATTCAGATCGATAAAAGTTCTGAGAGAGCCAAACGCTCTCCGTCTAAGTGATAAACTGGTTCTGGACTCCTTTTATTTTCCACTTTTCTAGATGACATGGTATCTTTGGATATAATAGAGTTCAAATAATTAATATTTATATAATTTGTTTGTTAAATATTCATAAAAATAACTACTTTATGCTTTCTTTATTTTTGTGGCGACTGGCGAACATTTTGATTAATAAATTCTCAAAATTTTTAAATATAGGAGGCGATGTTTTGATTTAAAAAAGTAATTGTTCAGTTTTTGTTTTTTCGTTAATGATTGAAGTTTACTTATTATATTTTATTCATTAAAAAAATTAAAACAGATTATAAAAGCAGTTCAACTTCGATAGGAAATATACATCGCAGTTGTGCAAAAAAACGAAGTGGAGCAGTTAATCCACTACGTACCATCTGAGTAATGATGTTATCAAATGGTACGCGGATGGTTCAAAGACCGAGGCAGGGGTGGGTGCAGGAGTATTTGGACCAAAGACAGAGCCGAGATATGTGCTATCGAAAGGTGCGCAGACTTCAGCTTAGGAAGAAAATATAAAAACAAGAGAATTGCCATCTTGTCAGACAGCCAAGCAGCAGTTAATGCATTAAGCTCATACACCATCACATCCAAAATTGTTGGAGACTGTGTGTGCAAGCTAAACAAGCTTGGGAATAACAACAAAGTTACAGTTTACTGGATACCTGGTCATGCGGGGATCGCTGGTAATGAAGAAGCCGACAAATTGGCAAAACGAGGTGCTTTAACACCTTTTGTCGGTCTGGAACCTTTTTGTGGATTGGGTCAAAAGCCATCCACGAAAGGATGAGGGAAGTAGTTATGATGGAATGGTCCAAAACCTGGAACAACACCGCAGGCTTAAGGCATTCCAAGGAGTTCACTGCAGTTTAATCAAACGAGATCAGTAATGTACTCTAGGATGAACAAGAACAACCTGAGAATACTGACAGGGGTTATTACAGGACACTGTTAACTAAGAAATCACCTTAAGAACATTGTCCACCCCAAGGGATGAATGTAGATTCTGTCTATTGGAAGAGGAGGCCCCATCCCATCTTCTCAAAGATTGTGGAGCCTTGATCTACACTTGAAAGTTGCATCTGGGGGAGTATAGTATTGAGAGGCAGGACCTGCATAAACTTAACCCTCTCCATAACCTGAAATTTCTAAGGGAGGCTGGATTGGAGGAGGTGCTCTAACTGGGTATTCACCAGGGAGTATACTAGGGTGGGAAACAATAGATCATTTTGGACGCAGTACAACATATCTCCACCGAATTTAATCTTAATCTTAATCTTAACATAACGTAAAATAATCGAATATTCTAATATTTTCTCAAGGTTTCTAAAAAGTTACCTAGAATAATCGAGATTATGGAGAATCGTATATTAGTCATTCCTTGAAAAATTAGATAGTTTTATTTTAGATCGTGTCAATGTAAAGTTGCGATAATAGAAATAGTGGAATAAGTGGAATGTAAATTAATTGTAAGCGAAGCTTTGTATCGTGTATATAAAACCGTGTAAATAGAAGAAGTAATTTTTAAATTATTGAATAAAGTTTTAAATGTTATTGAGAAAAAATATTTTGTGTATTATTTTGAACGTTGTGTTACTGGAAATTTCTACAATAAACCGTTGCTGTTTAAAGAATATTCTAGTTACGAATATTCAATAAATGTATTGTTTTTCTATTGTTGTGTGTTACGAAGTAGTCTGGTGATCAACGAAGTAGTTGTGTAGTTCTTTGATTCGGAGATATACTACTTTCTCACACGCATCGAATTTGCATTAACGGAGACTTTCATAATTATTTTCGTTTTTCCTTTAACCATATTTTCTTAAACTCAAACCGTAATTGCCATCTACAATGGTTTCCGTAAGAAAAAAGATTGTCCTAAAATAGTTGTGTGCTCTTTCCCAATATAACTTCTTATATTCAGTTTGTATTCGTTGATCGCTGGAAAGTTGTCCTAAAGGGGTTGTGCTATATCATTAATACACAATCGCGCTATGTTCATATATAAATCTAACAACCGTTATTCTTCTATAAATTTTGTTGTGGTTTCCAATTTTAATACCCGGTGGTTGTAAGAATTCCTTAGTGGATACACTAATAAATGTAATTTCCTATAATCGTTTCATAATAGATATCTCTGTTTATAGTTCCCTTCCAGTTATAGTACAATAGTGAAGACACTTTTAGTACACATATTTATCGAACGAGATTGTCCAATAAACAGACTTATTTTATTTATTGATTTATGATGTAAAAACGGTCGCTACTTTTGCCTATAAATACGCCTAGCCGCGTATAGAGGCCCTCTTAGTCTGTTATTTCATTTCACAGCTGATTAACTTTTTGAAAAAGTTTAAGATCGACTGGTGATATGTCAGTTATATTGCGTGTGAATTCTTTTTGTTTTAAATTATTTTTTTTGCTGTGTAGTAAAATTTTTTTGTGGATGTCTTTTTTTTGGAGATATGGACATAGATCCTGGACGTCGACCAATCTAAAGGAGGGTGTAAAAGGAATCGAGTACCCATACGCCGAATAAAATGGTATGAATAGTGAAATTTGGTTTAAAACCAGAGTGGATACGCGAAAATCAATAATGGCGGTCTATCACTTTTAAGATTAGATCCGTATTTTGGGTATTTCAAATGGATATAAACCAGCTGAATAAGTTGCTAAATTAATTAACATAACCCAATAGTAAATCTAACTATAATTTTAATGATGGAATTTCTAATATAAGAAAACCGCGTATTTACTGCATAGTGGTGAGCATAAATACTTTAAATTTGTGTTTGTGACCTTGAATCACATACACACCGAACTTTAGTTCCTTAAATAAATTATAAAATAAAATAAAATAGTAAAATTAGCCGTTCAAAGCTTGAGAATAATAGTAACTTTTCTAATTTAATATTAAATCGTTTTGGTGACGTCATAATGACGAGTGGAAAAAAAATCTAGGTGCATGTCGATGAAATTAAATACATATGATCTGAACTTTAAATAAATAAATTGATAAATAACCTAATATAATGAAAATAGTCATTCGACGCTTATAAATAATAGGAAAAGTCCTAATTTAATCTTAAATCGTTTTTCCGTCATAATGGCGATTGTAAACAATATAAATTTGTGTTTAGTAAATTAAACTATATGTAGTCCGAACTGTAGTCAATCAAATAAATTAGAGCCTAAAATAATACAGTAAAATTAGTCATTCAGCGCATAAGAAAAAAATATAATAGTAAAATTAGCTCGTTAATTGTAAATTGCTGGTGCGTCATAGTGACGATCAGTAGAAACCTAGATTGCAGGATTGATAAACGAACTGTACAATACTCGAACATTGATTCTTTGAATAAATTATTAATTAAAATAGTGAAATAAAAAGAAAAAAAAACAACAAATTAAAGAAAATTTTAATAGTGTCAAATTTACATAAAGTGAAAAATACCATCATCGTAAGAGAGAGGGGTGAAATGGTGTAAAACTGATTGCGAGAACATTCATCATTCAAGAAGAGCGGGCCATTACATTGTTTTTATTTGGCATTCCATCGATTCTTGCTTTAACAGACCACCCTCCATTCTCGGGTGGTAAACGATCAGCGGGTCAACAGCATTAACTTACGGGATATTAACTTACGTGATATTAACTTACGTGATATTGGTACTTGTATACAGAAGAATTACCTTTGGGTATGCTTTTGTATTAAACAAACTTAGTAGAAATGTAACAACGTCCTTTGGGGATGCGCATCACGTTCATTGAACATATGTGTGGTCCTGATACGATTTTAGCAATAGCAATTCCACACCGCAGAGATGTAGCACCATCATTAATTGATACAGGGAGCAAGATATACCAGCGTGACCAATCGATGCGAGTAGCAACAGAAGAAACTATTTTTTTTTGGATGAACGAAATGTAGCATTTTAAGCATTTCAGTCGAGTATCGAGGAGTTAAAACAAGATCTACTCGTGCAACGAAGTCACTTACTAAATTATTAGAATCACTACTATGTTCAAGCCGACAAGCACAATATCTTTCGTGAGCTGGTATTCTTCGCCTAAACACATTTTCTTGGTCGTGCAATTCGGAGCGTTTGAATGTAGTGATTGATGAGTGGGTTGATGAGAAGGAGTGTATGGGGGTATGGATGATGATGTGTGTATGCATGTGTGGGTACGTGGCTGTGTTCATGGGGGTGCATGCGCGAGTGGATGAGATGTAAGAGTGTGTGACTGCGAGTTGAGAGTGTAGCTGTTGGACGTGGTGATCGTGATTCTTTCGCATACGAAGGGTCGCCAGAGTCTGTTTAGATCACTTGCTTTTCTTCTTACATTCGTTCTTATCTCATGATACGCGTACAAGCTCAGTTATTTGTGCTGGAGCAGCAGGTATTCTTCTCTCAAACCCAAAGGCTGCAGCTAGTCTGGGGCAAAAAAAAATCTCGCTAGGTACGCGACCTGCTATGCCACTTCGAAGTTAATCATTGAAGCAGCTTTCCATGACATGTGGAACGATCAAGGTGTTGAGGACTTAATAAATGCTGGTGTTTTTGCTTACTAATCAGTGATCCAATCCAGAAAGGGAATTGCGTTTATCGAATTGTGAGTCAAGCCAATTCGAAGTAAGGTTGGCAAAACGTAACAGTATTATAAGCTTTATTTAAAATATCAATCAAATAAGAAATTATTAAAACAAACTGGTAAAAGTTGTATAAGGAAACAAATTACTTTTGTTAAAGGCAATAAAGAAATGGTTTGATGATAAATTGTTTCAAATTTTAATGAGTCCCAAATATGGAATATATGCGTTAACACGCAGTAAATTAATCATTAGACTGATTAAATTTCAATAATTGAGGAGATCAAAATAAATTCACGTTTGCAAATTTTTACAAACTAACACATCACAATCCGTTCAATTGTAAACGATTTATTTTCTATAACTTTTTTCTTTTATCTCCATTTTAGGAGCATAGGGCGTCTACTAGACTGGACCATCTAACTCTGTTGGGGGCAATCGCTTTCAGTTCACCCCATGTGTTTTGCCAATTTTTTTTGCTTCGGCTAGCACTGTTTTCTTCCATGTCATGCGTGGTGTTCCAGCTCTCTTTTTACCTTGTGGATTCCACTCTTGGGACATCCTTGTTAAATTTTCAGCTGATTTTCTCAGTGTATGTCCTATCCATCTCCATTTCCTTTGTTTTATCTCGGTCTCAATGTCAAACTGCTTTGTCTGCCGTAGAAGTTTCTGGTTACTGATGGTGTTCGGCCAGAAGCATTTGATCAGTCTTCACAGGCATTTGTTCACAAACACCTGCAGTTGATTTGTGATTTTTCTTGTATGTTTCCACGTTTCAAACCCATACAGCAGTTCTGACTGGACACATGCATTGAACATTCGTAGCTTAGGCTTTCTTGACAGGACGGATGCATTCCAGATCTTGTGAAGCATATTGAACGCATTTCTGGCTTTGTTAATACGCTGACTGATGTCTTCTTCAGTCCCGCCTGTTTTTGCTACAGTACAACCAAGGTACACAAATTTGTCAACTTCATCCACTTGTGTACTGTTGATGGTAATTGATGTTATCATTTTGGTGTTCAATCTCATAGCCTTTATTTTTCTGATATTAATGTTGAGACCGATTTCATGTACAAGGGTTGATAGCTTCTGTATTTTCTGCTGCATGTCCGTATGTGTGTGTGCAAGTAGACAGATGTCATCTGCGTAGTCTATTTTCTATAATTAACCAATAGAATCAATCATCACAATGTTAGGAATTCTATTCGTAGCATAACTAAATTTTTGAAATTTATTACATTTTTCATGGATTCAATAAAAAATTTCAAATATTTACAAACAACATAATTTTTTTTTTAGTTCACTTAATTAAATCTATTTCACATAGCTTCTTCTTTTGAATAAAATATTTTATTTCTACTTTAAATTATATTAAAAAAACCATTAATGTTTCTTTTGTTTATTACTGAATTAAGCTAAACATTTTTCATTAATTCCTTGAGTATATTCACAGCTACACTCGTCTTAAGCCAAACTCATTTGTTTTAAAAAAAATGTAATTTTCATCAATTGCTAGTTAAAAATTAAAATTTAATCCCTAGCGTTTTAGTAAAATTCATGAATTCACTTGCCGCGGCCCATTTCTCTGATGAAATTGAAATATTATGGTAATTTTACCAAAATTCACTAATTACACTCAATTTTGCTAATTTTTATAATTTTACCTCTGTTTCTGTTGATATTCAGTTTTATGACTTACTGAAATCAAAAAAAGGCCAAATAAATATCCACATCATTACCTGAAACACCAGCATAACAATTGGAGATAGCAACAAAACACAGGGTAACCGAAAGAAATCTCACTAAAAGACGATAAGTTGTGTGTCTCAGATGTTGTTTAAATATGTACACTGATCCAGCAATGAGACAAATTGAAATAAACGCATTGCTTCATGAATAAAACAGTGTTTCAACAAATGAGATTTTATGAGGTGAACAGCTTCAAATAGGTTGTCACACCCGTAGATCAAAAATTTAAAAAAAATTACAAACCAATAAAAGTGATCCATCCATGCCAGTTTATATTATAAACTATTGTCGTCTGTTTGTCTAGGAAATATTTTAACACTATTTTTTTTTTAATTTCGTTTCCTTTAAAAATCTTCATAATCAAATCTGATTTTAAACTATTGTCATACATACTCATCATAACAACTCTACACCCTTTCTGTTAAAATTTCTCTACTTCAGATTTTATCCAATCATTTCTAAATTTCCGCTTCCACTGATTCCATCTAAGCCCATGTGGAATCCGATCATATAACGTATTATACTCCACAATTCCACAAATTAAAAATTAATTAATGTTAAGCAATCAATGATCCTATCAGCACACGTCTTCTTACAGAGATGAGTTCGTTTATTTTGACCAAGAAACCTATGCACTGCTACCAACTGTTGATAGTAAATATGTGAGCAATTTCACGCAAGTTCAGCAAATTTTTGGGAAATTTTGACTTGACCCCTTTTAATTTTGATTATGTTTTGTTTATAGACAGTCTTTCATAAATAAAAAATACAAGTTGTCTTCGAATTTTTTTTTTCGACCAGGGGTCTTCACTGGGTGCCCCTCAATTTTTTGTTATTTTGTGATGTGAATATTTATTTTATTTATTGTACTACATATATAATTTTTATAATATTTTAAAAAGTTCATTTAATAATAAAATATTTGATATTTAACATAAAAAAAAAATCTCTTAGTTTATAACGCCATTTTTATAATTTTCCTTCAGAACAAAAAAAACTGATTCCCGACAGTCATATGCACAACGAGTTTTATCTTTAAAACAAAAAATAATGCTAGTCCTAAACTTTCACAAGTTGTTAGATATAAAATAAGCTTCAATTTAGTTTAAAAAAAAAAGGTGTAGTGCCATCTTTTCTTTAATTACACTGTTTTTTTCTTATGTTACACCGTTAAAAATTATTTCAAAAAACACTGTACATTTTTAAAAACTTTGTTCTAATACCTATTCAACGACATATCATTTATGAAAATCGATTCAGTAGTTTTTCTACAATCGCTCGTCAAAATGCACTCACATCATTAAATAACAAAAAATTGAGGGGCACCCTGTGAAGACCCCTGGTCGAAAAAAAAAATTCGAAGACAACTTGTATTTATTTATTTATTTATGAAAGACTATCTATAAACAAAAAATAATCAAAATTAAAAGGGGTCAAGTCAAAACGTTGTTGAATCTTCGTGAAATTGCTCATGTAGTAGATAGAAAGAATAGTTTTTGCAAAGTTTATAACTTAATTAGCGTAACACCAGTCACCAACGATTGGTAATAGTAAATATTTGAACTTAGACAAAAACAAATTTTATCAAGAAAATGAAATACGTTTTACCTAGCATCAACTTGCTTCACAAAAGCAGAGACACGCTTTTTCCATTAACAGAAATAAATAATTTGAAATTTTACTAACGGGTGCAAATTGACCTTTAAGTTTTAAATACTATAACGATTATGATCGATGGTTATCGATGTTTAAACGCAATAATCTTCTAAATTCTTTTTAAGAGCTGGTTTGCTTATGCCAATATTTATTACAAAATGGTCAGATTCGATATAAATCTCAGTTTTATCTCGATAAAATACTTTTAACAAACACTAGTAAAAAGTGCAGGTGGAAATCCATTTCAAAAATACTTTAAACGCTAAAGTATGTTATAATTTATTACTTTAATTTTCTATTCTCATAAAATATAACCAAACTTACTGTTATATGTGAATATTTCTTTTATATTTTCCTTTCTTATGTTTTTCTTATTATTTTTATATTTATTAGAAATATAGTGGAACAGATGTTGAATTGTTAAATTAAAGAATAGACGGGAGTTGAAGAAAAGAAACCAAAAAACCGTATTTATATTTTCTAACCATGAAAAACTGATTTCACTTTTGTTATTGTTATTATGATCTTGCTTTCGCAAAAAAAGGAAATTAAAGCAGAGAAAATTGCTTTAAAGAAAAAATTCTTTAATTTTTTAAATTTAGTTTTTTTTCACCATAAAAACATGTTGGCGCCTTTTCATTACAATATTAGATTGGGAAAATGAAAATCACATCAAATCACGCTTCATAAATCACTTTAAGTTATGTGTTTTAAATACGCCTCCTTTAGTTTAAGAAATGTATATTATCTTGTTTTGGTTTGTACATAAGTGGAATGCAATTTTTTATTTTGAAACATTATTTTCGCTGGAAAATTTCTATTCCGGAAAAAAATTTCCACATTTTAGTCGTTTTAACATTTTTTGTGTGTTGTGAAGGAGTTACTTTTAGAAATTATTTTTATAAAATATTTCTTTTCTGCGAACTAAAACTATAAAGACATTTGAAGTTAAATACTCTATTGTTTATTGTCTGGAAAAGATTTATCTTAATCTATGACAACACATTAATAATATATGTCCGAAAGTTTATTTTAAAATAGTAATGAAACTACGACTTAACAAGACTAATCAAACAAAACCAAACAAACAATCTTCTCCAATTACTAACAAGTTTTTCTTCTTAACAGATAAATATGTCAACAATCACTTATCGCATCACAAGAATCATAAAAACAATAAACCATGTCACTGTCATACGTGATTTTAAAAGTTGCTTTTATCAAACAAAAATTACACAAGAAAAACTTTTCCGGTTCTTTTGGTTTTAACTCAAATTACACAAAAAAAAACAAAAATTACAACGAACCCACAAAATTTTCCATTATACTTTTCTATTCTCAACATGACTTCAATGTAATTTTTGTTTTTTTTTCTGGGTTTGTGCTCAATTTTTATTTATCAACACAAAACGATGAAGAGAAATAGAAAAATTCAATTTTCTTTTTATTAAATAGCAACAACACATAATAACCAGGAAATAAGGAACAACAAAAGCATTAGGGCCACAACAAAAGAAAAATGAAAATCAAGTAGTTTTGACACAGTTTCCATGTAATTGGTTTTAAAGTAGGCGGGGAGGTCGAATATATAAATGGACAACTAAAACATGTAATTTTTGTTAATTGTAATTGGAAAATGTAAAAATTTTCTGGATTATATTGTAGAATTTGGTGAGGTACACGGAAAATGATGGACATTGTTGTTTTTGTTGGTTTGGTTGTTAGTCTTTACTTTTGTTCTTTCTGGAATTTCATTAAAATATGCTATCATATTTTTTATCAGTTACATGCACATTCTGAATTATCGTTTAATAAACCAATAAGTCTGTAATAGAAAAAAAGTCAGACAAGTGCGAATAAAATTCGCTCGTCAAGGGCTCCGTGAATGTAAAGAAAACAATATCAAAATAATTAATATAAAGTTATATTGTAAAGGGTTTATATTGGCAGACTATCGACACATAAAAAATAAATGGTTCATCGTAAATATCAATAGTAAATGTCAATCTTATCTAAATTGATCGAAATGATATAAAAAATATTACTTTAAGTTAAATGTTATCCATAGCTGTTTATGGTAGCTAAGGAACGACTCAATTCTGTTAATCAACGACGAAATTTAGGTTTTGGGTGGTGTTAACACTAAAAATAGGACTTTTTTGACAATAATTCAAAAACGGTGCATCGCAAAATTCCAAAAAATATTGTGATTTTTCTTAATTTTGGTGTTTTTTAAATGACACCCTACTCATGCGAACCAAAAAACATATTTTTCACTCTTTTCCACTCCCATCCCCTAAACACATAGAAATAAAATCACTTGAAGCTTCGCTATATTTTTCGTTAAGGGTTTATCAAATTTCCTATCTGATTATGAAATTTTATCAAATTTCCCATCTCCTATGATTTTTTTCAAATTTTTCTGTCAATCAACGAAGAAACGTATAAGGGGGAAGACCAACTTTTTGTTGCACTTTTTTGAGAATAATTCAAAAACGGTGCATCGCAAAATTCTAAAAAAAATTGTAATGTTTCTTAATTTTGGTGTTATTTCATATGACAACCCACTTGACCGGGTTTTAAATGATGTTTATACCCCTTCTTATATCCACCCCCTTAATAAGTATAATTATTAGTATATGGTACTTCACTATATTTTTCTTTAAAAACTTACTAATTTTTCTATCATTCAAAATACTTTTTAAGATTTTCGATTACTTAGGCTCGAAGCTAATCAAGGAAAGAAAACATACAGAAAACGCTATTATTTAGATTTACACAAAAAATGGTGGGGTGTAAAATTCCAAAATATATTTTTTAGAAATACTGAAGTGAAGCCCTTTCATATGATACCCTACTTGACTCGATATAAAAATGTATTTTCTCAAAGGCTTCACATCGTAACCCTGTTAACCAAACGAAATCCATTTTGTTCTTTTTTCAACCCCTCATCTTGTGTGGACAGATTAGTTTTATAGGCATGCCAAATTTCAAGTTCATTGGATTTATTAATCGAGATAGTCGAAATAATGTGAAAAACTTTACTCTCACTAATAGTGTTCCGTATAAAAAACGGAACCCTAAAAAGGTGAATGTGTCTGTCTGTGCTTAATTTAATTAAAAACATGGGGGTCCGTAGTAGACTTTTTTTTGTAAGGATATGTAGGATAAGATGACTACAAAAGATTTCTTTTTTAAGCGAAGCAAAAATAAGATGGCTATATAACAGTACATTATGATGCAAGGATGTAAAGTTTAGGTTTTTGGACGTACGTGGAGTTTGCGAATTGAAGTGTTAGCCGATATTTGCACCCACATTAAGTCCAAAAAGGCTTACGTCCGTGCATTATGTACTATTTTTTATTCGCCGCAAGCAAAATATTTTAAAAAAATTGTTTAATCTAAATCAAAATTAAAAATTTTATAAATAATGAAATCAAAACATGTTGAACAAGTAGCCTTTGAGCAACATATTTGTTATTTCTTTTCAAATAAATCGTATAACTATGACAACAAAGAATAACAAATATTTTAATTGGATTAGGAAATTCGCAATCCAAAGGTTGCTTTGATAAAAATTTCTATTTTTTATAGAATTTAAACAAATACAAATGTTTTTTACTTTTTTGGACGTAACTATGACAACAAAATATATGCTTAAAAAGTAACACTTTAAGGCCGCAATTCACAGCAATATAGGAACACTTTAATATGTAGGCGAATAAAATAGTACATTATGATGCAAGGACGTAAAGCTAAAGATTTTGGTAGTATGCGGCGCTTGCAAATCGAGGCACTAGCCGAGATTTGCACCCACATTTAGTCAAAAATAGCTTACGTCCGTGCGTCATATACTATTTTTTATTCGCCGCAAGTAAAATATTTAAAAAAAATATTTATTTTAAATCAAAATTAAAAATTTTATAAATTTTGAAATAAAAATATGTTGAACAAGTAGCCTTTGACCAATGTATTTGTTATTTCCTTTCGAACAAATCGTATAACTATGACAACAAAGAATAACAAATATTTTAATTGGATTAGGAAATTTAGAATCGAAAGGTTGCTTTGATAAAAATTTCTATTTTGTTATAGAATTTAAACAAATACAATTTTTTTTTGCTTTTTTGGACGCAACTATGACAACAAAATATGTGGTTAAAAAGTGTCACTTTAAGGCCTAAAATCACAGTAATAAAGCAACACTTTAATATGTAGGCGAATAAAAAAGTACGTTTTAAAATATTTGTTGAAGGTAGAACATTAAATTTGGCTAGATATGGATATATAATTACTTACATGTAAACCAAAACACTTTGTCTGGCAAAAACATATTTTTAAATGATTGCCAATCATCAATAAAACTGTGCCAATTAATTAATTGAATTAGATCCTAAAAGTCGCTAGCTGTCAACTGTAATATTTCGTAAACCTATTTTAATTTTAATATAAATTTATAAACAATTTTATCTAAATAAATAAATTTTTCTATTATGCAACCGAAACACCAACAAAGAAGAAAAATGATACAGAAGCAGATTTGTTTTGATTGAAGAACACAAGCTCTAAATTTTAATGTTCTATTTATTTTAGTTTTGGTTATTTTGTAAGAGACATAAAGTGAAGTTAAAGAATCATAAAATGAAATCATACAAAGATTATTTGTGTTTACTTCTGTAATCTAAGATTTAATGTTTTTTTGTTTATAGAAGATAAACTTATATGGATTGATTGGTAGGTGATTTATCTAATGATTAATAATTTTAGAAATAGATGGCATTTAGTGTTTTATTTCCAATATTAAAATAAATTAACAAGTAGATTTACCTACAAAAGAACCACAAAAACGGTTAAAAATCTAAACCATATTATCCTTTTATGATTTATTTCAGCTTCGGTTAGACATTAATAATATTTCAAACAAAGTCAAAATGATTTTCCATGAAAATCAATTTTAATTTTTTATCGTTTTATTGAGATATGTGTAACAAATTTTCCTTTTATCTTGAGTGACTTTGAGAAGTTTAAACGTTAAATTTAATTTTTTATTAATTCTATTCTTCCATTTTTTAAAGAAATTTTCTCGAATAATGAAAAATTGTCAAAAAAACAGAAAAACGTGACATATTACTGACTGACAGCAACAAGAAAAATCAACAAATAATATTTCTTAGACGGAAGAAAGGAAAGCAACAGTACACGAAGAATACGCAAAGAAATTTATTAAACAGAAAGCAATTTAATGTTCGATGACATTTGAATGAGGCACGATTTTCTTGTGCGTTTGTATTTTCGAGGCAATTATCTTTCATGGTTGTTTAAGGAAGATGAAGATAAAGATAATTGTGAAGGTTGCCAGATACTAAAAGTTAATTGAATTTTTTGTGTAAAATTTTCTATATATTGGAAAATGGAATGACGAAGGTATTGATTGATTTTTTATTTCTTTTGGAAAATTTGTTATGTTAATGGTGTGAGCGTGTTATTCACTTTTTTATATGTTTATATGGTTCAGAAAAATATAAGTCTTAACAGTTTGATTAAAATTATAAATCGAGTTTATCGAATGATTTAGTTGAAGATTGATGTTAGATTGGTTAGGTTTCAATATTTTAAGAAAATTAGTAGAAATTAATTCATATTGAAAATATTTGTGCATGAACTGTTATAATGGTTCTTATTAATTTCTGATCATTACAAATCAAATGCAACCACTCAGTTTCAAAAGAAAAGCAAATATTACCTTTTTATATCATACGCATTTGTAGATATACCTAATAGTCAAAAGTTTATTCTAAGTAACAGAAAATTATTTCGAAAGGTCAAGTAATAGACAAGAAAATAAAATTAAGTTACAAAAACCAGAGAACGAGTTCGAGAACTATTATACCTTACTACTGGACATAGAAGGTTTCCAGTCATTTCTTAGCAAGTCGAGTAGGTGTAAGTTTTTTGCGATAAAAACCAAAATATTGATGATATATCATTTAATTTTATTTATAATATTTACCGAAACTAAAAGTTTGAAACATTAAAATATTTTAGTAAAATTTTAGAAATCTTTATATGTACCATAATTAAGGGAATTCAGCAAACTATGGCTCTTTGCAACAGTTCTAATAAAGCACTCTACTTCTGCCTTCTTTTTCGTTTGCTGAAAACGAAATATATGATAAAAACGGAAGCCTTATTTTTAATTTTTTATTCAACGCTAGGCATGTTTAGTGTTATTTAAAACGGTTTACAAATATCCGTCTCTGAATATCCGAAGATACCAAGCTAACAAGGGTTTGCGAATATAAATTATGTTTCTTTAAGAAATTTATTGACGTTAGTTTTAAAATTATGGAGGAATTAAATTTGTCAGAAACCAACCACGCATTGCGCGCGGGGTTTGCAGACTTAGGTTAAATCGATCTAATTTCCGCGGATGCCAGTTCATCCATAATGTACTTGTAAAAAATCATCAGATCAGCGACATTTTGTCTTTGTTGCAAGGAATCCAGTTCGTTTGTAAGATTTGAAGCAAATATGAATTCATGTTTTGTTTTTAAAATTTATTTCACAAATAAAACGTATTTTGATTCTCTTTGAGAACTTCATCTTGAAGAAAAAAAAACCCAAAAATTGTAATTCAAAATCAATTTAAAATTTATGATTTTAACCGTGTAAAGCAAAACAGCTAAAATTTCCTCAAAAAAAAGACGAAACAAATTCTAATAGAGTTAAAACTTAACTAAATTATAATTGAAATCGTTTTAAACAATGACTTTGTATTTTGAAAAGATTTTCTATTCATCTCTAGCATTGTGTTTTCCGTCTCATTTTTAAAAATAAACATTACCCATACATTGCAGATCCGCCGTATACAAAAAAAGTCAGACAAGTGCGAATAAAATTCGCTCGCCAAGGGTTCCGTGAATGTAAAAGAACACAATATCAAAAATAAATGACATAAAGTTATTTTGTAAAGTTGTTATATCGCCAGACTATGGACGCATAACAGAATAAATGTTTAATCGTAAACGTCAATAGTAAATGTCAATCACATCTACATTGATTAAAAATGTTACTTGAGGTTAAATCTTATCCATAGCTGTTTATGTTAGCTAAAGAAAGATTTAACCAGTATTTTAATGGTCTTAATTGGGAATATTTGTTCTATAAATCAGCGTCGAAATATAGGGTGGTATACATACACTTAAAATAGCACTTTTTTTATCAATAACTAAAAATCTCGCAGAATTCTAAAAAAAATTGCAATGTTTCTTAAATTAAGTGTTCTTTCAAATGACACCCCACTTGTTTGGTTCCAAAAACTGTGTACCGCAAAATTCTAAAAAAAATTGCAATGTTTTGGAAATTTAGTGCTCTTTCAGATGATACCCCACTCGCTTGGGTCAAAAAAAAATTTTTTTACCCCCCTTACACCCATCCCCTAAACACACGGAAATATAATTATTTGAGAGTTCGCTATAATTTTCGTTCAAAATATAGCAAACTTCCTGTCTCTATGAATTTTTTCAATTTTTTCTGTCAATCAGTGTCGAAACGTAGGGGGGGGACGGTCTGGAATTTGCACAGTTTTAGAATAACTCAAAAACTGTGTACCACAAAATTCTAAAAAAAATTGCAATGTTTTGGAAATATAGTGTTCTTTCAAATGATTCCCCACTCGCTTGGGTCAAAAAAAGTTTTTTTTTACCCCCCTTACACCCATCCTCTAAACACACAGAAATATAATTATTTGAGAGTTCGCTATAATTTTCGTTTAAAATATAGCAAACTTCCTGTCTCTATGAATTTTTTCAATTTTTTCTATCTATCAGTGTCGAAACGTGGGGGGGGGGAACGGTCTGGAATTTGCACTTTTCTTAGAATAACTCAAAAACTGTGTACCCCAAAATTCTAAAAAAAATTGCAAAGTTTTTGAAATTTGGTGCTCATTCAAATGACACCCCACTCGCTTGGGTCAAAAAAGTTTTTTTTCACCCTTCCCCACCCCAATCCCTTAAAAGCACAAAAATATAATTATTTGCGAGTTCGCTATACTTTTCGTTCAGAGTTTATCAAACTTCCTGTCTCTGCGAATTTTTTCAAATTTTTCTGTTAATTAGGCTCAAAATGCAAGGGGGGGACCAACTTTTTGTGTCACTTTATTGATAATAATTCAAAAACTATGCATTGCAAAATTCTTAAAAAAAATGGAAGTATTTCTAAAATCAAGTGCTTTTTCAAATGACACCACACATAACCTGGTTTTAAATGATGTTTTTACCCCTTGACATTCCCGCCCCTTTAATAAATATAGTTATGAGTATCTGCCACTTTTCTATATTTTTTATTAAAACCTACTCAATTTTCTATCATTCCAAATATATTTCAAGATTTTCGATGAGGTATGGTCGGAGTTAATCGGGGCAATAAAACATCCAGAAAACGTCATTTTTCCAAATTATACAAAAAATTGTGGGGTGTAAAACTCCAAAATATATTTTTAAATAATGCTGAAATGAAGCCCTTTCATATGATACCCTACTCGTTTCGATAAAAAAATGTATGTTTTCAAAGGCTTTACATCGTACCTCTTTAAAACAAACGAACACAATTTTATTTATTTTTTAACCCGCCATCTTGTGTGGATAGGTTAGTTTTATAAGCACCTCAAATTTTAAGTTCATCGGATTATTGGTTCACGAGATAATCGAAATATTGTGAAAAACACGTTGGACTCTCACCAATAGTGTTCCGTATAAAAAACGGAACCCTTAAAACACCAAATGAAACAGACATAGAAACATCATTAAAACAAACCGCCCAACACTATCCAATTATAACGATAAGGTCGCTCAAAAATCAATCAATTATTATTAATCGAATATTTTTTTATTCAAACTTTACGAAGCAAAATATCCTATCAATAATGTAAAATCTGCGCAGGATCAATATACTTTATTTCAATGTCTGTTAAACAAACACAACAAAAAGTATATGTTTCACATAGAAAAACGAAAAGCGATAATTGATTAATCATCGTAATATAAAATCCGTTAAATGCTTTAAAGCATTACAGTGGACCGTCATAAATAGACAGATGTTACTTTTTGAAACGATTTTAAAAGAAAATGTCTTTTGATCAGACTTTTTTTGGTCTTTACATTCCTGATCAACTCAATAGCTCTTTGCTGTACAGAATCAAGACATTTAAAGATAGTTTTGTATGCTCCACCCTAAATGTGTGAACAATACACCATGCAGAGACGTAGAAGATATATATACTAAACGAAAAATTTACGACATCGACCCAAAAAACCCAATTTTTGAACAACATTTTTAGCTAGATTAAAAATGTGGAAATTCCACTTCAAATTATTTTCAATTTAAATTCCTTAAAGTCTGATAGATTCCTTTTCAACAAGATCATTTGAATCAAACTGTAATGGAAATGGATTTTGTGTTGTTAACCTAGTAAAATGATAAACTTGTGTTCTACTCGTGTTAAATTCAACACTATTCATTCAACACCCCAATCAAAATTGTTTTCAGATAAATGTTTAAAGACTGTATCTATGTTGATCTAGTGTGGATTAGATGAATTGTTGACTCCAATAAGTCATTAATATAGATAAGAAAGATAGTTTGTGAAAGAGCAAACTCTGAGGAAGTCCAAGATTAGTAGAAAATACATCCGATAAAACATCGTCAATATTGACCAGAAATTTTCGATCAGTAATAAAGGTTTTGACCCAAGAAATAAGTTGCTCGTCTAAGCCATAGCATCCCAATCTAACATATTTAAAAATATTTTTGGGTTACCGACATAAGGCCCGGCGCAAAATCACCGGCGACAAAACGCCCGCCGACAAAACGTCCGTCGACAAAATCCCCTGAGGACATAAGGCCCGGCGACAAAATCCCCAGAAACAAGAATCCCAAGAACAAGAATCCCACTTTCACTTTCACCGTCAAACGCCCCGATTTATATGCTTTTAATTCTATTTGGTTGTAAATAAGGTAGCCCCCCCGGGACCCCCCCCCGGAAGATGCTCAATTTTGATTGTTCAAAAATCGTTCCAGAGCGTAGTTCAACGTGCTAACGTACTAAATTTAAGATGATAAGTAAAACATAACAATTCAAAAAATTAATAATAAGATTCCGAGAAGGTTCACAAACTAAAGAGCAACCCACTGCAATTGGGACATCGATATTCCCCTTCTTCATCATCATCATGATCCTCTATTCTTGAAGATCCTTAATCGATTTTAGTGGATCGGCATTTAATTTGTAAAAATAAATTGGTGACCAAACAGTAAAATTGATTTGACAGCTATTTATCCAGTATATGTAGAAAACAACAGAGTTCTTTGAGTTCAAAATATGAACACATAAAATGTAATGTTTTAACACAAAATAATATTCCAAATACCTACAAACTTCACCTAAGTTTCGAAAAAAGTTCATCCATTCGATTCCAATGAAGCTTTTTCTGTATATTTTGACATATTTATGAGTCTAGTAAATCAATTTATCTCTTATATCTTCTTTATCTTAACACAAATAAAAAAATGTCTTATACGAACCTCTTTAAAATAATAAATAAAATGAAAAATGAAAAGTTTTTCTTTTTATTTCCTTTTTATTCATTTTTTTTCTCTAAAACAAATTTAACATAAAAGTATTGCATTACAACAAGTTGGTATTAAAATTTTATAAATATTCGGTGTGTTCCGTTGTTGTTTCTGTAACATAATGGTAGAAAATGGAAAATTTATATTTTAAATTTTTCTTTGTGTATTTTAACAAGAGTGTTTTTCTTTTACTTATTGATTTATGACTTTAAATTATAATACGAATATTTAAAATATAAAACAACAACAAATTATCTGATATGTATTTTTTGAAGTGGAGTGAGTACCGGAGAGGTTTGTACGTATTGGCAAAACGATTTCTAAGATTTTTCAGAAAATTTTAACAATTGTTGTAGTCTGTACTTTATTTCTAGGTCTAGGAATATTAAAAACATAACCACAATAAATCTTGATATACTTGACATAGAATTTTCGTTTTTTCAACATACAACCCACAAATATTTTTGCCATAATTTCAAAAAAAATTCATTTTCAAATTTTCTTTCATTTTGTTTTTTTTTGGTGGAAAATACCAATAACTAAGTTGATTTTTATATGAAAATTGAAAATGAGATATGGGTAATGTTGAAAGTGGAGACAAGTTATTTTTAAAAATCGAAAATTGTAATTATTGTTCATTTTTCAATTTCAATTTTCTATGCTAATAAATTAAAGCAAACAGTTTTCTTGTTTGACGGTATTTTAAAATGGATAGACAGGACAGGGTTAAAATAAAAATAAATTTGAAATGTTTTTCTTTGTGGTAGGGCGGGTGCTGGGGTAGGGAGGGTGATTCATTATTTTAATGGTTACAATATCATGTGAAGAGGCAAGGTGAAGTGCTTATGAACTTTTTGTTGGATTTTGAATGATTAATATTGGAACTTTCATTTTTAAATTTTTCATCAATCCAAACTGGTTACGTATATCCTCTCGCAGATCCACTTTTATAGAGGGTGATGGTGGGAATAGAAAGGATGACCAGGATAGATCATTTCGGATCTTAGGCAAGTTGAACCTTTCGATCTCTATTTCCACTTAATAATTCAAAAAACAACTCCTTTAAACGTTATTCAATTAATCTTATATTTTCTTCTTATAACTTTAGTTCCATCTCGGAACTCTCCATTCAAAATTTATTCTTGGTAAACAATACCATACAATATTACTCTAGCTTGTACTATACTATATCTGTACTGTATTGTTAGTACTATCCTGTTTTTGTACTCTTCTTAATTCTAAAAATTACCTTATATATCTATCATACTTACATCCGTGTTTTCTCATATCATACCATCATCCCAACATTATCATTCTAACATGAAAACGTTTTCAATCATTTGCAAAATGTTCCTTCCTCAAAGAAAAAATAAACATAACAGTAATTTTTATTGTTCGCGAAACATTTCATCGTCAAAAAAAAATAACAAATTTATTATTTGTTTTTCTTTTGATTTCATAAATTAATTGTTACAATTTTAAATTACATAACATATTGTTATATAATAAAATTAAAGAATTTATGATTAGCAAGAACGTAATAAAAAATATAACAAAAAATTATGTCATTAACGAAATAGTTTTGTTTTTGTTTTGTTATATTTTTGTAACAAATTAAAATTGTTTGAATCCATTTTCATTATTTGAATTAATTTCATTTAGTTCATTTGGAAATATGAATGGTATGATGTGTGACTTGGATGTTTTTTCGTTTGCTTTGTTTCAGGTTTGAGAATCAATATGAATACAAAGTCTTTATCTATTTTAAGAATTCTTATCTTAATCATTAGAATAATGCGTGATGCATTGGGCATTACAAATCGATATCTTTACCAATTCTTGTTTCAAGAAAATTCTACATATGTATTTGTATTATTTTACTTGTTGTCATTATGATCAAGATGTATATTTCAATCTATTTCAATTTAATATTGCCTTTTTCTGTACTAGAAACTGCATTGAAAAACTCACCCGCAAAATTGTAATTTCCCATACCATTGATGTTCACGATACGGAAAGTCAAACCCTATAAATTTCTTTTTATTTAAAGATGAACCAAAAACGTTAAACATATTAAGTATATCCAAAGAGTCCATGTCAATGGACTCATGGGTCAATGGACTCAATGGGTAATGATTCATGTAAAAGAATTGTCGTTCAGAAAAATAATATTTATTCTGATTGGTTGACGGGCGGTAACAATTTATTATAACCATCATACGGTTATGCCGGAATATTTATAACTAAATAAACATGTGGCCTCTGGCCCAGAAAAAATATCTAATATAGTTTTTCTTAGAAGATCATATTGATCAGTAATTGAATTTTATATACAAAATATATTTTTTTAATAAAAATTAAGCAAAAAAGGAACTTAACATAGTATTTCTCTGTTGATCGAAGTCTTTATCCATTTGGATAATGTTATAGTTTCTTCAATTATGGTTAGATAGATAGTAACAATATCGATATTTTTGCCAACTTTCCAAGCAAACACTGGTGCGATTATCAATTCCCTCTAGTATATATTTCCTTTCTTTTTACAGATGATTAACGCCAAACAACAATTATTCCAGTTAAAATATAAAGCCGTCAATTTTGAATCTCACAGCCTTTCTTATTCATAGATTAACTCGTTATCTTTCATCATGTGGAAATTAAAGGGTAATTCTCAATTTAGAAGGTAAAAAAGAACCTTCGACATTTTCCACTTCATAGAACGAACAACATATATCATTTTTTTTTTCAAAAACATTTTTATATTCTGTTATTAACTACTTCTTCTTTTATACACAGGTACAACATTGGATTTTTTTTTCTATCTATATCTTAATTGGTTTCCTAGAACCAATAGTTATGAATTTGGATCCACCAATGCAAAGTCAACTATTTTCTTTTTACAAATACAACACAAAAATTTCTTTATTTTTACAATTTTTTTATTATTTTATTGACAGAACCAAAACAGTTTGTACCGATCACGAACCGCGTTCGTTAAAAAGAAAAATTTTTTTAGTTTATCAAATTCAACACTTTTTTTCATACTTACTCTATTAAATTACTGATTTTGTTTTTCACAAAAAATAATTATATAATAAAAAATACTTATAACCAACCAAGAGGAAAACCGTAAAACAAACGTTTTATAACTCACCGATAAAAGATTTTTATTGTTTTGATTTTCGCAATCAAAAATTGACTTTTTTAATGGAAAATTAAAAATTGACTGTACATTATAATATATTCATTACTTTTTGCAGGGACAACTAGTTTTTCATCCTAAGTCACTGGATAGCAATGAAAATTCAACATGCATCACCACTTTTATATTGAAAGACCTTTCGTGTTTAAAAAAAAATTGGTATCAGCTTGTAATGACATCATACACAAAAAAAATTAAACGAAACAACAATCGTTAATGATTATTGCAAACAAACTTGCCATCTTGTTCATTGAAATAATTATTGGTATAAAAACAAAATGTATTATAAGAAAAAAAAATGAAACCAATACATTGATTCGTTTTAGTTGTTTTCAATTTTAAATTTTTTTTTGGTTATAAAAAAAAACATACGATGGATTTTGTTTGATTAAATGCAAAATATAGAGAAGGATGGAATTAGTGCATTTAATGCTCTATATGTTTTATTTGAATGTTTGATTCTTTTGTGCAAAACGAATATGCACATGCCAAATGTTGGAGCTGGAGCATTACAAATTTTTTATCTGTACGGTAATATTTTTGATCGTATGACAAAAATAACATCTTAAAGATTGTTGTATTTTTCTTAAAAATATATAGACATAACCTAGAAAATTTTGCTTGTCACTTGCATATTATAAAAATTCATCTTAAAAGTAAGATTTATCGACAAATAATTACAATTCAATTAATTTGTTTATAAACAATGCTTATAAATTTAGGCGATAATCCCAAATAAAAATTTGACAAAAATAGAGCAATCCTTAATATATAATTTTTGTCGTACGATCAAAAATATTGTCGTACAGATAAAAAATTCTTACCGCCCGTCAACTAATCAAAGTGAATATTATTTTATTTGAGCGAAAATTTTTTTTACATAAATCATGGCCCTTTGTTACAATTTTGATGTCAAAACTGTCAAGAAAATCAACACAGGCCATACCAAGAATGCAAGTTTCTTTAAAAAATTTCTGGCTGGCAATAGTTTTTATACTTTTCTAATTGAACTGCAAAATGATGAACCACCACTATACCGTTATGCATGTGCATTTGTAGAATGACGCAAGAAATATGCCAAAAAAAGGAAACAACTCTTTATTACGTATCCACTTGTTTTATATTAAACATTTATGGAGCAATTCTACAAATTCTACAAAGCAACATCGTTCTAACCTGTACTGTTGAATCAATTCCAGGAATCAGTATTTTCACTCTCGCGACGAGGTTAAGACCACCTAATTTCGATTGGAAATTAAATTGGAAATTGACGAAGGTCGAAGTGAAACATGAAAGGAAATTCAAATTTGTTTCTGGATTTGTATGTTTTTTCATTTTAAAAAAAATGAAAAGGGTTGAAGCTATCTGGCATTTATAAAGTTTACTGCAAGCCATTGAGTGAGGATGATGCGTTTTGACGATTTTCGTCGCCGCAAAAATTAATCTGGGTTGTAAATTCAGCGCCAATTTTTTTTAAATGCAAGCGATTGCCCTACTAGTCCCTGGGCCTTCACCTACATAATTTTGTGATTACCACACATTTTATACTTCGTAAGACGCTTGTCCCTGACGAGTCCTACAACTTTTTTATCTGCCATTTTCCTTGATTCGGCCGCATTTTCCCTCGGGAAACTCCGAAACATGGCGATTTCCCGGGGTCTTGTATATTTATTACCATAATTTTGTTACTTATTATAGGGGGTGGAAATTTGTTTTAGAAAACGAGGGTAAATTTGTCCGACAAAAAATTGTCTGCTTTTGTCGAGTCCGACAACTCAAACTGGTCAAAATACCAGGGTATTGAAAATCAAACACCACAAATCTAGTTTTCATGGGATTGTTTAACAAAAGTTAGTGAAATTGAAGGGTCATATTGTCCGACAAATTTTCGGCCGCGTTTTTTCAGTCCGACGACTGGAAGTCGGAATTCTGGCGGCTTAGTGTTTATTGATTACCACATGTCTAATTTTTTTTTTTTTATAGTTTTAATTAATATTATTTTACTCTGATACAATTGTCCGACAAATTAGTGACCGCTAACTATCGAAAAATGTCATAATTTCAAACACGATAGCGTACGCTCAATATCATCATCCACGATATATCAACATTAGTCAATAATTTTAGATATTTGTTCTTAAATATTATAAATTGATAAAAATTATAAATAATAATAAAAAATTATTAAATAATTTCGTAATAATTTAATGAAATTATTATAATAATCAAACTGTAGTCATTACTATGTAGATTTTTAAACGTATCTCAGTAACCTATTGGTTTAATTTATAAACGCATCTCAGTAACCTATTGGTTTAATTT